>OX637391.1:3912500-4389000 GCA_951799425.1 Ilex aquifolium
GAGAAGAAGAACCTTGTCCATGTCGAACAGCCAGAGCCACCGATTCAGCCCTTCGAACAACCATGGCTGAGTTCTCCGTCGTCTCACGTGCAGCCCCCAGACTTCGCTGCTTCTCCTCTTGTACAATGGAAGAGTAAGCCTTGGCAACATCAGGTAGCGGATTCATCAACAGAATCTGCCCTCGGATTGCACTGTAGGACTCATTGAGTCTCATGAGAAATTGCATCAATCTGCGTCTCTTATGGTCTGCCCCACAAGAGCAAACGGTGTCATTATAGGATCCCAGTTCATCCCATAATTTTTTAAGCCTTGTGTAATAAGCTGCAACAGTCATCTGATCTTGAGCAAGACAAGCAATGTCTCTCTCAATCTGAAAAATACGAGGGGCATTGCTTTGAGAAAAACGATCCCGAAGGTCTTCCCATACCTCCTGGGCGGTGGTTGAAAAAATGACACTGTCTGCAAGGTCCTGTGTGAGTGAATTGAGAATCCAAGAGAGGATCATATCGTTGCATTTTTTCCACGAAGCATATTCGTCTGGTTTGGCTGTGGCAGACGGCATTGCGGTGGTCCCATCTATGAAACCTAACTTGGATTTGGCGTTCAAAGAAATCGTCATGGCTCTACACCATGTCGAATAATTATCCCCATTGAGGGGCTTGGAAACAAGCACCATTCCTGGATGATCAGAATGGTGAAGAAAATATGGATTGGCAGCATCAAGCTTGCCTCCATTCGAAGGTTGCTGTTCTGTCATGTTAATGAGAAACAGAGAAAAAAGAAAGGCAAAAAGAAAGAGGGCAGAGAGCTAGGGTATTGTTCCCTGCTCTGATACCATGTAAAGAAGGAAAATAATATTTGCCTTTGAATAATTTTATTGAATCAAGAGACGTAGCTTTATACAAGAGATTTCCTACAATCATGCTAATCTATTCTAGGTAGTCTAAGTATAAAAAGCAACTGAATAAATATACAACTAATACAATATATTCATCAATGAATGGTCAGATATCATTGACCTTTCCTTCTCAAAATTTCTTCAAGTGATCTAAGCCGCGAAAAGCTAAAGACAAAGAAATCTAGTTACTTTATTATATAGATGGATGAAAGAGAGTAAAGGGTTAAGAAGGAAATTGAGGGAGAAGAGGATGGCCCGTGTATCGCACAGGGTCCAACATTAGTATGTGAATAAGAGGAGAAGAGTTATGGATGGTTAAAGTGTAGTTAAGCGCAATTTAAAAAGATATTACGTTTGTTTAAAGCGGAGGAAAAGAACGCTTTAGTAGATTTTTTATGACTAAACACCAAATCCCACCTCTTTGCTTTATTAGCATTATAGATATTAGCCATAATATTTGATGATACAAGAAATAATATGGAAAATTAGTGAAAGGATATCTTCGTTTTTCGTTTTCATCAAGGGTCCAATAACAAGATCTATCCCCCTACCTCCAGTTGCACATTCAACTTAGTTAAAAGTGTTAAGGTTATTCATGTACGACCTCAAACAAAGATATTCAGGTTGTCCACGTACGACCTCAGATAAAGGTATCCAGATTGTCGTTTATCATAACATGAGGAAGTATAGTATTTCGAATTCAGGTCAAGAAAATGGAACGAGCTCCTTTATCCACAAGCTATCCAAAGGAACAAGATGTCGACTCAAGCAGAATGACCTCTCACACACATGGAAGATCACAACGTATTCAGACTTAGGGAGGGGTCTTAATCCCACCTCATCATGTTTTAGAAGGTCACGTCACACCTACAAAATATAACTTCTAACAGTCAAATATTCTCCAAACAAAATCCTAACAAATCGGAGATCATGTGATTATGACGTGAGGATAGGGATGGCAGTGGATCGAAGAAAAATGGGTATTCGTTTAAACCCGCTCTATTTGGATCTGGGATGGACCATACGTATTGGATGGTGGATGTATACGGAGATACTCGTATAAACTCGCACGAGGATGAAGGCGGGAATGGACTGACACTTACCCCCGCCCCCGCTAACCCGTGATATATATATAAGATCATAAACCACAATCTCATTTCCACCCACCTATAAAGTTAATTTCAAAATTCAGTGATCCACTTTTTTTTTTCTTTGTCCAATAAGATAAGATATATTATCTTTGTGTTCTTTTTTATGGTTTTTGTTAGATCTGTGATCCTTTTTGTTAGATTTGTGATGGATTTTGTTAAATCTAAGAGTATGTGTTGTGTTAGCTATTGAGGGTTTTTATTTTGAATTTATGGTGTGTTAGATACGAGGTTTTTAGATGTTGCTTGTTATGATTTTTTTTTTTTGTGTGTGTTAAATTTGCAATTTTCATGTGCTACATCTGATTTTCTGTGTTAGATATGTAATATTCTAAATTTTCTAATTTTATGCTACTTGAATATGGTCTTTGTTGAATTCTGATTATAGTGTAAGATATGATTTTTGCTGATTTTTGAATTTATTCTACTTGAATATGGTTTTTGCTCTTTGAAAATTGTTGGATAGACTTTTTGCTTGAAAAGTGCTGAATAGATTTCTTGCCTGTGCAATTTTTTTTTTTGGATTATTTACAATGTTAGATTATGTTGGACTTGGGCTTGGGCGGGGGTGATGGCGGGGATTACAAATTTACCCGCGGACGGGGATGGGAATGAAAACTATACCCATTAACGAGGGTGGACCGGGGATGGACTGAGTTTTTTTAAGCGAGTACGGAGATGGAGACTACACCCCTCGCCTCCGTTTCGGTCCACTGTCATCCCAACGTGAGGACCACCCCACATGTGAATATAAATACAAGGACAATCGCTCATGTACACACGGACCAATTGTAATATCTGCAATTGAAATCCCTATCTTCTTTCCCAAGTAATAAAAAACCTCCCAAAGATCAAGAGACTTCATTAGAGTCGATTACCTAAGTTCTTCAACGGTGAACCATTATAGTCTTTGTGTTCTCTCTCATTCTCTAGCTCTTACCTCTTACCTCTGTTTCATGTTTTCTGTAGCATTTTACAGAGCCTCCAAACTCAACCACACATTGATCTCTTACACGTTATTCATACTCAAAAACCACTATTCCTAAGCCTTGAACTTCTCAGTTCAAGCAATTGTTTCACGCGATTTCAAGTCAAAAAAATGTAAAAAACAAAAGTTGTGTAGAAAAAAGATAAATTCGTAGAAGACCCCCTTATCTCTTTTTCTTTTTCTATGTACTTTTTCTAATCCAGAGATCCCTTTTATAATTCAGACGACTTTGAATAAGAACTATCTGATCCGCGGTTTTCTTTTCAAAGTAACGAACAATTCTTTTCGTTTTTTAATCAGTTAATGTACAAAGAACAATTCATAAGCAGCCTCAAGAGTCTCTTCTCTTTATTTTTTTGGGGGCTACAGTAAAGAGAAAGTGGTAACAAGAACGAGTTATAAATTCAGACGTTTTGAATTTGAATCTTGATAATTTTTTAGAGTCAAGTAATGAAAGATTTATCCCTTATGAATATCTTAATCCCGACTTATATGACTTATTTTTAATCGGACTGGGAAAAATATTAGTCGAGGTGTGCGTAAGCTGACTCGAACACTCTTAATCATTAAATCAAAAAAAGAAAAAGAAATTAAGCCACACAATTCACGAATTCGACACGAAATAAATGGGTTGTTTGAGTTTAAGCTTATCCCGTTAAATTCATCAATAAGTGAATCGACAACGAAGTTGATCTAAATAAGATAAAAACATAACACGCATTCAATTATACTTGATAATAAATAGATCATGAACAAATTTTAACACAACACAATGTAAATACGCTACGAACCTGGCATGAAATGAACTATTGACAATTTCATCGTGTTTGTGTTGATTAATAAAATTGACGCCCTAGCAATACTCAGTTGCGGGCTGCTAAGGTGCTTGGTTCCAAGAAACTTCAATGTAATATTTCTCGTCATCCGCAGGTTCCTACCAACTCCCCCACAAAAGTCAAAAACAGACAAAGATAAGCAGGACTGCCTGCCCCACCTCATCTCTTAAAACAACTCCAACCAAACCCTCAATGCAGGAGCAGAGAAACTTCCTCTGCCGTTTTCTTTACTTATCAAACTCTTCATGATTTGACCAAAAAAAAAAAAAACTCTTCATGTTCTTTCAACTTTCTTCCCTAGACTCCTCGCACCAGACATGAACCTTCTTCACCTCCTCTCAAAGCTGACTATTCCCCATGTGTTACGCAAAACCCTTCTCTCTCTCTCTCTCTCTCGTCCATATAAACACTTCCCCACCTCTCCATTCTTCACAACATACCAACCTTGCCAAACCCCTTATTCCATTTCTGTGTACTTTATGTGAAATTATTTCACGAGAGAACAGTAAGAGTTTTATGTTTTTCACTCAAAAGGAATGTCATTAGCCATGTCTATCAGCCATCTAAACCAATTTCCACGTTCTATCTGGATGGTTGGATTGGTTCATGTTTTGTTGCTGCGCTTGATTTTTGATTTGTTCAGAAAATATGCTAATTTTTTCTCAAGGTATCATTCATTTATCCAATCTCAACTGAACAATTTGAAATATCAGACTGTGAATAAAGATCAAGATTTTGAGTCATCCATGAGATATCCAAAAACCAATGAGAATATAGACGATGATGATGAGAGTCTTTGCAGAGACGAGGTAGAGATGGTGATGACAAAGTTGGGGATTTTTTGCCATCCTGAAGGTGAGAAGCTTCAGGAGAGGTTGGGTTCTGATGATGTTACTAACCTGTTTGATGAAAAGGAGCCGAGTTTGGAGGAGATGAAGGGAGCTTTCTATGTGTTTGATGAGAACAGAGATGGGTTTATTGATGCTATGGATTTGCAGAGAGTTCTCTGCGCTTTGGGATTGAAGGAAGGACTAGAAATAGAGAATTGTAGGATGATGATCAGGGGGTTTGATGAAAATGAAGATGATAGGATAGATTTCAATGAATTTGTAAAACTAATGAACAACTTCAGTGAATGATTATTTAGAAAAAAATCTTTTTTTTTTTGATATATTCTTAGTTAGTTCTGTTTGTGTTGTTATGCTTCTCAACATTAATTCATTTGTTGTTGTTTCTGTTGTCACTTTTACTAACTAAACTTCAGTATAAGGTTTTTTTTTTGCTTTGGTCTAGGTTCGGAGTTTGAGTCCGACTCCGGGTTCAGGTCTAAGATCAGGTCATGGGTTGAAAATTAGGTCCGATTCCGGTGTCGGTTCGATCTAAGAATTATCTAAATATTTGAGTGAATTTTTAATTATATTTCAATACTTAATCCTAGAGATTATCAAACAAAAGAATAGTGTTCAAAAATTATATGATGTGACCATATAAATGAACTACTTATTTCTCGTGTCTAAAGACACGGAGTAATAAAAAAAATAATCAATAATAAACATATTTGTATTTACACCTAAAATCAAATTACAAAGATAGAGGAGAAAGAAGAGAATTTAAGCACCGGTTGTAGTAAGAGCGAGCGGTGATAGTGATGGGAGATGGTGATGGTTGTGATGGGTGACGACGACCGGTTGTGATGGTGACAACCGTGGGTGGCAATAGTGATGGTGGTGGTTGGGGCAATGAGGGTGTTGGTGATGGTGTCGACAGCGGTGGTGGGGGGGGGGGGGGGGATAGTGATAGTGGTGGTGGTGGCGGTGCTGGGGCGGCGATGGTGGTGGTGGTGGTGGTAGCGTTGGTGGTGGTGGGGTGGTGATGGTGGTTGTTGTGGAAGAGGTGGCGGTGAGGTGGTAGCGGTGGTTGTGATGGTGGTGGGGCGATAAGGGTGGTGGTAGGGTGGCGGTAGGGTGGCGTTAGCGGTGATGGTAGGGCGATAGAAGTGGTGGTAGTAGTGATGGTGGTGTTGGGGCAGTGGGTGTGGTGGTGGTGGTGGGGTGGCGACAGTAGTGGTGGTTGTTGTGGCAGAGGTGGTGGTGGTGGTGGTGGTGGTGGTGTAGCGGCGGCGGTGGTGATGGAAGTAGTGGTGGTAGTGGTTGGGTGGTGGGGGTGGTGCTGGTAGTGGTGGGGGTAGTTGTATTGGTGGGGCAGTGGGGTTAGTGGGGATAATGGTGGTGGGGGGACAGTTCCAAACACTATTTTTTTTTAAAGTACTTATGAGAAGTTATAAGTCTTATAAACACTTTTAAAAAGTTATCTCAAACACACATTTAAGACCCTATTTTCCCCATTAAATTTGGGGTGTTAATATTAACCGTCAGATTAATTTTAAAGTAAAATTTAAAAATATCTCAATCGCGAAAAGCAAAAATCATTTTGTTTATCTTTTAAATTTGTATTGTACTTTATTATATAGATTTTTGTAACTTCATAACTCCTTTAGAAGTAGTAAAAATTACAACGGTATTGAGTAAGTGAGAAAATTGAGGAGAAACTGTAAAACAATTTGAATAATTTACATACAATTGAGTTTAGAAGAACATAATAAATGATACCAAGTGTAGTAATTCAAGTGGTAATAGGGCGAGTCTTGATGTCAGACAATGAGAGATTTATCTCTTATGAATATCCTACTTCTGACATGGATGGCTTGCCTTTGATCGGATCGAGGAGAAAATTAGTCAAGGTGCGTGTAAATTAGTATGGACACCCAGTTAAACCACAAAAAAAAAAGAGTAAATGTCAGCAAGACAAAATTATAAAATAAATACTACTAAAAAGGATTTCAAAAGATGAGTAAATAAAGGGTTAGTTGTTTTTTTACCTCCACGTGATTTCAGTTAGAAACACCTTACCTATTTGATATTTAAAAATTATGCACATTACCCCATTATAGTTAGTTATGTACCTAAAGGAAGTAATTGACGTCGTCAACAAAATTAAAAAATTACTATAATACTCACGTTTTAAAATTAGATTTTTCATCTGATTTATTTTTGATCATAAAATTAATGGAACATGACAACAAACTAACACTTTTCAATCAAACATTTCGAATCTCTTTTGCCCTGAAGTGAGGTTTTAATCCGAGACCGAAAATCACTTATGTTTTTCTTACATATTTTTTAATCTAGAATCAATACTCTACCTATTTGGGTATTATAACATATATTATAAATAGTATTTTATGTACTTAAACAATGTTCTTTTAGAGGGAAATAATGGAAACAAAAGCCCATAATATGTTTTGGGCGTGTGGAACACCCTCTCCGACCACCATTAACTTGAATGATAAAAATAATTATTTCACTTTGGTACATAACTACAAGGGGTAATGTGCATAATTTTAAACGTTAAGTAGATAAAGTATTTTTAGTATAAATCACATAGAGGTAAAAAGCAATTAACCCATAAATAAATGTGAATATAAATTACTAAATAGTACCTGAGAGGACTAAAATAGAAAGCACCCCATAACTAATATCAATATGGACAGAACCATATAGCTCTACCATGGACATCCCAGATTTGAAACTTCAAACTACATATTTCAATAATATTATTTACATTTAATGGAATCTTAATTGAAAATTTAATCAATAACAACTATTAAATTGAAGGAGGGCCACTTAATATTAAGACTCATACTAATTTAATAGGTACAATGAATTATATTTCCAATAAAGTGCAAATAGAATTGCTACATTTTTGCTTGTCTTAGTATATTAATCTCTTTGGGACTAAATTACACTGACATCCACTTTAATTTTTGAAAATATTAAAGGTTATCACTATAGTTTTTAAATCACGCTACTATTTGTTTTTGACAATTTCAAAGAAGCTAATTCCAAGAGGTAACTCAAATGATAACAGAGAAGTATTGTAAATTCATACGTGAGTTCGAATCTTGGTAATTCCTTGAGGCAAGGTCATAAGGAATTTATTCCTCATTATACCCTAGTCCCGACATAGATAACTTACATTTGACCAGACCATTGAAGAAAAAAAAATTCAAAAGAGCAATCTACAATATAGTTTAAAGATAAATGTTTGTTATCTTTTTTGAAATTTTTTTTGTTATATTTATTACTAGTTATTTTTCGTGCCTGAAGACACAGAGTAATAAAAAAATGGTCAACAATAAACATATTTGTATTCACACCTAAAATTAAATCATAAAAAAATAGAGAAAGAAATTTAAGAACCAGTTGTGGTGGGGTGACCGGAGTGGTGGTGGACGGTAGTGGTGCTGGTGGAAAACGGTGATGATTGTAGTGGGCGGCGACGACTGTGGTAGTAATGGCAACCGTGGATCGCAACAGTGATGGTGGTGATGAGTTTTGGGTGACGATGGTGATAATAGTAGTCATGGGTGACGACGGTTATGGTGGTGGGTGTGGATGATGGTGGGGCGACGACGGTGGTGGGCTGTGACGATGATGGTGGTGGACGACGACTGATGCTTTTAGGCGACAGTGTGATGGGTGGTGGTAAATGGCGGTGGTGGTGATAGGTTTGGTGGGGGTAGGTGACAGTGGTGGGCATTGATGGGTAGTGGTAGGTGTGGTGGGTGGTGGTGGATGCTGACGGTGGACGACAGTGGTAGTGGTAATAAATATATGAATGAAATGACGATGATGGTGGGTGGTGGTGATAGACGACGGTGGTAGTAATCGAAAGTGGTGGTAGGGGTAGTGTGGTAGCAATGATAGTGGTGGTGGGGCGGTGTGGTAGTAATGATGGTGATGTTGGTGGGATGGTGGTGGAGTGGCAATAGTAATGGTGGTGATGACGGTGGTGATTGTTGTGACAGAAATGGTGGTGGTGGTGGGGCGGTGGTGGTGGTAGTGGTAATGGTGATGGCGGTGGGGGTGGTGTTGATAATGGTAGTGGGGCAGTTTCAAACACTACTTTTTTTTTTTGAAGTATTTATGAGAAATTATAAGTTCTAGAAATATTTTTTAAAAAGTTACCTCAAGGCTCAAACACACACTTAAGAACATATTTTGTATTTTTCTACTAAATTTGGTGTGTTAATATTAGTCATCAGATTAACTTTAAAATAAAATTTAAAGAGATTTCAACCGCAAAAAATAAAAGTCATTTTTTTTATTTTTAAAATTTGAATTATATTGTGCTAATAATTTTTTGTATAATATTTAATTTTAAGTAACCGTCATAAAAATTGGTATTCACATTTCCTAAAATGGAGCACATTATTACCTTTTTGTTTGATCAAGGGCGTAATATAAAAATTTCAACCTTTCATAGCTTAAATTGAGAATTGACCTCCTCCTTTTCTTCTTCCACTCTGTCTCTCGCACCGCCTTCTCCCTCCAACCGCACCGGAGACACTGTCTCTCCTGCCAAAGCTCATCTCAATCGTATCTGTACAAATATATCATTGCCCTAAACCAAAGCAGAAAGGTATTCGATTGGATTGTGCTTGGGAGACTTGAAAATTACGGGATTGAAGCTAGGGTTTGGGTTTATTTGTTCTGGGTATACCGAAATTTATACTTGATTATATAGGCACTGCACTACTCTTGTTAAACATGTGGAATCTATAACCATTGAAGACAACGAGGTGATGGATCTTGATCAATTTTATGCATAGGGAGGGTTGGGGGACTCATCAGTTATAGTGACCAATGACTATTCCATTGATGAATGGAAGGGTGGGACTTCCATTGATGAATCTTGTTAGATTTAAGGGAATACCCATATTACAACAACTACATTTGGAGGAACAGCTGCTTCGGACCTCTTCGGAAAATTGGTGCATCATAAATGATGGAACCAATGCTCCAACCATTGTCATGGGGCTGTCTGGGTAAGTGAGTTATCATTACTTTCAAGAATTTTTTGAGGGTTTTGATTACATAAATTTCTTCTGCAGTGTTCTTCTATTTCAGTAGAGTGATCTTTCATCTTAATGGTGACATGCTGCAGCTCGAATGATTGCAACAACTTTGACCAAGGTGGAGTAAATAAACAAAAGGATGGATTTTTGCCAACTAGTGCTAGGTGTGAGTAAATAATAAATTCTCTATGAGATTGAAAAGTTTATGATTTAAGCCAAATTATGTGTTATAATCTTCTATCTTAGAGGGAGTTTAATTTTTTCTTTGTCCTCTGAGATTAGAGTTTGTAATTGTTGTCAATTTTAATAAAACTTACTGTTTTATCATCATAAGAGTGTACAAGAAATGGCATAAGTTGGTTAATTGCTTTTTATTAGGACCAGTTTTCCGAAAAGTGAAAAAATTGGCTGATGAAGTTTTCAATTGTTCTCTTGTGTAGATCATTTTCTGACAGCTTACCGTTTCAAATTAATGCCACTGGCTGAAGCATTAGTCGTTTCTCACCAATTCACAAATTTTCTTCCTCTAGTTAGTTGTGTATTTTTTAACTTTGAAATATGTATATGGAAGAATTAATGAGTTGTGTTTGCTCTATGGCAGAAAACCTTCAGAACTTCTTGAAGTTGGGTCCGTGTTACGTGATCGGGTTCCTGTCATCAAAAGATTCACTGGGGGAGGCACTGTTATTGTTGATTGTGGAACAGTCTTTGTCACTCTTATCTGCAACAGGGATGCTGTTCCTGGTGTGCAACCATATCCTCGATCTATCATGGGTTGGAGCGGCTTGCTATACAAAGAAGTTTTCCGAGGAACTGGTGATTTCCAACTCCGCGAGAATGGTAAGGATGTTGACCTCTGGTAGAAGTACTCTCTCTGCTCAATTAGTCTAGACCAGAAAGATTTATCATGTCGATTATTGTGCCAAACCTGCATTTAATCAAGCAGCACATACCGCTTATAGTATGGCCTGAGTTTATGCTTGACTATGGGGCATGATTGTCACTGGTGAGAAGTGCACCCAAGCACATGTACACATTTCTTGGAAGAGCGCATACACATGTACTTGTATTTTTGTTAAATGATGATTGAACGTTGTGAAGTTTATTTGTTTAACACCCCTTGCCTTCGTCAATATCAGCTCTCTCATTTATTCCTTACCATAGTTATTTTTTTTTTCTTTTTCGTATAACTAAAGGAAAGAAGAACTTTTTAAAAGTTCAATGTTTTGTATTTCTTTTAACTTATTGCTTCTTAATAAATGGTGTTGGTGAAATCTGGGTGGATCAAATATTATACTTGAGCCCTTAGATGAGTTGTCTCTGGTGATACATGAGCATTTCTAGAAAGAGGTGAAAGACACGAAAATATTAATATAGTCAAGGATGAGTAATCGAGATGTCTAGTTGAGTTGAGTTAGTACTCAGGAGTCAGGACCATTGTTAGGGGTACCTGATCATGGGGCAGCTTTATTGTCACTAGTCACTACCATATACATCAGAAATTTCATGTCAGGACCAAAAACATTTATTTGGTGGGAATGAAATGATCAAACAGGGTTTGTTGTTTCAGCCATTGTGTGTTACGTAAAGGCTCTGATCAGTGAGTATGAAGTATGGGAGCATCCGATGGTAATGTGCTGATGTCTAGTTCTGATTTATTTGTGTTTGTTTTCTGCTGGATGGTGTAGTTGCTGCTCTGTCTGGGATGGTTTCCTGAAGTTGTCTTTCATTGGTTTGCAGTCATATTTTCATTTTCTGTTTGCTACTGCTCTGACTTATGGTTCAATTTGTTTTGCAGTGTCTCACGAATTTTTGGCTAAATTTGATAATTGAGTAATTGCTCATTGTGTATGCTTGGTTCCAGATTATGTGTTTGGTAATCTCAAGTTTGGTGGGAATGCTCAGTCAATTATAAAAAACCGATGGATACACCACACATCTTTTTTATGGGATTATGAAGCAAGGAATATGGCATACCTCAAGCTCCCCACACGTGCTCCTGAATACCGAGCGGTACTGCGGATTTCTATTTGTTTTTATGCTGATATTTATTTTTTATTTCTAAACGAAAACCTGTTTTATTTTTATACGGAAATCTTTAAAAGATTGGGTCACGGTCATCATGGTTTTCTGTCTTTGTTAGCTACCCTGGCAATGAAATCTAATTTTGATTTGTCATCGCATAAAAATTGAAAATATAATGATTCTAGTTTCAATGATGCCCCATTGTAATATGTGGAGATTGCTGGCAATCTTAACATGCAGTAGAATTACTTGATAGTGATCTAGGCATCGTAAGTTCGAGTCACTGAAAGTCTCTCCACGTTAGGCAAGATTGCGTATATCTAACACTCTCCATACACTATAGTGTCGGGAGCCTGTGTACTGTGCTCCCCTTTTATGTATAATCACGACAACCCATATATGGAGGACCATAGCTTGGGAGCTAAAGGAACTTGGTGCTCATAAGTATTCTTGAACTTTAGTAAGACAGTTGGAGCTGTTTTGAAGCCTGTTAGACCTGTTTAATTCGGTTTAATAAGTACACAACTAAGCTCGCAGTCAAAGACCTGCAGCCACTGTACAACTGAAAATTAATATGTTGCCAAATTATATTTAACATAAAAACAATGAGAAACCCCAGCAGAACAAAAAGAGAATTAATTTTGTAGGTAAGTTCTGATTGTGATATTCTGAACAACAATATTTGCCATTGAATTAGGTTTCTTTCATACATTTTCTGCATGTTATTTGCATCATCATCATCATCATCTCTCTGTCTCTCTCTCTCTCTCGGGAATACGACTGGCAACTTGAACTAGTGGTACCTCTCTTCACAGAAATGATCTTACTGTTTAAAATTACTCACATCCATGAGCAATTTGACAAAGGCTCATCCTTCCAATTACCTAATGTTTTTGGTACCCACCACCATCAGTTGGAAACTCTGTTTTCATCCTCACTCTACCAGCCTTTTGAATCCCTGACCTGGGTGTGTAGATTATAAACCAAAGCCACCAAGGCAAAGGCGGACCAGTAAAATTTGTTCCTATGCACATCATCTTTGATTTCACCATGAAAATTTGAAGCTGTTGGAAGGCAAGTAGCATAATGTACATGTTGATGAAGAGTGAGATCTTTAGTTTTGAAAAAAAAAAAGTAGTTCATTTGCTGTCTGGAAATAGAATTAAAGATAAAAATCTCACATGGAGCAAAATCCAAAATTGGAGCTTCATATATTTGAAGAAGAGAGGTTTTCTTGTAGGAATAGTTGTGGATTCCAGAAAATGATTAGTATAGTGAAATGAAGCGTCAAGAAGAGCTGAAAAGAAGTGTTCAGATGTGTACAGGGTTTTTGGTAGGTTGATTTGATGTCCATCTAATCTGCAATTTACAGTCTCATGCACAGTGCACACTCTTTCCAGTTAACTGATCCCTTGATAGTTAGAGCACACATCATTGTAATGATGGGGAAAATCAACTGCTTGCATATCTGTGGAAATTTGGTAACATCTGATCATTGTGGTGATTGTCTTTACAGTGAAATGGAAATTGTAAATCTTTGCTTGTTTCATAATGTTATTAGAAATGGCTGGCCAAAATGCAATGTTTCTGTAGCTTCATCAACTTATGTATTTGTTCTGATAAAAAAAATCAACTTATATTGTGTACAATATGCAGGCAAGAAGCCACATGGAATTTATCTGTCAAATGAAGGACTACATTCCGAGATCAGATTTTATTAATAAGACAGTCAAGGCAGTCGAAAACCAGTTCTCTGTTGCACCTTTAGAGTTGGAGATAGATACTGTAATTCATAACACAGAATTCGTTCACACTACCAGGCTTTTCACGAAACACGAACTTGAGGAAAGTTGGGCAAGCACTGCTCCCCTTGAGAAGTCTATGTCACTACAGTTATGATGCCCATTTTTTTTTTTTTTCAGATTTGCGATTGGTCAGCGTACCAAGCTTCTAACAGTTTTAAAGCACATTTGGCTTTCATTGGTTGGTATGTAAGCTCTATTGTTGAGCTTGTCTTATATGGTCTTATACCATCTTGTTTGACATCAGGGTCCAGTGAAGTATAAGTTCCAGCAACTCAATAGGAAAGGCACACTGATAAACTTGAAGCCCTTGATTCCTCCTCCCTTTACCAAGGTAAATCTTATTACCATATCTTTGAGTGATTTTGCAGATAATTTATGGCTATAATTAAGAATTATTTCCATAGTACGCTGTTGAGATATAGGATTGAAAATGTGAAACTTGGCCATCTTAATCCAAAGGGTAAAACAAATGCAATCTTGGCTCTCCATGCTATTCGGAGAGCCAACTCCTCATTCGTCACAGTTTCGTGGAATTTCACCTCAACTTTTGCAAGAAATTGGTTGGATTGCACCCATGCATATATAGGGAGATATAAATGATTTGTAATGTGATCATTTATGCCTGTTAGATAGCTAGGTCTCGATATGAAATTTGAATTAGAAACCAGCATAATAAAGATGATAAATTGTATTTCCTCTCTAGCCCTTGGGCAACAGAGAAAAATTAGAAGGGAAACATAGCCACAGGTTATATCTAAAAGGATCATCCCCATTGTACCTACCCTAGCTTTATTTTCCTCCGAGGTTTATTGTTACGATCTTACATCAATTCAATAGCAATTTAGACGTATGTATATAAATCAAGGACACCTTTTCCTTGCAAGTTGGTTTTCAAGGGTAAGTTCAATCCATGAGCTCATCATTTATCATGGTTTGAGTATTGATGTGGATTTTTTTATATTTATAGGGGTTGTATTTGAATTGATCATCTCTCTAATAGATGCTTCCTTATTTTCTTCTACAAGGGATTACCCTTGTGTTTTAGTGGAGACCCATTTACATAAATGGGTTCCACCCGGGTAGAAAACAAATATTTATCTTGTGTTAACAAGATTACAGATCTAAATTCTCTCTAAAGTTTTTTATCTCTTTAACTTTTTCAACGCATTATTCATCATTAACAAGGGAGAAGCTCATAGACAACGAATTTTACTTTAAAATATGGTAGATGATCAGTAGAAAAGAGATTCGAAGAGAAAATGTATTAGAGAATGTGTCACTCTCGTACAGGACAAACAAAGAGGGGCCTCAACTCACATTTTAGAGGAGAACCTGCCGACAGAGTCAAAAAAAAAAAAAAAAACACATCTTACACAAGCCAATGGCTGCTCATTTTACCGTTGACAACTCATTATCAAGCCACTGTTACGCCCGTGACATTTTTTCCAAATACTAATTTCTTATTTTTTGACCTTATTTAGTTTCACAAGTCTAACACTAATCCACAAATTTCACTAAAACAAGTTTATATACACACACATATATATATACACATACAAACTACTGAGTAGCAGGTGCCGCTCAACTGCATTAAAAAAAAACTTGGGTTTTAGGCCTCAAATTTTTAAAAAACTTCATAATTTTAAATACATTATTAACCCAGGAAAAATTTATATTTATTAAATTTTAAACCCTAAAAAAAAAGCCCCAAAATGTTAAACACAATCAAAAAAAAATTTGTAATAATTTGGGTCTATGATTCAATCCATAACATTAAAAACCTAAAAATCATAAGTTGAAAAAATAAAAGTTTACTCAAAAGTCAATTCACATTTACTCCATATATATATATATATATACAAACTACTGACTAGTGACTAGTAGGGAGAGCTCATCCCCCGCTTCCTCCCTGCTTGTGTTTAGTCCCACTGTTCCTTTCCTTTTTCTGCTTCTTATGTTTCTGTCTTTGAATATGCTTATTATACTTCTACATTACTATACTTCGAATTCAAGATTTTAGTAGGTTCATGTAAAAAAATAATAATATTCACTTATATTCAATTCGTTTATTAGTTCGTATCTAACGAATCGTGTAATATCGGGTTCATACTTATTATGAATCATGTATAATCGATATATAAACGAGTCATGTCGTATATTTCTTTTGATTGACTTCACTCATACGTGATTCTTAATCATGTCATGTCATGTCGGGTCTACTCGTTTATAAAACGGATGTCTTAAAAAAAATCTAAACTATCTAATTTCATGTTGTGTTAATTAATCGTGTTATATTTTAACAATTATGTGTGTGTCTAGTCTTGGGAGAGAGCTTACTGCGCCAAGTTGCTTTTTTTTTTTTTTTTTTTGCCAAGTTGCTTTGGATATGGTGTTAAAAGTCCCAAATTTACCAAAGCTAAAAAAACACACTTCCCCCTTTCTAATAATGCGGATTTCGTTTTGGTCCCCCATTATATTTATTAGAGTTCCAAATAGTTAAAAGCCAAAAACTTTGATCGTTGCAAATTTTCGAAGGCAACCTCATTGATAACTACATTGGGATAGGGTGCATCTCTGCCAAACAGTTAAAGCAGTTGCAAGACCTTTAAAAGATCCACTAAAGACATTAATAAATGGGGGAATTTTATGGTACCGACTTCGACACCTGGTTATTATATTTTTGGTAAAATTACAATGCAAAAGAGAGAAGTTACAACTAATCAGGGGAAGTCTATGATCGATCAGGGGTCCATGATCGATCACAGACACACATGATCGATCATAGATTTTTCCTGAGCAGTTATAATTTCTCCCTTTTGAGTTATAATTTGACCTTTAAAAATTATAACTTATACCTCAAAAAAATTATAACTTATATCTCAAAAAATTTATAATTTAACCTTTATTTGTTGTAATTTTTGGTACGATACCGCCTTCGATAACGTAGACTTCCCCTAATAAATGAAATTCCTGCAGGAAACTGATGCAGCAGATTTTTTTGAATGCATCTCTCTCTCTCTCTTGCTTATTGTGTCGGTGTGCTTTTCTAGACCTCTTTTCCCAACTAGACATTGTTTTCGCACCCAATGCCACGTCTGGCTTTCTTTTTTTTCTTTTTTTTTTCTTCTTGATTCAATGGTTAGTGGTGTTTGAGTCGATTTATGTGCATTTTAATTAATCTCTCCTCTAGTTTGTTCAAAGAGAAGTCAGCTACGCCGGGACTGTGGTGTTTATGAGAAATCAATCCCTCATGATCTGGTATTAAGAAATTGTCAAAATTTGAACTCAAAATGTCTAAATTTACATTTCATTCTTATTACCACTTGAACTATCCCTTAAAATTACACGTCTGACTTTCATAACAAGAAAAATTACACCCAACGTAATTGCTTGTACAATAACAATTGTCTTTCCTCTTCGTTTTCCCTCCCAAATAATCTGAGTTATGTTCTTAGTAACTCTTTTATATAAGTACCTTCCGGGAAGGAAAAAAAAAAAAAAAAACTTTTTTATAAGCCTGATAAACAACTAAAAGTGTCAATTTAAAACAGAGGTTTCATGGCCCTCCCTAGTCTTCTCATTTTTATTTTTATTTTTAGTATTATAGTCTAAGGTGTTCAGATTAAGTTATGCGCAACTCAGATTAATCTTTTCATTTGATTGAAAAGAAGCAATAACTTTGCAAATAGTTTTTAATCCGGGCCAAGCCAAACCTCAATCCATCACATCCGATGTGCTAATGGAGACCACCCCCAAACAGAGTCATTAATATCCATATTATTTTGTGATGTTCCTCCAGTGGCAGAGTCACATTGTGATTGTGGCCCCCAAATTTGTGAAATTACATTTTCATTCATTAACAAATGCAGCTATTTAAGTTTTGGACCTCTAAAAGTATTAACATATTCGATTTGGCCCCATTATACTCTACCACCCTTGCATTGCCCACTCCAAGGTCTGCTTCGTTTCCCAACTGCATGCAATCAATCACCCTTCACACATTCACATGAGAGTATTTGAAGAAAAATGTTATTTGTACTTAATTTGATAACCTAATCAATGATACTCGTTGGTTTAAAAGTGGGCTACAAAACAATATTAGAAGGGAATATGTTATTTGTACTTAATTTGAGGATTTTTATAACAATTCAATTACAAGTGACCTCCATCTGACGTTAAAAGTTATAAATAATTCAATGACTGCAATGAATTAGGTCCGATAACATTGCTCTGAAAGATGGAAACATGTAGATATGAAGGACAAGTAACTCAAACCAGCAGATCAATTTAAATGCAATAAATTTCATTACATAATATAACCAACTACAACAGGGTCTCTCTCTCTCTCTCTCTCTCTCTCTCTCTCTCTCTCTCTCTCCATTCAATGAAATATGCCCCTCTCATTTTGAAGCATGATCGACTGCACATTTTTGTATCAGTTAACCACCATGTTGAAAATAGAGGATTAGTTATAACTCATTTAAAAGTCGAGGTACGACTCAAAAAATAGAGATTGGTCCTAAAGCCTTAAGATCGATTCCAAACATCTCCATTTTGTCGTAATCACAGCAGATTGAGTCGTAACCTCACTCTTATATTGTAATAATTTTAGATACGATATCAAAAAGTAACTTTTCAATACCGTAAATTTACCCATTTACATTATACTTTTAACTTAGCATTCTATAGTTTTGTATGATGGCCGGGTAAAACTGCCAAAATGCAGCAGAGAGAGTGGTTCCTAGCGGAACTGCCATCCAGAAAAGGTCTGGCCAAAGGACCAGCTAGCTGGGGCAACATTATAAGAGACCACACTACGGCCATCACTGGTGGTGACCTTGAAAGAGAGGCTTTGTCCATTGAGGTAAGAATTGCTCTGCCAATTTTGCCCCCAGTTTCTTGACATTGGTTGCCATCTAGTTCTGGACCCCTTGATGTATACAGAGTGTACATCACCAGCACCCCCAACGTTGGTGACGAGGACAAGGTTGAAGTAGGAGTGACCATTGATGGTGAACCTAATGCCTCCCCTTTTCCTGCAGGGTACCCTGTGAAGACACATGAAAGGAAAATGACCTTGATTAGCACCCCATGGATTCCAACCAAAATAACTTGCAAAGAATTAGGATTGGACAATTGATTCTGGTCATGGTCATGTTTGAGGGCGGGTCTTGACGCAATGATAAGGTTGTTCTATTGTGACCTAAAAATCACGGGTTTGAATCGTGGAAACAGTCTTTCTACTTGCAAAGATAAGACTGCGTACATCTAACCCTCTCCAGACCCGCAATGGGTACGCCTTTTTTAATTGATTCTAGTCCAAGTCATATCGACCGTCAAAATTGTTCTATTTTTTTATTCTATTTCAGCTATACCGCTTTAGGATAAAGGTTTGTGACAATCCCATGTTAAAATCAAAATTTGTACTTATCCCGCGTTTGGATAGGAGATTTATTCATCTATTCATGATTTTCTGGCATGCTATTAGGGGTACTTTGGTCTTTTTTATTTTTATTTTGGTATCAGTGAGATTCCGTTTAATACCGTATATTTTGTAGCATCATAATACCTTTGAGACCTAAAAAACGTTCTCTCTTTGATGTACCAGGTAATGAAGAAGTTCAACAGTTACAGTTGCGATAATATTATTGGATCAAATTTTTAAGTCTCAATTACTTTTAGTTTGTACCAATTATGTGATGTTAGATGACATTGTAACATTGGATAGATATTATCTAACCTAATATAAGTGAAGACTGGACTAATTTCATCTAATCCTATCCCTAATACCCAAACGGGCCATACCAAACAAACCATAAATGAAAATTATAAAGATAGAAGAGAGCTAAAATGATCAACTACCTTCTGTAAGCAACAGGGACTATGCCAGCTCTGTACTGGGCAATGTGTAGGAAGACAGGCTGAGCGAGATCAAAGTGGTGGTTGGGAGGGTCACACCACCCTCCTGGTGGGCAGAAGTTGGTGGCAGTGACCACAATGGAGCCAGGAAGGCACCATTGTGGATCATTCACACACCTAATCTGAAAGCATGCTCCACAGCTCAGGCCATTGTTGAATAGTGCTGTGCTCAATGCTGCTGTGTTAGTACCATAGCCTTGGCTGTAAAGGTTCCCATATCCACAAGCCCCTCCTACACAAAAACTAAACCATGAAAAAGTGCCAACTACATAATATATACATGTTGAGAGAGAGAGAGAGAGAGTTTTGCAGTAAGGTTTGTGACATACCCATTGTACCAGAAGCATCACCTCCACCATAGAAGGTGGCATGGGCATTAATCCAACCCCCAGAGTAATACCCATTGACACAGGAAACTATGGAGAGAAGAGTGACAAATGAAATCCCAATAAAACACATTTTTCCTGCACATAGAAAATGTGTTATTTTAGCATTCTTGATATTGTATAAACCTAAGATCACTTGAACCTTTTTCAAATGGCAAAGAGTAAAAGTGAGGAAAAGAAGGGTTACAAAGAAGATGATCTGAGCTCTGAAAGGAGATGTGTGAGGAAATGAAGAGAAGTTTTGAGGGAATAAATAGAGGGTTGAAAAGAGGGGGTGGGGGGTGGGACTTAGACATCAAGACTGACAATCTGATAATCTTTAGCAGGTGCTTGGGACCATAAGACTCTGATAAGTCGTTCTTTGGGCTGTTATATGGGAAACAATGCATGTTTTATGGAGTTTGAATGGTTTGGTGAATATAAGCCGCGTGGTTTTGAAGCTGTCTATTTAGAAAATCTCTTGAATATCCATGGTGGGGGCAGAGTGAACTCTGGCTCTGGCCTTTGTCAGATAGAAATTTTGTTTTTTTAGTTAAATAAGATATAAACTTTTGCTCTTGCTCACATACTAACAAAAAAAACCCAAGATATGAGTAGTTCAAGTAGTAACAGGGACGAACTGTAAACTCAGACATTCTGAGTTTGAATTTTAGTAATTCTTTAGCGTCAAGTTATGAGGGATTTATTTTTCATGAATACTCTAGTCCCGGCGTGGGTGGCTTGCCTTTGAACGGACCGGAAAAAGGATTAGTCGAAATGTGTATAAGCTGACCCGAACATTTCTAATCGTTAAACCCAAAAAAAAAAACATACTAACAAGAAGAAATAATATGGGAACCAGCTCTTCCATCAAAGGTGCCTCTTCTTCCCACAACATAGATGTAGCTAGAGTCATGATTCATCAGCTAATGAATCCCAACCATATCTACAACGCATTAATCACTAATTGTACAATCTCACTAGGATTAGCATTAGTACCGGCGTTTCATATTGGATTCTTGTCGTGTTTACAGGGTGTCATGTAAAAATGTGTTTAGTCCATACCATCTCCAACATGTAATGGTGTATAGTCAGATTCATCTTTTGTTGGGTTGATGTTGTGTATAATTCGTGTTTAGAGAGTTCATATAGTGCCTAATAGAGTTCATATTGACTCATTTATTTGACATGTTTAACAGATTCACCCGCTTATCTCCCAAACTTGCATATTCTTAAAACTGAATTTGTTACTCAAAATTTGTCGGTAAGATCACATTTCAATGAAGTTCTTTCAGAATGAGAATGACTATTTTTGTTAGACAATTTAATGCATCAGACGAAATTATATTTTTTTATAGATGCAGAAAAATCAGTAGTGCATACATTGATTCCTCTACCCATGCAAGAAAAAAAGTACTTGATATAATTAGATACCAAAATGAAGTCACTATCTAATTAGATTCTTTTGCAGTCTAATAATAAGGGCCACATCTATTTTTCTAAAACCATCTTGGAGTAGAAGTTTTAACCCATCATTCATTCATATGATCTAGTGAAGATCTCATTGAAAAGGAAGCCTTTATGATGAGTTGATTGGCATATGATTGTGCTGAGTAGCAAATGCACTGGGATTTCAAAAAAAAACAGTTAACTCTCCACTTTTACAACCTTGGGTGGAGGTTGTTTGTTTTGTTTTGGGGGGGGGAGGGGGGAGGGGGGGCCGCAGCATGATCTTCATCTTTAGCCCCCATTCTCTTTCTTCTTCTTCTTTTTTGGTTTAATGGTAGAGTGTTCAAGTCAGTTTACATGTGTACCTTAACTAATCATCTCATCAATCCGGTCAAAGGCAGGTCATCAACATCGGGACTAGGTTATTCATGAGAGATAAAATCTCTCATAATCTGACCACAAAGTGTTGTCAAGATTCGAACTCAGGACATCTGATTTTACAGTTCGTCTCTGTAATCACTTAAACTACCCTTTAGATGCCCATTCTCTTCCTTAAAGTCTATTCACTTTGTCTTGCTAACCCCTGAATTTGATTAGCAGAATAAAAAGAAGAAAACTATTCCCATTTCATGGTTTCTGAGGTCAAGGGTTCAAACCATGAAATGGGAGGAATAGTTTTCTTCTTTTTATTTTTGGGGGAGGGAGGGTTTAATAAAAATCGCATCAAACATTGCCTGTGATCCAAATACTTTTTTGCAGTCGCCTTGGGGTCTCTCTTGTCATTGTTAATGAGATTTACTGTATGGGGATTATTCTCTGCAGCTACAAGTCAAATTTATAAAAAACACTGTCACTCTATCAAAATAATCTTTCAATATCTATTCCCAATATACTTTTACGACAAGGGGGGTGTTGGTGGATATGATTTAAGAGGTTTGTCAACTACCATTTGTTTCATGTAGAACCACATGAGCCTGGCCTAATAGAATGACAGGTCAGAAATGAGTACAATCGTCAAATGAAAAGAGCTTAGTAATAATGAAACATTTGATGGAATCTAAATCCATTTGACATAATTTAATATAATATGCTGAAAACAATATGCTAATCGAAAATCTTTCCTTAGAGGATTCGCGCAGTTGATTGAGGAGACTTTTGAATGGCGTTGCCGTGTTCCTCTTTTTCTATTTTCAGATGACACCCCATTGCCATGATAAAAAGCTTCGACAGTTGAGTCCACCCTGTAACCATGCATGCATCCAGTCAAATCATTTTTTGTTGTTATTGACCATCATTTCTCTGCTTTATATTTATACAAAACTTCGGTTATGTGGACTTGTCTACATTGATATCCAAGAGAGCGAGAGAGAGAGAGAGAGAAAAAAAAAATGTCTTCATTTTCTTGGTCAGATTGCTACCAAAAAAGCCTGGATTTTCAAGTAACTCCGTGATCATAGGAAACCTGGATTGGAATAGATGGGCCATGAATGTCTAGAGATCACTAACTTACTCACCTTATTTCTTAATAGACTTCTAGTTTTTTTTTTTTTTTTTTTTGGGGGGGGTGTTCCTCTTTCACATGCAATTCAACTACCCTACCACCAATTACTGATATGGGGGTTTTGAAGTTCCACAGTAATTGGCATTGAAATTGTTCATAGCCCATCTTCCCTTGTATCAAATTGACAAATTTTGCATTACAATGCCCCAATACTTGTACACTAGTAATAACCCCGTATCTGAAAATACTTTATAATACTACAAATCGAATTGATTGTACAATATTAAATTTTATTTTTTATATATTTCTTTAATCACACAATTTAAAATTAAATGAATAAAAATAAAATAAGAAAGGGATAGGAGACAGAGGAGGGGGATAATAGGTATAAATTGGTGGAATTATCTAATATTGAGGGTTATGTAATGAAAATGATGTTTTTGAGTGGAAAAATAATTTTTGAAATTAATTTTGTACCATTGGATCAAAATAAATGAAGATTGGGTCAATATTGACCGTTTCTGTATTTTTATAAGTTAAGAATTTAACTTTCTACCCGTAAGATCAGATAGATATTATAGTATCCTATGCAAAACACATAAGTATGGCCAAAATGATCTCATTGGTTTAATATATTTATTATGACTAAAAGATTAAATATAAATAAATAAATTTGTTGTGATTAAAATAAAAATTATACGACAAATCGTCAGACTTAGAGGATTTGGACCGTCGTAAGAGTCTATTTTATTATGTAAATACAGGTGTGAGTGTGAACATATGAATTTTGGCATTCGTAAATGGTTTTGCTTTCTATATAAGGCATACATGGACATGCAAATTTCTACGCGAGGCAGACAGTACCTCATGGATGGGGTCTCGGTTCTGAAACAGACATCAACGACAGTTCTTTCATTTGTAGTACATTGGGGTACTAGTTCATCGCTTGAAGTAAATGCAAGCACATGCTCATGGGCAGATGTATGTAGGGGCTACCCACCCTCAAATATTTTTCATATATATATTAATATACATAAAATTACTTAATGTTATAAAGTCGAGCCTAGTTAAAGTGTCCACCTTTAAGCTAATTTTTGGTTCTGCCCTACACATGCTTGTGGATTTTTCTTTTTCATTCATTTAATACTACATGCTTTGGAATGTTTACGCTCGGTTCGAGTTGACTATCACCGGCTTGAGCTTGAACCTATTAAGCTTACTGTCAGGATGCTCGAACTCGGCTTCAATATTTAAATAACGTTAGGATTTGATTTATAAACTAAGCTCGCAAAATCTAAAGTGCAATCTCGCTACAAGCCAAGCTTCAAATGGAAAGTCTAATGGATAAAGTCTCGATCACTTGGACAGGAGAGATATACGTACGCAGGTCTTGTCTTGTTCTCTTTTCACTTTATTAATTCCTCCTGCCAAATGTGCGAGTGGGTTTGGGTGGCTGAACGATGCAGATTCATCAAAGCATATGTGAGCGAAAAATGGTTGGCCCCTATTTTGAAAGGACACTCTTAACACCTGAAGGAAATCATATGTTCTAAAGTTACAGATCAAGAACCCCATTTTGTTGATTCTTCTATCAGATAGAATAGAACTCGTCTTAAATATTGACAATAGTCATCCCATATTCTCATTTTTTTTTATATAAAAGAGTTTGAATAATTCAAAATCGAATTGAATCACAAGCCGAGTTAGAGTGGCGCAGTTGGTCTAACATCTCCAGTTTGGATCTGTGATGTGATGGCTTCTTTCTAGTGTTTTAGTTAGGTTGCCAACAACTGTATTAAGAGGGTAACGTGCATGACCCTTCCTAGTAAATACATTGTCCAGAGGACATGCCCCATTTTGATGTGGTCGGACACCGACCAGCATCGAAAAACACTTCACTGAATTGATTGAGATGTGTAAGTGGTTACGGAGTTAAATCACAGGGATGTACAGGAGATATTGAGCTTTTCTCTGACTAACAAGGTGGACCATAAGCTTTAAAAGGTGACAACCACCTAAGGGACAAATCTACAGTGAAGTAGGCACATGGGAGTTAAAGATCTTAGAAAGGGAATAATGTTATATTGACAAAAAAAAATATTAATCGTGGTCTCATGTTTATTCGTTTAAGATAGAATTAGTTCGTCCCGATCAAATGTCGTTTAGACTCATGAGAGACCATTAACTACTACGAGGATGAGGACTTATTAACTCCCTATTCCTCCCACAAGTGTGAGTTAACCTAAAAAGTTCATTACTGCAATCTCCTCCCCCTTCTAAATCTGCATCCAGAACTGCTCAATTCCAGGCAATAAGTGAAGAAGAAAGGATAGAAAGAAGGGGATTCACCAACCCTCAGAATTGTGTATTTGTTCTTGTATTTACAAATAAACGAGTTGAGCCTGTCGAGCTCATTTTTTTGAACGAGCCAAGCTCGAATAACTCGGTTCGATTATCAGTCCTACTTGTGCTTCCCCCAAGCATTAATTTCATAAAAAAAATTCAAACAAATTTGATTTATGTTTGTAAAATTGGTTTGTATACATCTTAGTAAAACAATAGTATACTTGTATATTTCTTTCTTTTTCTTCATGTGATCTATTATTGTACATACTGTTAATCATAGAGAAAATAACTATTTCTGACAAAGAAAAACAAATATTGTTTAGAAAAAAAAACCTATATATGTCATCAAACGGTACTCTTTCGTATAAAATCACGAAACTTACAAATAAATGTTTCAACTGAAAAATGGGGACTTGGAAAGTGATTGCCAACATACAGGCAATTTTGGGTTGAGGCATTACGCGTTGTTCTCCCAACCGAAGACTTCTCACTTGGTTGAGAGAGAGAGAGCATGAAGCATGCTTGAACAATGTAATTTGATTGATCATTGCTTAAATTAGTTAAACGTACATTTCACGACCCATATACACATGGTGCTCACATGGCTACGGATTTGACTGAAACCCCTACAAGAGATGCTCATGTGAAAATGTGGAGCCCCAACCACATTTGAGTTTTCAGATCAAGTGGTGTGGTCACTATTTGAGGGCCCAATAAAAGGTCCCTCCCTTAGCCCGTGTAGGGATCCTCCTCCTCCTTTTTTTTTTTTTGTTAATAATATTTTTAATCCTTAAAATATGTATTTTTTATCAGTTTAATCCTCATTATATCAATTTTATCAATTTAGACTCTAAAATATTCAATTCGCGTCATTTTGGTCCCTAAATAGACGGATCGTTAAGTTTTTTATAAAATGATTACGTGTTAGACACGTGATACTATCTAAAAAAACGACACGTGGTCACTTCCATAAAAAAACTTAACGAATTGTCTAATTAGAGACTAAAGTGACACGGATTGAAAACTTTAGTGACCAAATTAATAAAATTGATACATTGAACACTAAACTAACAAAATATGCATATTTTAGGGACTAAAAGTGCTATTAACATTTTATTTTTATTTTTTTGAAAATTAGGAAAGGAAAGAGCCATAGCTAAAAGGAGAAACATATCTCGGACTAAAGCGAGTAGGTATGCATCTTGAACGAGTTAATCTAAACTTAATCCAATTCGATACTTGGGCAGAGACTCAGTTTTCCAGCTGGATTTGGAAGAAAAAAACCACGACCCGGTTTAAATTCTGATAATACTTAAACCAAGTTCAAATTCTAATTACATCCAAATTTCAACCCAACAACATGACAACTGAATCTGAATTTCAATCTGAGTTATGTAACAAAATTGAAAAATCTAGGTATGGACAGCAGTCGAGTTGAAGATCGGATTTGAATTGAACTCAGGTTTGAGAATTATATAACTTGGACTGAGCTAGATTTAGCTTTCAATCTGTTCTACCAGCCCGGATTACATCTCTTAGACTGCCTGTGAATTGGAGCAGCGGGTACATGAAACTAGGACCTTGTACATGATTGTTTGTAGAGAAGACCTCCTAAGTTTTGAATGCAATCCAAAGCCTTGCTGCTCGGTTCCAGTCTTCTATAAGAGATTCCTATTATCTAAAAACTCCGTACTCGGGATCTATAATGGTTTGAAACTTAAATTAATTCCATTCTTAACTTGATTGGTCTGAGTCATAACTTAACTTGTGATTGAATCATAATTTTCAGTTCGATCAATGTTATCTGCAACTGAAAATTCGTCTATGATCTCACCGTAGAGCACCAAATGTCATATTATAAGGTTCAATCATGATGTTTTGGATTCATCCAGATAATGGAATACCAAGGAGTTCCCAACCTAACTTGATCTTTCAGGGTGATGTTCTATCAAATTTAGCAAATTGCTGATTGTAGCAACTATTTGTCGGTGGCCTTGAACAATGGCCCAAAATTAGTACGACATTGTAATTCAAATGGTCCAGATAGAGCAACTGGTAAGAACAGTTAAATAAATAGGGCATGTTGTATTTAGCATAATTTCTGAGTGCACAAATGACATGAATGTAACCACCTGCCATCACATTAAGATCACATACATACATGCACAGGCACGCACGCACGCACGCGCACACAGACACACAAAGTGAAGGGAAGAAAGCCCGTCAATCTTTCCTCCAAATAAAATAGAAATCTCCGACTTCATTTTACAGAAGCAGTGCAGCTAGTCGTATCTTCATTTTTTTTTCTTATAATTGTCCAATGTGCAACGACACTTGCTAAATGGAGTACCATCTCCATGGTGAGCTCTAAAGTATAATTGGATGAGTCCATGTTTTCCCGAGTCAATTGACACCCAGGGCAGACCACCCAGAACAGCCCTTTGTGAGGAGTTCTGTGGATTTGTGCACCCATACAAGCACTTCCTACTTCCTTACGAAAAAGAAATAGCGTGGGCAAAGTGACCCCTTCGACTACATATTCACCATCCAAATCACAGGTTTCAAGTAATATAAGATCTATGAAAGATTTAAAGGGGATAAAAAAAAAACCATTATAACCTATAACCAAAAACCAAATAGCCATGCCCACTCAGAGGGTTAATAAAATTTCTAGTTTTTAACCTGGGTGTTGACAACATATCTCGGACTGAACATGGAAATAAACTTAGTTTTGAACCCACAAACACAAAACCCACCTTTCCTGTCCCCTACTCCCACCAAAACAGCCAACAAAAACTGCTGAGAAACCACACTGATTTCTTCCTTTAGCATAGATAGATCCACCAAAATTCTAATGTTGCAATTACAAATCGATAAAGAACAATTTGCCATTTACCAGTTAGAGAGAAGAGCAGAACACACTAGAGTCAGATAATAGCAAACAAATTCAAGTATGAAGAACTCTGCTGTGCTTCAACAGGAAAATAAATGCAGGAAAGCATGGTAGCCTCAAAACAATAAAAAGATCCCGACTAGCTGAAGTAAGGAGGCTGACCAGGAGGTGACATACCACCATGCCGAACATGTTGAGGATGCATGGGCTGTGTAACTCTCATTGGAGGAACACTGGGATTAATTTGGCTGGTTTGATAAAGGGTTGAAGAACCAGCATGGATTGCTGTAGTGGCATATGCTGGAATAGAAGATGAGGCATATGTCTGACCAGGAAATGTGCTGGGAACTGAAACAAAGGTTGGTCTGCCTGCTTGCATGTTTGGCTCCCACGACGACGCTGGTCCCACAGGAGCTTGAGCCTGCACAGCACCACCAGCAGTATATTCACCACCAGGAAACCCTGGAGCAGCCTGAGGATTCTGCCAAACTGTTGCTGCAGGTGGGACACCAGAAGCTTGTTGCATTGCAAGAAACCCTGATTCTGGGACGGTGTAATCTCGACTTTTGTCACTGTACGCCTGAAATATGTAAATATGACCAGTCAAATTCAAGGAATGGAGAAGAAAAATAAGCATTTAGGAGCATACACTCAAGGACCAAATCTTTCTTTTTTTTTTTGGCCAATTTTTTTTTATCAACTACGGACCATCTTTTTATTGCAAGGACGCCTTTAACATTTTATCCACCTAATTTTTCTCATGAACATCAACTTAAAAGCACATATTTATACCTTAACACTGAGATCAGTATGACGAGAGTATGATAGATGAAGCTTACAATAGCCACCATCATATATGCAGTGCCCCTCTAAAGCATCTTTGGCAACTGCTGCAGTAGTGACATCTGGAAATAAAGTAAGTTTACAAGTCAATCAGCACACTCACCCAATAAATCGAGAGAAAAGATAGACAAACATGCAAAGCAAGTGGATACAAGTAAGTTGATGTTAATGGTCAGCAAAACGGGTAAGACATATGTACACAAAAACCCCAGCCATTATAGCATAAAGCTACATCATTTAAACATGAGGGCTTTTCATGAAAAAAAAATATAGAGTAGTAGGCAAGAAAAATACTATGTTGAGCAGCACAAGAACAATAAAAATAGCTAAGGTGATGTAGGCTATTTCCAAAAGCAACATTAACGCTTATAGTGAAATTGAATGATGAATGTTAAAGCACCAAAATGCATACAAGCTATGCCATTTTTTCTACATAGAGGTGAAACCTACCAGGGTATTGAATTAGTGCCTGCGTTCCACCACCACCCTTATCAAATATGGCAATTTTCTGGACAGTACCAAATGCAGAGAATACCTGCAATGAATGAATAACAAAACAAGTCATCACCCCTCAAAAAAAAACAAAAGATAATAGAAAAAGAAAGAGAAAGAAAACCATCAAGCATGAAAAACATGATACATTGTTACCGTTTTAACGACATCCACTGTAACAGCATATTGCATATTCTCGATCGTTGCAAGAAGCACATTGCTCTCAGGTTCCTTTTTCTTTCCATCAGGACCTACAACAGGCTGCATATTACTCTCATAAGTGCTTGCCAAATATTACAAACAAACAGGAAATTCTAGAAACGCAAAAAATACCTGAACAAATCCCTCAATTGCAGTAGGATTCACAGGAAGGTATGGATTTGTATAGTCCCTGAACGATGAAGCAAATAATTCCACTAATTATTCACAACATAGAAAAGCAAGAGATTGACAAAGAAATATAGAAAAGCAAGTTTGGAAAAACAATGAACTTTCAGGAACTGTCTATCATGCAAACATTCCGAGTGGAATTCATTGCCCAAAGTAAACAAATGCGAAGCACCCCTGAGGAATGTTGTAATATGTTGACTCCGAAATTTACTATGGATGGAACCAGTGGAAGAACCAAAAACATCACAGTGGCACGGGCCAAAAGAAATATTAACGGGAGCATGATAAAATTATATAAATTTAAAAAATACCATGGTGGTGGTTCCCCCATTGCATGAAACACACACAGAGAGTTAGGAACTTGAAAAAAGTGAGATATTATTGCATTTGACATCAAGAGTTAAAGAATTTTTCTTGCGACATATGATACATGTTTCTTAATTTTTCATGTTTAATATATCACCTAGGGAAGACAGTGGACCGGGGAAAAGCGAAGATTCGTCCAAACCCATCTCATTTGGACTAGGGATGGACCATACGTATTGCACGGTAGACATATACAAGGATACTCGTATAAACCTATGCGGGGATGAACCCGCCCCCTCCCCCGCTAGACCCACTAGATTTATATATATATGTATGTATATCAATTGCAGGCTTTGCAGCTGCTCTTTTGTTTTTCCTTCTTTCTCCCGACACTCTCGGCTCCAACTAGGACAACGACATCAACGAGGATATCACCAGCCCAACATCTCCACTTCGACTCTAACATATCTATTATGTTGGATATGTTGCAATCTGGTATTATGGACTGGTGGCGGTGGCAGGGACGAGGATCAAAATAAACCCATGGGACGGGGACGGGGATTAATATTCCTCCAGTTAACGGGGGTGGACAAATATTTTTAAAGCGAATATGGGGGTGGAGACTACTCCTCCCCCCTCCGCCCCGGTCCACTGCCATCACCAATTTTTCTATTAAATTATAGTAAACGATTATCATAATTGAGACCGTAGACAAGAAGTTCCACAAGATACAAGGATATCTAAAAACTTTTAAGATTCCAAATTCAATAATTCTTACGAATAAAAGCAGAGAAGATCAATCAAATTACATACATGCTATAGATGCACGTGATATTGCCACACATTTCTTTATGCACACCCACTCCACTTGCATAGTCACAATCGATGTATTGCACAGCCAATTTTCGCATTAATTTTAGTAGGCATATAGGGACGACACGAAAAGATTACAAAATCTTAGAGGTAGCTAAATCTCACATCAACCTCAATAACAAACTCGACAAAGTTTTGCATAAACCATATTTTAAAGAAAATAGGTAAAACTTAAATCTATGTCTATATAAGAGCACTACTATAATTTTGGTCAAGAGAAGAGAATAAAATGCAAACAAATATCTCTTACAAACACGAGAAAACCCCAATAAAATAAATCAGAAACACTGGCGCACCCAATTGTGGATTCCGCGCAAAAGGAACTCATTAAATGCAAAGATGGAGGCCCTCCAAAGTGACAGCCAGTTGTCAAGTATTGCATTCGCATTGAGTCTTGTGACAAAGGAACTTAACTAAGTTAAGACTTTAGAGTCTTAAATCAATTTTACTTTCACAAAATTTTCCTCCAAATGAAATACTAACCTGTTCGATCCATAACAAAAACAGCTCCTCAATAGTTGGTTAAGGAGCATTTTACAAGTTACCACTATAGAAAAATCTTATAAATACACGGGCCAAGCACTAGTACCAACGCTGTGAACTGTGGCCTAACAACCTTCACTTCACAAAAGGATATGGATCATAACAACCATTGAATCATGAAAAAGGATTATGTAATCATCACAACCATGTAGGTGCATTTGAGGCTAATACAAGACAACCATTTAAAAACGAGTCCGCCACTGCAAGGTCTAGGGCGGTTGCCAATAAGCTAGTAAAGGACCATATATCTAGATGCCATGGATGCTGCATAGGACAAAATGGTAGAGACCTAAATCATGGGCTCCAATTCTCAGGTTAGTCAGAAGCTTATTTGGTAAGGAAGATGATGTTTGTTGTGACTGATATGAGCTGACCGCAAATTTAAACAAACAAGATGGAGGCATCAAACCTAAAAAAATCCCATTTTTGAGTTTTCAATCTTTAAGTTGATCAAAGGGCAAAGGGTCAAGAGCTATGATTATTGTTGAGGGTGGGATGGTATCTTTAGCATAATGGACATCTAATTACGAGGTTGAAGCACAAAGCTTTGCCTAAAGAGTAGCTCCTGATTAAAGGCATGTAGCAACACCATTGCATTAGATGCTATGCTATGGTAAAAGGCTCACTTTCATCAAATCTTCCCTAAAGAGCGACATTTTGTTGCATCGGATAATTTGCTAAGTTGGACACCAAAAAAACAACACAATAAAGTCAATAATTAAGAGGTTGAAGAGCAGCCCCTGATTAAGGCATGTGGTAACACCATAGCATCTAATGCTAGACAAAATGCCCACCTTCAACAGAACTTCCCTAGTGCTTGGCATTTGATTACATTAGATAATTTGCTAGGTTGGATACCACACAAAACAAATTCAATAATTCGTTGAACAGACTAACACGGGACAGAATGCAGTGTTTTTGAGATTAACAAACCATTGTAGCAGCCAAGTTAACAGATCTCTTATCAGATCTCACAAGTAGTTGCACCTGAACAGAGCATTAAATTCTACTGATGAAACCTGAGTAAGAAAAGAGATAACCATCTATCATTTCACAAAATAAAGGTTGCACCTACAAGCTTCTAATTAAATAAGTCCCATGACCAAAACTACAAAACAAGGAACGACCAGAATAGCATGCACCGCAGTCAAAAGTGAAAGTATTGCTGAGACTGGAAGTCCATGGTTGTGATGTATATGCGATGAGAAAGCAAATAATTTGTTGTCCTGAAAATGACTGATAAAAAGATTGCTTCATTCAATTAAAACACCTAATACTCCTTCATTCAACACATTTCCAACACAACAGTTCACAAAACCTAAAACGTAGGAAACAATGAAGTTACAACAATGAAATTGAACAAAATAAATTCGTTGTCTTCAACTATTAGTTAAAAAGTTGCTTCCTTCAAAATTTTCCAACAAAGACTTGAAAAAACCTCATAGTTGAAAATACAGCTGTTATAGGAGTGAGTAAACCACCACCTAAGATGAAAAAAATTATTAAGAGTCCATGAAAAACACATCTATATTCTAGCTTCCGAGCTTCAGTAGCCCCTAGATGGCAAAAAGCACATATGCCAATTAGCAAGACTTCAACTGCCAAATCACAATCATACAAGCACAACAACAGGGGGAAGCAAGCAGTAGCGCGAGCAAATATAGAAAAATAAAGACACATCAAATCAAAGACCTGATGCATTCATCATTACCTGCTCCGATGGGATTGAAATTTAATGTTCAAATCTGTGTGGGCAGAATATGAGATACGCAAGTAGCTTGAACCCACATGGTCAGGCAGTAAGTACCTGAAAGTGAGACACTAAACCAAAGTGAGAATGCTGTCTACTCCCAAACAAAGATGTTTGGAGGAAATGGAGGAAAAGTGAAAGAGAAGATTCCACACCAAACAAGAACGACATAACCCCTCTCCCCTCCTGCCCCATCCACAATAAAAAATAAAAGAAGCAGAGTTACATGCCTGGGTATGCTTCTTCCATCTAATGCCTCCCTGGCTGAAGATGCAGTCTCAGAATCGCTGAATTGGATCAATGCCTGCCGAGGTATGCCACAAAATTGTTGAGGATGCAGGGATACAAACAAAATTGCAAAAAAAAAATCCAGTCCATTATCCATCCACTAACCTGAAAACCTGCAGCCTTTTCAAAAGTAGCAATCTTGTGCACAAAACCAAAAGCTGAGAAAACCTGACATACATTCCAATCAGATTTGAGCATACCTCGATACAGAAGATAAGCAACATTAAAACAATAAACCATTAGAAACTATCCCGGTCATCAATACAACGTGACAAAAAAAGAAATACCAACAGATCAGAAATAAGTGCAGAATGACACCTGTATATGTAAGCGTGAAGATAGACCTTAGAAAGGAGTATGACGCACATGATAATATATCCAGACCGTCTCCAACAAAAGGAACTAAATAAGAACCATCATCATCTGTGATTCAACCGATTTCAGTTAAAATTGAAACATAATCTAATGAGGGTGCTATTTCTCATGAACAACTACAATAACTAAATATGTGAAGTTGTTCTGATACTAAAAACTACCCAAATTTCCCAATCAAACACAAGGAGAATCCAAAAGCAAAGGATCATGTCAAACAGAGCAGAGAAAGGCACATATACAAGCAACCAAAGTTCTGAAAGCAGTCAATTAATTGTTCGAAACAAGTTCGTGTTCCAGAAGAACTTGATTGGTATGACACCGACTACAGTTAGAACATATACCACACCATGATATTAGTACGTAAATCTCAGACAGCAATCTCCGAGGAAAAAACAAAAAGATCAAATAAGAAAATATTAAAAATATATATATATATTAGCCAAAAAAGTTAACAGAAAGAAGGAAACAATCAAAATCCAATGAGTATCTTTCCAATGCAGTACAGTGAAGAAGAATCCTCACGTAAGATGAGACTGGACTCACGTAATCAATATTGATTGTGTCATAGATAACCATGCATCATAGATAGTATTAACAAATGCTTTATATGACAATATTAGTAAAAATATACTAAACTACGAGATACATAAAATTCCTAGAATCTTGGATATGAGGACTTTTTATGTGACAAAAGGAACTAGATAGGTAAACACTTACCAAGTGAATAACATCAATGCTGACATCGCCAGCTTCTACGCCCTCGATAGTTACCAACAAGACATTGCCCGGATTGTCTCCTGGACCTTTGTTGTTGACAATTTCATGCCTATTTGAATACTGAATATACACAGTTTTACCACGAACTTGTGCTGGCTCTGATGACGAAGCATAATAAGTAACCATGCTGATGGCCTGATTAAGATCTGTCTGCAATTAAAAAAAGTGTCATCTCATCAAGTTTATGTGAAGTAACCAACCTGTAGACGCATTAAGGGGAACAATAAAGTACATATCGAAGAGCATTTGATGGCGTAGAAGAAAACTGCACACGAGAATGACCCACTGATGGTCCACAATCAAAGGCAAGCATGGATAAGCAACATAACAACATTGTTCAAGTCTCAGCAAACTTTATATTTGAACAAAGCAGGGCAGGACGAATAGCAGAATAATCTGGTGATGTAATCATAATAGGCCCTTGAACTATGTTTAAATTACATTGGGAAATGTTGTCAATTTACTTTTTTCATTCATATGGATTCCAATAAAACATGGCTGACAAATGCTCAGAATCCCATGGGTATTCCATAAAATATCAACCAATTTGACTTTTTTTCCCTTCCTGACCCTTCAAGACAATATACAAGAGTTACAAAGACTTGTAACACTCAGTTGCTTAAAGAAAAACTAATACCAAAGATTAATAAATTCTTGCAACCTTTTATTTTGCATTGTGAGCTTCAAGAAGATCCTTAAATGGCACGGCAGAAGCTAACCAGCAAAGTAGTCCGTATACAATCATCATGTACAACATACCATAGGAGAAACGTAAATCAATTCATCAATCCAAGAAAAAACCCTCATGTGTTTTATAAAGCCTGGTCATTATCAATTCCATACTTCCATGTATACAAATCTCAAAGACAATCTAAATAACAAAAAAACGTCGAAATCCATTTACTTGTTGAGAAAACCCCTAATTTATCAAATCAAATAGGAATAACATAGGATAGTGATAGAAATAACTTACGAATTCGACAAAGGCCTGGTTCCGATTGGCGCCGACATTGGACTTGGTGTTAACGATTTTGCCGAAGGGTTTGCATAGTTCGATAAGTTCTTCCTCGGTGCACTCCCACGGAAGATTCCGCAAGTGGAGCACCTTCGATGGCGTCTGCGTGTACCTGAACTGAGGCTGCCCCGATGTCGACATCTGTCGATTAGGGTTTCAGGATAAGACTTGGGAGGTTATAATCTGTCTGATTTGGAACGAATTAGTTGATAAATAGGGGTGGGCGTGGGGGTGGGGGGTGGCGCCGATGAAATACTATTTTGGGGGTTCGTCTCTTCTAAAGCTGGGTTTTTTGTGGTCTCGATCAGGTTTCTCTTCTAATCTCGGAGTATTATTGCTGTCGAATAAAATTTCGGGGGCCAACATATATACGACGACTATCAATATTTAGTTTTTGGGTAAATTTCAATAACACCCTTGAGCATTGGCGTAATTACAGGGACACCCGATGGAGTTTTGTGTATGTGAGAAAGAGAGAGAAGAGAAAGAGTAGAGAGAGATTGTAAGAGCAACTCCAATGGATACTTTAAAAGCTTTTATCTTAGCTATTTTAAATAGTTAACTCCTAAAATTTCTCTCCAACAAGTTCTTTATTCCACTAGCTAGTTTACTTAAACTCTTTTTCACTTGTTACTTCTGACGAGCGAACTGACACTCGGTATTTGCATATTTGCGCCAATTTCCTCTTCATCGTCTTCATGGAGGCTTCATCGTCTGTAACGCTTCATTACCCAAGTATGGAGCTCTCTCTCTATTCCCTGAAACCGCATTTCTTTGTCTCGGCTCCTCTTTGTCTCACTCTCTCTCTATAGATAGACCATAAGAATCCCCATTGAGAAACCCTATCTCCATCCAACAAATCACACAACATCCCCCAACCCAAATCGCACACACTCACACAACATCCTCTATTCCAAAGCCCTCTCTATGCGCACACACACCCACCTAGCATCCACACCCAAATCCCTCTCTATGCATACACTCACCCAAACCGAATACCCAAAATATTTTTCATTTGGTTTATTGTTTGTGTGATTCATCTGATTTACCTCACCCCAAATCCCTCTCTATTGTATTCATCTGATTTATTTATTATGTAATCTTGAATCTGAGCATGAAATTAAATGTTATTTTTGTGTTAAGTGGTGATTTAAATTCGTTTATTGTTTGTGTGATCTTCATTTATGTTGATTCATCTGATTTATCGAACCCCAAATTCGCTTATTGTTTGTGTGTGAAGTGATGACATGGCATGTTACGTAGCATTTTAGATTTTAATTTTTAATAGTTAGTTGAACTTAGTTGAAGTAGTTAGTTAAAATATAGAACATTGTTGAAAACCTGGAATGAACTTAGTATAAATGACTCTTTAAAATAGAGATTGTAATTAAAATATATTTTGATTAACTATTTTAACTAGCATCCTTAGATTTGCTCTAAGTGAAATGAGATATCTCAGAGATATCTAGTACATATTAAAAAATCAATTTAGGAGAAAGAGTGTTTAAGAAGCTTTTCCTCTGCAAATTTAATTTTCTCTTAATTTTAAATTATTTAATTGACCTCTTCAAATTAAATTATAACATGTGGCCTACGTAACTAATTCTATGTTTTTGATAACTATTTCAATTTTTTAATTTCTTATTATCTTTGCTAACTATTTTATATTTAATTTTTTGTTGTAAAATATCAATTTGTCACATTAATAAATCCATTTTAAATAATGTTAGGATGGGTCATAATATGAGTTAAGTATTTGACGTCAATAAATATTTTTTAAATAATTTTAGGATGGGGTAAAAATATGGGTGACAATGGAGTGAGAGTAAGGGTGGCAGTGGCAATGAATGAATATTATAAATTTCGTACATTGTACCGGACGAATGTTAATATATATGTGGTGAGAATGAGTTTAGGGTAAACAGCTAAAAAAGGCACATTTCTTCTAATGTTATTTGACAAAATTTGATAAGCGATAACAATGATATTTTTTAAAAAAAATCTGAGGTGTTCTTGTAATTACATCAACATATAGAATTGTTGTTGAAATTTACTGTGTTTTTTTTTTTTTTTGGGGGGGGGGGGGGGGGGGGGGGAGGGATTTTGACATTAAATGATTGCTTCATTTCCGATCTTTATCCAAACATATGTGGTATTTGATAAAACTAAAAGTTGAATATTTATTCAATTTTAATTGTTGAATGCTGATTTTTTTTAATTCGCACACTGTTTGATATTCACTTAAATTTAAGTATTGAATTGAATCAAACTGTTTGACAAATATAAATAGCTAAAATCTAAAAATTATTATTATTCTAATTTTGTCCGTCTTATTAACCATATCACATCAACTACTTTATTCTTACCACCATCATCGTAGCTGCACAATGGTGGTGGTAGTGGCAGCGCAGTGGTGACGACGACAGTGATGGTGGTACCAATAACACGTATAATAGTGGTGGCGGTGACACAATGGTGTTGGTGGTAGATATTGAAAAGTTAAGAATGTAAAATACATTGAGAATATATTTGTCTATTATGAGGAATTTATAAAATTCTTGCTGACTAAGGGTGCGTTTGGTAACGTTTTCGTTTTTATGTTTTTTTTTATAAAAAAAACTAAACTAAATTTTGTTTTTTTGGTGATAAAAATTAAAAATATAAAACATGTTTGGTAGTCATTTATATTTATAAAATTATAAAAACAAAAATAAAAAATATGTTTGGTATTATACCAAAAGTTCACCACCCAACACAACCACCAACCACCCAACAGCCACCACCAAACACCCAACACCACCGAAAACCACCCCCACAATCCATTTCCAATACCCAGCAACCCTGAAACTCACCACCCCCCACCCCGAAACTCACCACCACCGAAACCCACCCCCACCAGCACCACCCCCCGAAAACCAGCACCACCCAGCCCCAGCACCACCCCAATCGGCTGAAACCCAACACCACCCCAATCGGCTGAAACCCAACACCACCCAACCCATCCCCAATCGGCTGAAACCCAGCACCACCCAACCCACCCCCATCCCCGAAACCCACAACCACCCAACACACCCCCAACCCCGAAATCCACAGCCACCCAACTCACCCCCATCCCCGAAACCCACCACCACCCAAGGCCACCCCCATCCGCGAAAACCCACCACCACCCAAACCCACCACCGCCCAACCCCACCACCACCAACCAACCCCACCCCCATCCGCGAAATCGAGAAGGTTGAGAGAGAGAGCGACAGAGGGAGAGGGGGGAGATCGCGTCTTCACTTCGTCTTCCCTTCGTGGCTTCGGCTTGGTCTTCAGCACAGAGAGAGAGAGAGAGACGATAGAGATATGAGAGGTGAAAGAGAGAGATAGCCTTTTATATAGTCAAGCAAAAAAATCCATATTTTGTTGTTAAGGAGGATCGAAGCCCAGACCTCATTAACCCCCTTTCACCATTGCGCGTTTGTTTTTTTTTTTTTATGTTTTCAAAAACATCCTTTTGGCACCCAGCCCCATTAACCACCCAGCCCCAGCACCACCCCAATCGGCTGAAACCCAACACCACCCCAATCGGCTGAAACCCAACACCACCCAACCCATCCCCAATCGGCTGAAACCCAGCACCACCCAACCCACCCCCATCCCCGAAACCCACAACCACCCAACACACCCCCAACCCCGAAATCCACAGCCACCCAACTCACCCCCATCCCCGAAACCCACCACCACCCAAGGCCACCCCCATCCGCGAAAACCCACCACCACCCAAACCCACCACCGCCCAACCCCACCACCACCAACCAACCCCACCCCCATCCGCGAAATCGAGAAGGTTGAGAGAGAGAGCGACAGAGGGAGAGGGGGGAGATCGCGTCTTCACTTCGTCTTCCCTTCGTGGCTTCGGCTTGGTCTTCAGCACAGAGAGAGAGAGAGAGACGATAGAGATATGAGAGGTGAAAGAGAGAGATAGCCTTTTATATAGTCAAGCAAAAAAATCCATATTTTGTTGTTAAGGAGGATCGAAGCCCAGACCTCATTAACCCCCTTTCACCATTGCGCGTTTGTTTTTTTTTTTTTATGTTTTCAAAAACATCCTTTTGGATGTTTCCGTATTTTAACCTTGTTTTTAAAACAGAGCAATTAAAAAAAAAAACAAAAACATTCACCAAACATGTTTTTAATTTTTTTTTTGCCAGAAAATGAAAACAAAAACAAAAAAAAACCAAAACTGTGAGTTACCAAACGGGCCCTAACATTTTCAGCATTAAGTGATAAATATGTGACTTGGGGCTGTTTGATAATACCATTTAAGACTTAAAATTGAATAATTTAAGCACTTAATAAATTAAACTCGTTTGACAACCTAAAACGCATACTACTTTATATTTTAAGCAGTTCTTAAAAATATGCTAAAATTTTAAATAGCAAGTCACTTACTTATCAGTTAATGCTGAAAATATTAGTCAGTAATAATTTTATCAATTTCTCATAATGGACAAATATATCTTCACCACCATTGTGAGGGTAAAATTTTAAGTAGCAAGTCACCTACTTATCACTTAATGTTGAAAATGTTAGTTAGTAAGGATTTTATCAATTTCTCATAATTGACAAATATACTATCACCACCATTGTGTTATCGCCACCACCACCAACACTATCACCACCACCACCATTGTACCACCGCTACCGCTACCACCACCATCACTACCGCCGCCGCCACCACTACCATCATCATCATTGTGTCACCGTCACTACCACCATCACCATCACCATCACCATCGTTGCTGCCACAACTACTATTGTGTCACTGTCACCACCACCACCACCATTGTCGTCACCACCAACACCGTCAACACCATTGTGTCGCCGTCACCACCACTATCATTATGTCATCACCATCACCATCACCACTACCATTATGTCATCACCACCACCATCATTGTGCCACCGCTACCACCACCACGACTATCACCACCACCACCATTGTGCTACTGTCACCACCACTACCACTGTCATTATCACCACCACCACCACCATTACCACCACCATCATCACCATCGTCACTACCATTGTGTCACTGCTACCACCACCACCACCATTGTACCACCGCCGCCACCACTACCATAGTGTTGCCACCTCTATCACCACCACCATCGCTGCTGCCACCAATACTATTGTGTCACCGCCACCACCACCATTATGTCACCACCACTACCACCATTGTGTTGCCGCCACCACTACTACCACCGTCATCACCACCATTACCACCACCATTGTGATAGGAAAAAGGTAGTTGTAGAAAAATGGTTAAAGAGAAGGGCAAAATTAGAATAATAATAATTTTCAAACTTCAGCTTCTTATATTTATCAAATAGTTTGATTAAATTCAATACTTAAATTTTAATTAATACCAATAGGTCTGCGAATTAAAAAATTTAGTATTCAACACTTACAATTCAGCATTCAGTTTTAAGTTTTCAGCTTTCAGTTTTATCAAACACCACATTGCTATTTAAATTTTTAGCCTATTTTTAAAAAGTATTTAAAATATTAAGTGGTATGAGTTTTAGGTTACCAAACATAGTTAATTCATTAAGTACTTAAAGTATTCAATTTTAAGCATTAAGTAATATTATCAAACAGCTCGTTTGAGTCAAATATTACTCAAAAACCATCTCTAACTTTTTATTCAAATATATACCAAATCAAGGGAGAGCTCATTTTAAACCCAAATTGAATGAGACTCAAATTTCTTACCCAAATTTTAATATTTTACCAAATTCTGTGTATTTTCTCTGCCAAAGACTTAGGGTCTATTTGGTTTGAACCTCCAAAACCGTTTTTTGTTTTCAAAATCCAAAAAATGGAGGAAACATGTTTGGATAGTTGTGTTCCCTCTTTTATTTTTTGGAAACTGAGAAGAAAAATGGCAAAGATTAGATAACATATATGGGCTGTTTTGGATGGTTTTGGGAACAAATTTTCGAGAATTTGGAAAACACAGGAACCGTTTACTGTGCACTTAATGTACCACTCTAAAAACATTTTTTTTGTGCGTTCTCTTTCCCCGACTTTTGTTGTGCATCAACCCACAAATCCGGCAATTGGAAGGCACAGATCCGGTGGAAGACGCAGCTCCACGCGAACGCGTGATATCCCACCATCGAATCGATGTCTTTTCTTTCTTCAGACCAACAACTTCGACGTCTCTCTCTTACTGAGACCATAGATCTATCTTCAACCCACAGATCCGACAACTGGAAGGTGCAGCTCCAGTGAACGGTTGAGATCCCACCATCAAATCGACTCCTTCTCCTTCTTCAAACCAACAACTCCAACGTCTCTCTCTCTCTTGCTCTCTCTTAGCAGCTGTACAAATCTAACCAGATCTATACATGATTTACAAATCTAATCAGATTTGTAAAACCATAATTAATTTTTACATGATTAAAGCATAGGGTAAACATGATTTACAATAAAATTCATAGATCTGGGTGTAATATGATTGAAGTTAGGTATAATATAATGGTCATTTGAGATTATTTCGGTGGTGTTTGGTGTTTTTGGGTATAATATGTTTATTTTGATCATTGGAATCAAACTTTTTTTTTTAAGGAAATCATTTATTTTTGGGTTACTATTTTTATTATTTTTTAGATTACTGTCCAAACATGTTTTATTGTTTTTTGTTCTATATAACTATTTTTTGGAATCATATAACCAAACAATTTTTGAGGCACAAAAAATATCAAAACATATTTTTTTAAAACTCTTACCCAAAAATAATTTTCGGATACTGTTTTTGAGATACAAACCAAACGGGCCCTTAATTCTCTATCTTTCTCTCTTCAGTCACTCCTCTCTTCACAACTTTTGACACCAACAACCACTACACATCATCTGTGTTTTTTCTCTCTTCGAAGCCCCCATAGCACCCATTAACAAAAACCCTAATATTTTGTTTGGTATGATGAAAAAATGGAATGATGAAAAGTTTGAGGGATAGATAAAACATCATATTTGGTAAGAAAGGAAAATATGATGGATGGAAAAGTAGATGAATGAGATTTATTTCCAATTCACTAAAATTATCCCTCCAAAATCGGAAGAAAAATGGATTAAAAGTTAATTATTTGTGTCGAAATGTATATTATTTGTTTATATATCATTTGATATCTATATAATAAAGTGAATTCAAGAGATAAAGAATGGCTCAGATCGTTTCGAGATCAAAAAAGGCATCATCCAATGGCCGACGATATTTCAAACTGTCTCAAGCTATTGACGTCTCATATCGTTTCGATCCGACGTACCATATTAGTTCTTGAAAATTTTTGCCGCTCAAAACTTTTAGTTTCTAAAACTAAGATCCCTAAATTTAATTCCCCAACCCAATCAAATTCGGCAATTAAGCGATCTCTCATTCATCAACTATGTCTCTCTCTCCCTAAAATACAGATTACAACTCTTATCATTATTTTCCTGATTTTATTTCCTATATTAAGAGATCACTTTCTATACTGAGACATTGACTGTCTCTCACACTCTCATCTTTCATAATTCACTTTCCAAACTGAGACACATGTCTCCCCAAAATTCTATCATAATGCAGCTGCTCTCCATTTTTATTGTTCATATCACACACACATCTTTACTATACATATATATAGTACAAAGATCGAAGACATACTATATCTACATGTTATATCTAGGAAAAATTTCATCTAAACACCATGTAGTTGAGTCTAAATTCAATGACAACCTCTATAACAATAATTTTTGTCTCTATCAGTAGATAAAATAATGATTTAACTAAATATTTTGTGAAAATACTAAAATTACCCTTTATTATGTAAATAGACTAAAATGTCATCAATTCTTTTCTCATTATATATGCGCTAACCAGCCAACAAACGTAAATTCAATCATTATATTATCCCAATGAATTTTTTATTTTAAAACATTGTATTATAATTTTGTTATAATATTAGTCATCATATTATCATTCATTTGGTTACATAATTAAGTTTTTATAATTTTTATATTTTTTTATCATAATAATTTTTATAGTTAATAATAATTTTTCTATAATAAAAATTACAATTGATAAAGTCAATGTCAAAATCTCATCCATTTCTAATTCCTCTGCTATCATATGTCCTCCACAACATCGCCCGACCGCTCCTCACACATTATACTTCATATATAAAATTTAAAATTATTTGATAAAATTTAATATTAATTAAATAAATTTGATCTTAATTTTGATAAATTTAAATATTAATTTAGTTTTAATTTGATAAAATTAAATATTAATTTAGTATTAATTTGATTGAATTTAAGGTTAATTGAATAAATTTGAATGTTATTTTAATAAAATTGAATGTTCATTTGATGCTAAATTAAAGAAATGACATTGATTTGATAAGGTTAAATTTTAAATTAATGGAATTTAATATTCTATTTAATAAATTAAATAGTTTAATTTAATAAAATTGAATGTCAATTTGATGTTGATTTGATAAAAATAAATAATAACTTAATATTAAATTAAAGAAATAATATTAATTTGATGAAATGAAATATTAAATTAATATAACTAAATGATAATTTGATAAAATTAAATATCAATTTTGTGTTGATTTAATGAAATGAAATGTTAATTTAGTTAAAATTAAATAAAGAAAATTAATTTGATAAAATTGAATATTAAATTGATCAAAATAAAGGCTAATATAGTAGAATTAAAAGGGAGTGCATTGAAATTCCAGAATCAAGAAAGGGTGTTGTTAAAGTTAGGTCTATTTACAGGGGGTGTTATTAAAGTTAGGTTTATTTATAAAGGGTGTGGATAAAATTTACCCTATAAAATACTCGGAGATATTTCTATAAATCAACCATCGTCATTAACTATTTAACCCGACAATCACTAACAGGGAGTGATAGTGAAATTTCAAAATCGGAAGGAGGTGTCATTGAATTTAGATCTAACTATAGGGATGTGGATGAAATTTTTTCTTATATCTATACAAATTTATATAATAAAACACATAGGAAGTTGAATTTTATCCCCTATACATTTCTCCCTTCCCAAAACCATCACATCACTTATTTCTATCACATGCTCAACTATTTAATATTTGATTAGTTTTTAATTTAACATAATTTTTATTTCAGATATTATCCATACACGATAGTATAGATCTGTTAAAAAAATTTATCAAATTACATATTTTGTCAATATCTTTAAGAAAATAATGGGTAAAAATAAATTTTAAATGATTTAATCAAATAAATGAAGGAAAGAAAAAATTATTATTTAATATAGTGATATCGATTTTTTAGGACTCGAATTTTTTGTTTTATCGTGCCTTCAGGCACAGGTTATGACTAGTCTATATAATAAAGTAGAACGATTCTGAATTTTGGAGACAAAGAGTGGTCTAGATCGTTTCGTGACTAAAAAAAGTATCATCTAACGAACGACGTTATCTCAAACTGTCTCGAGCTATTGACGTCTCAGATCGTTTTGATCTGACGTACCACATTAACTCTTTTGAAATATTTTTGCTGCTCAAAATTTATAGTTTCCAAATTTGATATTCCAAAATTTAATTCTCCCAAATCTTTTCCTTAAATCAAGCAAATCTCTCTCTCTCTCTCACACACTCAATTTACGCAAAAAGTATCAATTTTCCACAATATTTTCCTCTGTATCTCTCTCTGTATCTCATGAAAATATCACAAAATATATTAGATAGTGTCTGATTTAAGTAAATACTACATCTCTCTGTAGATAGATAGTATATATCACAGAGAGAGATGGTATATTATAAAAATATTCCTCTGTATCTCTCTTTGAAGGAAAATTATGTAATAAATATTAAATAGATAGTATATATCACAAAAATATTCATCTGTATCTCTCTCTTTTATTCAAGCAATACTACAAACACGAATCATACAAATTCAGTAGTCAATTTTGTTTTAATCAATAAAAAAAAGCATAACTTGCAAAAAATCTAATTTAACAAAGAAAATATGCTTAACATGTAAAATATGCAAGATTAAATTCAAGTTATTGGGCAACTCAGCTATCAAGAGATATATTAAAGAAAATATGCTTAACATTTAAAATATACAAGATTAAATTCATATATAAACAGGAATCATACAAATTCAATATTTAGTGAACAACACAAAACAACAATATTTACTAAATAATCCAAATCTAAATACCCGAGAAAAATGATACAAAATTACAAACGAGAGAAACGATATAAAATTATAAGCAATACTATGAACACAAATCACACAAATTCAATATTTAGTGAACAACACGAAGCAACAATCTTTACTAGATATTCTAATACTAAATGACGTTTAGTTTAAGAAAATATACTAAGAATATAAATAACCGAGAAGAATGATATAAAATTAAAAGCACTATTATAAACTCGAATCATACAAATTCAATAGTCAATTTTATTTTTTTCATAATCAATAAAAAAAAATCATAACTTGCAAAAATCTAATTTATCAAAGAAAATATGCTTAACATGTAAAATCTACAAGATTAAATTCAAGTTATTAGGCAACTCAGATATCAAAAGATATATTAAAGAAAATATGCTTAGCATTTAAAATATACAAGATTAAATTCATATACAAACACGAATCATATAAATTCAATATTTAGTGAACAACACAAAGCAACAATATTTACTAAATAATCAAAATCTAAATACCCGAGAAAAATGATACAAAATTACAAACGAGAGAAACGATACAAAATTATAAGCAATACTATGAACACGAATTATACAAATTCAATATTTAGTGAACAATACGAAATAACAATTTTTACTAAATAATTCAATACTAATAACGTTTAGTTTAAGAAAATATACTAAGAATATAAATAACCGAAAAGAATGATATAAAATTAAAAGCACTACTATAAACTCGAATCATACAAATTCAATAGTCAGGTCGTATCTTTTGGAAGTCGGTTGAATTTCTGATAGTTATATTTGGTCATTTGACAACATCTACAGACTTAGTTTATTTGTGGGAGTATTGTTTTAATTTTTCATTCTATTAGTTATGAATTATGTTATTATTTAGATAAAGTTAATTATGAATATTAAAATCATGGATTTTGAATCAAAAACATAACATTGAATATTGTCAACTGATATATTTTTTCAGATGTTTGAATTATTATGTTTCAGTAGTTATAATATAATTTTCGTGACGTAACAATTTAATGTGGAAATATATGCTATGCATGTAGGTTGATATTATAAAAAATATTAGTGGACTCATTTTGTTCGTCGTTTACTACAATGTTGTATTTTACTTTACATTTATGTATGAGCAAATATTTGTAACTAATTTACGAGTAATACCGTGTCTTCAGGCACGGACAATTGCTAGTATACATATATTATGCATACATTAATTTCATATATAAATACAATGATAAAATATGTATTTATATATTTTTTTAAAAAAATTAAAAAATATTTTTTTCATTTTACCAATCACAAAAAAAAAAAATTTATTTTTATTTTTCATCCATTCTACCAAACACAAAGGAAGAAAAGTGTATCATTTCTACTTTCTTTCCTTGAATGATAGAAAGTGTATCCCTCCTGCTTTCCATCCATCTTACTTTCCATCATTCCTACCAAACGAAACATAACTTTAATCATATCCCCATCAACCACGGCGTTTGATCGACGCAATTTGACTTCGAACTCGAATACCCAAAAACCACTGAGCAAAACTTCAGTGAGGCGAACTTAAAGAAGATGACGGTGAGAAGTTCTAAATTCTCACTTGAGTCTTGTCTTTATAGTCCAAGTTGTGAAAGATTTGGTCTTCTGGTGTTGTGGGCATGTTTTGAATTGGATATAGCTAGAGTTTTTGGTGTCGGGTGATGTCTTTGTTGATGTGGTATGTAACAATATGTGCACAAAAAAAAAAAAACTAGGATAATATATATATATATATATTTTTAAAAAAAAATTTGAGTATGAAATTAAAATTTTTCATTGGAGGGGTTGATATCAAATCAAATTTTTTATTCAAAATTTACTCAAATACTCAAATTTGAGTAAATTTTTGGATCAACATTAAAGATGTCCTTATAGAAATAATTGTATAGGTTGGCAGAAGGGGGCTAAATGGGATGGACTTCTGGCAAGCCTGTGGGCTGAAGGCAGCGCTGCCCACGCCGCGATTACTTAGACTTGGAGTAGATAAGTCCCTTAAATAGTCTATTCAGACAACGCAATTGAGTGTATTTAATCCGAAAAAATTACAAGAACACAAAAAAAAGGATAAAATCATATTTCTTAAATTTATTTATCAAATATTGTATTCTAAATGATGTGTCAAAATGATGTGTATTGCATGTTTAGTAAACGTTAATAGATCTCGCTGACCATACCATTCATGATAAATGATTTATTTGGAATAACATTGCTAAAAAAAAATGGGTAAATTGTACCAATGATCCCTGAAGTTTACCACTTATTGACATTTCGTCCCTAAAGTTCTAATTTCGTCCTCAAAGTTCAAACATTGAATCAATTTGGTCCTTGGCACTAACTGTCGTCACAAAAATAGACGGAAAACACCATGTGCCAGTCACATGCATATTTTCAAGGATATTTCTGGTATTTTACAATAGAAATTTTTTGTGGGGTGACACACCTGAAAAAAAAAGAGTCCACCTTGTTAATTGGGATAGGGTGTGTTCTCATAAGAAAGATGGGGGGTTAAGTGTGAGAAAGAGTAGGGAGAATAACTTGGCCCTGCTAACTAAATTGGGCTGGAAAGTGAGAAATAGGGATAAAGCTCTCTGGGTTGATGTGGTTAGTAGTAAATATGTTGATCAGGAAACTCTTAACTGGAATTTCAAAACTGTTTGCTCACCAACTTGGAAGGCAATTGGTAAGACTAAAAATGTTGTTGACTTGGGTTCAAAATGGTTAATTGGGGATGAGAAACATGTTAATTTCTGGACTGACTGGTGGTGGGGAAAAAGCCTTCTTGTGCAGCATGCTACTCACCCTGAGCTTCTTAATCTCAACAAAAAGGTAGCTGATTTCTTGGACAATAGTGGCAACTGGAACCTTCAGGAGGCAGGTATGTTTCTTCCTCACTCTATTATTTTAGAGATGTTACAATCTTCATGTCCATTATCTGCTGAGTTTCAGGATACGATCTGTTGGGGTCTCTCAAGTAATGGTAAGTTCTCTACTAAGGCTGTTTTTGATCTTATTTCCCAAGCTAATTCGAGTGGACCCTCTACTCTTCACTGGAACTGGATCTGGGAGTTGAATCTCCCACAAAAAATTAATCAGTTCTTGTGGCTTGTTCAACATGACAGAATTCTCACTAATAACCTTAGAGCTGTAAGAAATATGGCTAGTGATTCCTTTTGTGCTAGATGTCATCAATCAGTTGAAACATCCTTACATGTGATTTTCGAGTGCCCAAAAGCCCAAAGAGTGTGGGATTTTTTCAATTTGTCCCAAGGCAAGGATTCCAATCAGATTGGGGGACTTCAGGATTGGATCATGTTGAATTTTAAGATAAGGAAGAACAAGGACTGGAAAGGTATTAACTGGCCCATCATGTGTGCTTGTGTCTCATGGTGCATTTGGAAGGATAAGAATAGGGAGTGCATTGCAGGTGTTAAAACACTTGCTAGTCTCGTGGCTAGGGAAGCGTGGCTTTTAGCCTTGGATACTGACAAGGCATTTCAGAAAGTTCAGATTGAGACTACTATTTGTTATCCCAGTCTAATTACTTGGTCTTTCCCCCATGCAGGCTGGTATAAACTGAACACTGATGGATGTTCAAAAGGAAATCCTGGACCTGCCGGTGTTGGTGGAGTTATCATAGACGATCAAGGCAGATGGATTGCTGGCTTCCTTGGGAAAATGGAGGAGGTCACAAGCTTGCAGGCGGAATTACGAGCAATTCTCAAAGGCCTGGAGCTTGTGCAAAAGAGAAGCATTACACAAACCACTGTGGAAACAGACTCTCTTGAAGCTGCTAAGTTGCTGGCCAAGGACCCGGAGGCCACGCACCCAAACAGGAAGGTCATTGCGCAATGTAGAAGGATTATGGAGATTAACCATATTCCCTTAATCCACACCCTTAGGGAAGGCAATTAGTGTGCTGATCTGTTGGCCAATCTTAGCGTCCAACAGTCTGATCCTTTTGTTGAGATGGAGGATCCCCCTCCCCAATTGGCTAATCTTTTGTTAGCAGATATGGCAAGTGTGGCCTTTGCTAGGAATTCTGTTTAATGTTTGAATCTTTTCCGATGTACCAAAAAAAAAAAATCTATGCATCCAATCAACATTATTCTCTATTTAGACAATATTAGACCTACACTCAAACATGCATCTTCTTCTTTCTCCTTTTCTTTTCTATCTGTCTTGTTGTGCTCACTCTTCCCAGACCAAACATATTTCCTCTCTCTCTCTCTCTCTCTCTCTCTCTCTCTCCTGTGTGTGCTGTGACTGATCCAAGACGAAGAATTGAAACCCTAGAGCCTAATTGACATCAACGGCCGGTTGGCATCGATGCAACAAAAAATCTCCGATACGCAGCGACTTTTGAGTAAATCAACTGCATCTTCAGAGTTCCCCAGAGCCTAATTGACATCAACGGTCGGTGCTATCAGCCTCATGTAGTCTCCATAGGGCCGTACCACCACAGAGAACCACACCTCAAAATGATTGAAGAGCACAAGTGGAGGTTCTTAGGCTCCTTATTGAACTGAACAGCAAGTAAAGGCTTGGCCTTGGAGGACTACTTGAAGGCCATACAGCCACTGGAAACGAGAGCCAGAGAGTGTTACTCCAAAACTATTCAATTTGATACCGATGAATTTATTGAGATTATGGTACAAAACCCCGAAATTGCTCATCAATCATCTGAGTATCAGACCCTCAAATTTTGGATCGATGAAAAATTAGGTTTGAATTGGGCATTAGATTGTGATTGTAATTCCCTTTCTGTCTTTCTGATTCTCTCTCTCTAATCTCTGCTTCGTTCTCAGAAATTGTGTGGGTCATCGTGATTTCTATTTGTTTTTTATGGTGGAGGTAGCAATGGTGGAGTTTGGGTGTGTGGTGGAGGGGTAATAGGGGTGGTGGCAGTCATCGGTTGGCCTGGAGAGTTGCAGAGGGTGGGGATATACAGTTGGGACCTGACTTTTGATTTCTGAGGAGGAGAGAGAGGGAGGGAGGCAACCAAATTTTTTTTTCCATTTTTGCCCTTTGTTTTGTTTGTAAAATACCAGAAATACCCTTGTAAATATGTACGTGACTGGCACATGGTGTATTCCGTCTATGTTTGTGACGGCAGTTAGTGCCAAAGACCAAATTGACTCAATGTTTGAACTTTGGGGACGAAATTGACGAAATTAGAATTTTAGGGATGAAAGTTTAATAAGTGGTAAACTTCAATGACCATTGATACAACTTATCCAAAAAAAAATTGGATTCAGGAGAGACAATGTATAAGGGTAAGTTTTGTTGGCATATTGGGCAGTCACGAGCCTGCCCCCGTCTTAGAAATGTTAGACCAAACTAGTGTCTTTAAGGAGTAAATATTGAATGCAACGATGATACTATGATATCATCATCATTGGTGATATAATATCACTAATTAATAATAAAATCTTAAATAGATAAAATGAATTTCACTTGATCTTACATGACAAGGACAGAAGTGTAGAGAGTTATTTACTTATATGATAGATTAATTATTAATTTTTGTGAGTTCTATTTATTAATTTATTTTAATATTATTTTTTGGTGATATTAACGCCGGATATTTTCTCGGCTTTAAGAGCCCATGCAAAAGTCGGTCAAAACCCTAGATTTCAAATAAACGAATACCTTTAGCTCTCTCTCTCTGTCTCTCTCGCGTCTCAACCCTGCGATATCGCATCTCGCTTCGTCTCCGCAGATTTTCTAAGGTATTGTCGAATTAAATCCTGTCTTTTATTTACTGCTATTTGTAGTCTATCTCAACGAGTTCTGGTCTGTGTAGCATTTATGAGAAGGTATACAGCTAGCTGTATGTTGTGTTTATCTATTAGCTCTTTGGATTTTCTTCGATTTGTTAGGATTATGGGGTAATACCATGCCCAGATCTGCGTCTATTCACGGATCAATCATCTTCTTGCTTCTTTTCTTTAGGTTTTCTGCTGGCTCAAAGCTCCATGTTTTCATACTGTTTTTAATGGAAACCTATGGTAAAGATTTTGTACTCTTTTATTCCTGGTCGGCACAATCCAGATTGTGTACAATTGTAGATTTATTTCCTGAAAGAGAGGTTTTTATAGATAGAATAACTTTGATTCTGCAAATCGATACTTATCAGGGACAAATTACAAAATTCTTGAATTCCAAAAGATTCTAATCGTATGCCAAGGCTTGCTCTTTTTGGTCAAATTTTTATGTAATTTCTAGTTTTTGAGTAAATTTGATCACTAGAGCAATAGTTGTAGATGCTGCTTGTGCGTCAGATGTCTACACCTTTACAGCAGAGATGTGAAATTATTAAGGAATTATGTTAGTTTGTTTGGAGGTGGCTGCATCCTGAACGTTTGACTGTGATGTACTGTGAAATTGTGTTGTTATGTGTAGAAGTTCATAAGCCTGTTAGATTCATTCTTAGTGTTGATTTGGTATTGCAAAACATGGAGTATGGAACTATGGATGATGGTACGGTGCTCCGATCTACATATTGTGCACAAGGAGAAATACTAACATTCTTATGTGTGTGCATTGGTGTTTGTTTGTTGGATAAATGAAGGTAGAACAATTGCTCCTTGTCAACGGCCGCTTAAATATTATGTGTTTTTTTATTAAAAAAAATGTAATCGCAGAAATCCGATGTCATAATATGCATAGCATATGATATTCATTGATGGTATTGTATTATTACAAGTATTGTCGGACTATGTGTAATTGTTATGTATATTTTAACTATTTTCTTTTATTTGTGTTGTCTGTCTTCTTTTTTGGTGAATTTTTTAAATGTAAAACAGATTGAAGCTTCTCTTTCCAATGGCCGGTCAGAGGAATAGTTATGGAAAGCGTTCCCATTCTCAATCTGACTACGCAGATGATGGAGGAAATAAAAGGAGAAATCATGGCAATGATAGAGATTCTTTTTCTATTGGACCAGAAGATACTGTGTACCGGTATTTATGCCCTGGAAAGAAGATTGGGAGTATTATAGGAAGGGGAGGGGAGATTGTTAAGCAATTAAGGGCAGAGAGTAAGTCAAAAATAAGGATTGGTGAGACTGTGCAAGGATGTGAGGAGCGTGTTGTCACTATATACAGCTCAAGTGAGGAAACTAATGAATGGGATGGCATTGACAATACTCTTTGTCCAGCCCAAGATGCTCTTTTTAAGGTGCATGACAGAGTTGTTGCTGATGACTTGGCTGCTGACGAGGGCACAGAAGAAGTTCCACAAGTAACTGCTCGGCTTCTTGTACCATCCGATCAGATTGGATGTATTATTGGGAAAGGTGGACAGATAGTTCAGGATATTCGTAGTGAAACCGGTGCCAATGTTCGAATTATGAAGGATAAGCATTTGCCTCTTTGTGCATTGAATTCTGATGAACTTGTGCAGGTAATTTGGAGAGATCCTTTTAAAGTCATTTTTTGTCCGTGTTCTTTGGAAATTTTTTGACTAAATTTATTTTTCCAATCTCTTGGGGAATACTTGATGCCAACATATTTGTCTTTTTTACTTGGATATTAAGGGAACTTGTTATTTGCGTAGACATAAGCCATATTCTTTAGTTGATACTAGAATAATGAAATTTAATACTGTTTGTTTATTATAGACTTGTCTTTAGTTTTGAATATTAGACTACATAAGGTTGCATTATGTTTGAACTGAGTGAAGTTCCTAGTTTAGTTATGTCTCTTTTCGGTTTTCGGAATGCTTTAGATATCCGGCGAAGCCTCCGTTGTGAGGAAGGCTCTATATCAAATTGCATCTCGCTTGCATGATAATCCATCTCGGTCCCAGCACATGCTGGCTTCTGCCGTGCCCAATGTTTATCCATCTGGTGGTTCACTTGTGGGTTCTGCTGGTGGCCCAATTGTGGGATTAACTCCTCTAGTGGGTGCTTATGGGGGATATAAAGGTGAGAGTGGAGACTGGTCACGGTCTTTTTACTCAGCTCCAAGGGATGAAGCATCTTCGAAAGAATTTTCTATTCGTTTGGTTTGCCATACTGCAAATATCGGAGGCGTGATTGGCAAGGGTGGTCTTATAATCAATCAAATCAGGCAAGAGTCAGGAGCACATATTAAAGTTGATAGTGCAGCTGCTGAAGGAGATGATTGTATAATATCTATATCTGCTAAAGAGGTACGCATTTATTGTTTTAATAGGATGTTCCTTTATGCAAATGAGGAAGGATTAAGATAGTTTTGTCGTTAATGATTTTCCTTGACATTTTATCAGTTGTTTGAAGACACATTCTCTCCAACTATCGAAGCAGCAACACGCTTGCAACCCAGGTGCAGTGAGAAAGTTGAAAGAGATTCAGGTCTTATCTCATTCACAACCCGTCTACTAGTGCCAACGTCTCGAATTGGTTGCCTTATTGGAAAAGGTGGATCTATAATTAGTGAGATGAGGAGAATCACCAAAGCTAATATCCGCATACTTTCAAAAGAAAATCTTCCCAAGGTTGCATCCGCCGATGATGAGATGGTACAGGTAAATGTTTTGCTATGAGCAGTGCATTAGTTTGAGTATTCTCAAGTATGCGCTCCTATATCCAATTGTACATCGCATTTTAATGTCTTAACTTATTACAAATTTTTGTATTTTAATGTCTTAGCTTATTACGAATTTGTGTTAGATTGCTGGAGATCTTGATATTGCGAAGGACGCTCTTGTGCAAGTAACCTCACGGTTGAGAGCAAATATTTTCGATAGGGATGGTGCTGTCTCTGCTTTTGTGCCTGTTCTTCCGTACCTTCCTATGTCGATGGATTCCTCAGATGTTTCGAAATATGAGAGCAGAGATAGTAGAAGACATGGGCGAGGACATTCTTATTCCGGTGGATATGGCAGCTCTGGTGATTTGCAAGCTGGCGATGGGTATGGTAATTATGGTGGTTTTCAGGTAATTTTATGCACTGTGCTCATCGTGTGTATGCAACTACTATTTTATAGTTTAATAATTTTTTCTGTTGGTGACTAATATGTCATGTCATTTGCACAGAGTGGTAGTGGTTATGGAGCCTATGGTGGTTATTCCTCTGGACGTACTGGCAGTTCTGGGTAAGATCTTTCTCCTGGCAGTTATGTCGACTTCGTTTTAGTAGGGACAATTGCCATTAGGTGGTTGGGAGGAAGGTTTTCTTGGGTTTAAAGCCTTTGAATGCATATTGTTGGCCCTTTCTGAGGATAATAAATACTATTAAATTAAATGTTTTAATCTTAAAGATTGGATGAATAAGACTGGCAGCTGTAGAAAAGCCTGTAGTTTAACATTTTCTTGTATGTATGACATGTGACTTTTTTTTTTTAATGCATTTATGTATTTTTTTTATAAAATATTTGCAAAAGACCTAGATGTTTAATAATTTTTTTTGTGGACAAGCATCATCATTGATTGTTACTTTTTGTCATCAGATCTGGACAAAACCCTGTTTCACGGCGTAAAAATTATGGTTACTAATTTTTGATGGTGAGGACAGGTAAATTATGGTTTGCCTTTAAATTCCTTTGTTTGGGTTGATAGAGAATATAATCATCTGTATTGTCACATACTAAGTTTACAGCAGCTTGCTATCATGACCTAGCCAATGTCCTTTATTAAAAGCTGATGCTCTTGTTTAACCTTTGTTTCGTTTCCCTTCACAACAAAACAGCTGAGATATCTGAAGCCCGAAGCCAGCCTACTACCTCTTTTGATGAAGCCTACTGCCTATACCGGAAGACCAGATGAAACAGGGTCTGGAAAACTCATGGCCAACCTTGATGCTTTTATTTAGGAGCACCAATATCCGAAGAACTTATCTACTATGAAAATTGCCAAGTCCAGACACCATAACGTACCAAGCTCCACATTTTGTGCTCCCAAGAACCTATGCTTCCAGCGTGCCTTTGTCCATGTTGTTTCCTTCCTCTGGCAGTTTGTATTAGAATAGTTCACTATCTTTAATAGCTCTCAGCTGTGTGATTAGGAGTTTTATGGTTGTTTAATTTCTGTTGAGTAGACGACCTCGGAAACATTGTCGACCGGACTAAGATTGAAGACCTTGATATGTGTCACAAATTTCTTTGCTAATTTATTTTCTGCCTGCAATGGTTTATTTCCTTTTAGACCTTTCATTTGTCTTCTATAAAATAACCAATCTGGTAATGCTGTAAAATCAAACTTTTTGTGTCCCTGCATCATTGGATGTTTGAACTTTGGTTATGCAATCTGCTGGTTGAATATATTACATACTCCGAAAAAATTGTGCTTCTTACAGCTGTTGGCTTGCTCATACGGTCAGATGAATTATGGCACCACTGGTTTTGCCCCTTTGGTTAAAATTATTTTCAAATATCCTATAATCGTATATTTATCATATTGCCATATGGGCCGAGAAGCTCACGATGACTACCACATGATGATGTATACGCAGTGAAGGGTGGCTGTATCAGCATTTTTATTCCAGAGGTAAGATTGGATGCTGTCTTCTAGTTGAAATTTTCACGATAACAATTTTATCTGAAGGATTCTTATGGACCACTCTTGATTTACGACAGTCACTGGAGATTTGAGGCGCATATGGAGATTTGTTAAAGTTGTTGAAAATTCTTGTTAAATCTGGATAGGATTCTGCTCAATCATGTGATCCAAAATTTTCATGTGACCACTCCTTTTCGTGCTTGTAATGCAGCCACTTGTGCTTATCGTGTTCTAGTTGTTGAAACTCGACTTCAAATCTGGAGGTAGGTATACCCTATTTTTTGCAAGTTTTTTGTGCTAGATTTGTTTGCAAACTATGGCTTCAGTGCAACACAAATTAAGATACCGTTTGGTAACACTTATTAAAGTATTTTTATCTTTTAGTACTTTTTTAAAGTACTTTTTGAAGTAACATTGCTTTGGCATATTTAGTTTTTTGCTTTTTCCAGGCGTAATTGTTGCATGTGTTGTACCATATAAATGTGTAATTTGTAAGATTCATAGAATGCTTTTGCTTTTATGACGAAATTACTTTTTTACTATAACAAGATTAGTAAAAATTTGTTACCAAATGATAGCCAAGTCATTTTGCCATAAATGGCCAGGTAGGTAAAGCTTTTATTTTTAGCTGTGTGTATAACATGTCATTCTCTCTCGCTACTTCTGTGTATGGGTGGGTGAGGGGGTACAAAGAATGATTAATTAATTTGCTTGATTATGCATGTAATCCCCTCCTCCCTCAGCCCCGGGGTACAAAGAGTGATTAATTAATTAGCTTGATTATGCATGTAATCCTCACCTCCCTCAGCTCCTTTCTTTTCCCTGGCATTTTTCTTCTTGAATTTGGCTTGTATGTAGTTGCTGTATGTTTTCTTTTAAATCAAACCTGGTATCTCGAGCATTTTGCGATGCATCTTGGTGCTCAATTCTCTTACTGTTTAGGATAAGCTATCTAATCTCATATTTGTTATTTGTGCAAACAGAACCTAGCAATTACTCGGCATTTACCATAAAAGAAGTAGAAAACAGGGACCATGCATGTTGGCACTACTACGCTTTTAATGGCATCAGAAGTATCATTTTCCAGTGGTAGAGCGGTCGTATGTGGACTAAATGGCATCCCCCAATCCCCTTCTTTCCTCGCGTTCATTTCCATGTAAGTTGTTTTCTGTGGTTCCTACTAAAATATAAGATTGATTGGCATGGTGAAAGTTTTGAAAGGCTTTGGTGGATTTTGTGTAATGGTCAAGTCTGGAATGGTCAGCAAATGGTGAGCACATAGGCAACAAACTGCAGGGCGGAGACGAGTCGTCCACTTGCAAAGTGAATGGGAAATGTGTTTGCTGGAAGTAAAGAGGAAATAAGATGAAAGATGGGTGAGTGTGTACTGTGTTTGTAGGATCTGGCACTGTGCCGGAGAGGCTTTATCCGTGAAGCTCATCGAACTGACCACCTCTCCCATCTCTTCATTAAAACACCTTGAATACCATTCATACTGATTTTTGTATAAATTCTTCTGTTCTTTTAATTGTAATCAGCCCAAGGTTGGAAGATGTAAAATCTTCAAATTGATCGGTTTTGTATTGATACAATTTATATTGGTTTACACCCCCCCCCCCCCCCCCCCCCACCCCCCCCACCCACCCAACCCAACAAAAGAAGGGTTGGAAATTGGTCGAAGATTCTAAAAAAGCCTCCGGTGTGCAAGTCCTTTGGAAAGAAAGACTTTGGTTTTTCTTCACATTCTTACCGGGTGATTCAGGAATTTGCCTATGATTTTTTCAACTGATATTTCGAGCTTCGCGCTCTAAGGTGCGACTCATGCGAAGTGAGTTGGGATTTAGATCCCTTTTGGTATGTTTCCTTTTAATTTTTCTCTATTGTATGTTGATGGAGTATATAAAAGAGAGCTCGTTTCAGTTGAATTTATGATTGTTAAATCTATTTCTTGAGAAAAATTGTGACGGTGCTGAAGAGATCTAAATCCAAGTGAGTTTTGACTTGTATGTGCACTGAAATATAATCGTTCCATCGGACTTCAGGGTTAGAATTTGTTCATTTGTGAATTTTTTTTTTGGGTGGTTGACTTTGTCAACCACACAAGCAAGGAGTTGACAAAGGACAACAGCTCTCCTATTGTTGATACCATCCCGTCCTTTATAGTCGTGAATGTTGTCTTGGAAAAAGAGTGTTTTTTTGTCAAAAAAGCATGCCTAACACAGCCTATAGCATAGAGGCATTTGAGCCGCTTCTAAACTAAATTGAGGGTAAGAGTAGTGAGATTTACCCATTAATTTGATATTAAATGAGCGGTCGTAGTATGATCATGGCTCAGATCTGATTGAATCTGATCCGTTTAGATTTCACAAATTTAGTCGATTGGATTATTTTGTTTTGTTTGCCGCCGGCCGGGGGGGGGGGGGGGGGGTGTTCTGTAAACTTGGTAAGTTTCTCACTTGTTGTCAAACCCATAGTAAAATAATAATTGATGACAATAATATGGTGAAATGAAGTAAAGTAATCCACCTAACTCTAACCACAAAGTACAAGCAACTAATGAATGCTAAGAAAGTCTCAGGGGGCGCTGCCAATGGCAGTGTAGTGCTCTGCCTCTCGCCGTCTGCCCTAACGCCATTAATTTGACCTGTTTATTGGCTCTGTTATTGAGAAACAGGGAACACCCCCAACATGACAAAAATATTTCACTTAAGGGTAAAATTCTACACTAAATCCAATAAAAACATTAAGATCCCGAGGGCTTCATATAATTATATTTTGAGGTGTAACGTTGTGATTATTTTCTCGAGACTAGCAGAGAAAAATAAGTTAAAGAGACATCTTTCATAACTTTTATTAAAGGATCAAATGTTTCGAAGATTTGTGTCCATTTTCGAAAGTTGTAGAACTCGTGGTCAATTGCTTAGACTTCAATTTCTCGTCAATTTTTCCTCTATCTTGAATTCTTCAAAATGATTCCTAATTTCCCTTTGTTTTTTTTTCATGTATGATGTTATACCAAAGGTAACGTGGTTTGTGGTCAAATTATGTTAAAAAAAAATTAATATTGTCCTAAGATCAATGCCAAATTCTCCATTTCAGTGAAATTTAACCTAAAAACTATAATCTAATAGATAAAAATTAGTAATTTGAGTGTATAAAAAATAAATAAATTTTCGATTCCATAACTTTACCCATCTTTATCGGTATCTTCTTGTAGATTAAGGGAGATGCATAAAGCTTCCTCTGGTTAGGACTGCAGTAGCTGAAGGATTTGATGTACGTAGGTGATGGAGATAGGTCTATGGGGGTGTTAATTTTTCTTCAATTGGCCTTGATATTTGCACCTATGGAAGGTCACATCAATTTCAAACGTAATGCAGATGATAATAATGATAAGTTATAAATTTCGAAATCTTAAATTAGAATTTTGACAATTCTTTACAATTATGTTATGAGAAATTTATCTTTCATAAATTTTTTAGTTTCAACGTGAATAGTTTGCTTTTGACCGGAAAAAAAAAAATAGTAAAAATACTAATAAATTGATTCAAACACTCTCAACTGATAAAAAAAGAAAAGAAAGAAAAGTCACATCCATACCCTCCAAATTACTCAATCATATCTAGTACCCATTGGGTTAAAAACACAGATTTGATAGATCTAAAGCTGCCCATCTGCACACAATAAATACTAAACATTTCCATTTCATTGACAGTAAGAAGGAGTTGGCTTCTTTATAAACAATTCCAAGAGTCCATGCCTTTGCTTCAAACCTCATTCGTCCATATCCTGTCATGTGGGTCTTGTAGTCCAATCACCTTCTTCTTCTCTACCTGTTTTCACAGACCCCCTCTTTGGGAAAATGTTTTTTTTTTAAGAAAAAGGAAGTTTTTGTTTGTTCATTCAATAGGGAAGTGGGTTTCTCCTTTGAGAAAAAATTCCTGCACCCATCTGTGAGTTTAGGGCAGTGTAATCCTTATGGGATTGGTTGGGTTTTTAGGACAAAAAGGGGTTAACTTCATGATGGGTTTGGCAATGTTTGGGATGATAGATTGTTGTGTTATGATGTGGAGCTACTTTTTTTTGTTGTTGCTCTGATTAGGGTTTTAGTCATCTGAAGTCTTGCATGTGGGAATAAGGTTACTTGGTGCAGCCAAGGATGACTTGCCGGCAATCTTATACGCACATATCAAATCACGCTGACCAACCGCTGAGTTCGAAAAAGTAGAGTCCACACTAACTTAGACACTTAGAAAAAAAAAATCATATCATGACTATTTATATAAGTTCACTGAAGTGTTTATCTTTACATGTGGTGGTACACATTGACTGGCAAGTCATTTCTGGCTACATTATTACCTTATTTTCTCATGCTAGATTTATGATGGCAATGATATATAATGGATATTGAATCAAGAATTTGGTTTTGAAGGGTGGTGGTTTAAATTTTTCAAGAAGTCTGGTGATATTGTTTATGTAGTTTGGAATTATTTATATGTGAAAGGGAGCGATCGCTCCAAGACGATCTACATTATATCCATCATTTACGTTAAAAATTGATGAATATGATCGATTCTCGCGATTTACTAATGATGAGCTGAAAATTATACTTAAGATTTATCTTAAGTTTACAGTATATTGTTTACTTAACCTGTTATTATACATTTTGCAGATGAACCTTTGAAGTACGTTGCATGCTTCTAATTGTTCCTTGACCTATATATCCTTTTGCACAGGTTTGCTTCTAATTTCGCAAGTGTTGATTATAAGCCCAATAATTCCTACATAAACACGCGCGCGCATAGACACACATGCTCTTACGTATTGGAATATTCATGTTTGTTTTCATGCAGCGCCAAAGAATGGTTTGAAGCATCCACCCAGGGTAAAACTGTCTGCGTTAGGATTGGGTTGATGATCGATGTAGTAGAAGAAAGGAAAAATATTGAACAATCTATGCAGTGATAGCAAGCTGACATAGTTATACATGATTTTTTTTTTTTTTGACAAATTGTACTTTGTATTCTTAAAGATTTTAAGTTTTTCACTTTATACCCTTAAAGATTAAATTTTCTATATTGTACCTTCAATGTATGGAGGTGAAATATCCATTTGTGGTGGAGGTGCTTCTCAAGTACATAGATTGTAATTCAGATTCAGGGGACACAGATTGTTCAGTAACTTCAATAATGGCCATGAATGCTCATCAGCCATGCCATTTGAATGAAGCTATATGTTCTTGTCATGGCTCTTGGGACTTTTGATTTGGTGTTTGATGGTGAATTAATTAAGGTGTTCATAGAGGGAGGAAAGGGAAGCTTTGTTTCAAGCTTTAAACCTTCTCTTCAGTTTCATTTGTAATTAGTTAGTTTGATTCGATTTGAACAAAAAAATTTAATGAAATCTGTTTTGTCTTACTAGACTTGGTTGTTCTTGTTTAATTCTTATAAAACTGAAGTAGACTACCAAACAATAAACTTCTAATTTGATCAGAAAAAAGGCGGAAAGTGATTAGATTGTTCGCTTTGAGAGGACGATCTTTTTCTCTTTACGCGGTACTTTACTGACTATATTTCACTAAATCGAACTTGAATTAGAATTGGATCATTGAAAGATGTTTGAAGCATGAACCTAAACACATTGATAATCTTATAATGTATTATACAGATTAGATATGGTACTGAAAAAACAAACGATCATTAGACAAGATCCAAGAGCACATACCAGAGCTTCCAATCCCAACAAAGGATCTCAGACAAGAAGAACTAAATAAATAAATAGAAAAGCCCCAAAAAAGGAAGGAACAACATCAAATTACATAAATCTCCTAACGAATGTAAGATAATATTAAGGGAACCTTGCACATATCTGAATTCAGGATACAAAACAGGTGGATTACAGTAATTTTCCATCCCCAGTTTCTGAAGAACTCGGATTCGAAAAATGAAGAAAAAACATAGCTGTGAGGCTTGTGTTGTTGGCTAGAGAGAGATGAGACCTTCCCTGACAAGGAGACCAAACATGAGAACAAGAAGGCCAACTAGGATACATTGGGTTGAGGAGATGAGAGTTTGTGAATAAGCAGAGAGGGTGATTGCTGCACCTACCAATCCAATCAGCATAGCACTCAAGTTCTGATTCATCTCTCTTAGTTTGCCTTCTTCTCTTCCTCCTCTCTGCCCTTCTCTGAAAAACCAAACTCACAGCCACAAAAAGTCAGCCCTTGGAGGAGGTGAAGCTATTGGTTGATGATATGGAAATGATTACTAGTTTGGTCCTCAATACTTTTCTCTCTTTGCCTCTTGGGTTGTTTGTACAGTCATTCATACAACAGTCCTAAGTTTAAGCAAAGCAGAAAGTCAACCCCATGGTGTCGAATCTGTCGATCGAGATGAAGGGCTGAAAATGGATGGAAGGAAGGAAGGAGAGAGAGAGAGAGAGAGAGAGAGAGAGAGAGAGAGAGTGTTTCAAAAGACCTTGGATGGAGGAGTGAATTGGAGGCTCACAAATCTATAATATAAAATTAGGCATGTTTTAATAAGTTGGTTTTAAAATGATTGATCTAACGACCACTAACATTTCTTTTTGCACCATTCACATTTTACCATGTATTCAGTTACTCCTAGTACTTAACAAAACAGGTAAAATATAATCTTAAGTTTTGCAAAAAGGTATGGGATGAGCCTAACCATAACCAAATGGATCCAATACCATACAACTAATAAATAAATCGATATGGATCAAATTAATCAAAAGAAATATGCGGTATGAGTCGTTTATATATTGATTATATGCGATTCATACACGACACAAATTCAATATAACTTTATTCATTAGACTCGAATTTATAAGCTCATCAAGTATAAATAAAATATTTTTTAATACAAACTCATTAAAACTGGATACAAGACGTGTCCCACCCAACACAATTCACAGACCTATCATTAATTATTCACGAGGACAACAAATTTTATATTGCATGGGTTTGTCTGTTGAATCTGAAATAATGGCCAATAGTCCAATCAGTTGGGCTACCGAACTATCCACTGGTGGAGGGCTAGACTATGAGCTATTGGGCCACTGGTCTATTGGATTAGCTGTGGCCCACAGGCCGTTTGCCAACCTTAGGCAGTCCACGGCTATGCTTGTTTTCGGGCTGATAATCAAACTAAAGTTTATAAACTCGAGTCTAGTCTGTTTATTTTGTTTTTTTGAAACGATTTAAAAAAATTATTCAAATTTAGTTCATCTAGAAAATGAATCGACTTTGAATCGATTCTAAAAAATGATTCAAATTCGAATCGTTTCAAATCAAAGCGAGTTCTGTACGAATTGAATTCGAGTCAAATCAAAATAGTTTAGCTCGGTGATGAGCTAAGTTCCCTCTCTCTCATTCACAAAACCGTACGACGACGTTTTGGTGTCAATCTTTTTCCTGTACGAGGAAAATTTTCAATGGATGATAAGAACAAGTGAACGGAATTTTGCCCAGAAAGCCCAAAAATGCGACCATAGATGAGAAGAACCCGCACCAGCACCACAGCTTTCAGCAGTCGAATGCTCCAAATTCTCTTCAGTCTTCAACCACACAAGCTTCAAATCAAACAGGTTTACTCTATTTTCTATCTCTTTCCCGTTAAATATCACTTCTCCACCAAATGTCTTGAAGAACCACAATCGTCATCTTCATCCTCATGTCCTACCCACAAAACAAACGACCAACACGTAGATATATCTTCAATTGACTTTTCTGGCATTGCAAAATCAGTCATATTGAGATGTTCACATCATTGGGATAATAAAGGTGAGACCTTTGACAACTCTTCTCTCAAAGACTACCTTCTCAAACTTTCTAACCTATCCCCTGAAACCATCCGTAGATTTTGGAGGGTTTCAGAGCTAAAACCCCAAGATGTTCTTGAAATATTATTGGGTTTTGATTATAATAGTGGTAAATTTGCATTTGAGGCTGAAAAGGTTGAATCTTTATGGGGAATTTTCAAGTGGGCTAGTAAGCAAAGTGGGGATTTTGAGCATCTTCCTCAGTCTTGCAAGCTCATGGCCTCGATGCTTGTTCAGGTGGGGTTGTTTAGGGATGTTGAATTCTTGCTTTCAACAATGGAAAATCGAGGACTTGTGTTGGATAATCATGAAATTTTCAGTAAGTTAATTGAAGGGTATGTCAGGGATATCGAACTAGACAGCGCCATTTCAGCGTATGATCGGATGAGAGGGCTAGGTTTAGTCCCATCGTTTTTGTGTTATTGTAATTTGCTGAAATTTTCAGTTCAAAGGAATGAAACCCAGTTAGCATACCGAGTTTGTCTGGATATGCTAGAGATTGGGTTGGGTATGGGTATAGTTGAAAGAGGTATTTATGAAGATGTGATTAAACTTCTATGCCGAGATGAAAAAGTTCAGGAAGCCAGAAATCTCTTTAAGAAAACTATTACTCTTGGAATGGTACCCAGCAACGTAGTTATTAATGTAATTGCCAGTGGTTACTGTGAGAAGAAGGATTATGATGATCTCCTGAATTTTTTTGTTGAAATGAAGTCTGCACCTGATGTTGTGGTTGGCAATAAGATCATATTTTCTCTGTGTAGAAATTTGGGCACAGAAAGAGCAGACTTGTTCATGCAGGAGTTTGAACATTTAGGTTTCTGCCCTGATGAGATAACCTTTGGGATCTTGATAGGTTGGAGTTGCTGTGAAGGGAAACTGAAGAATGCCTTCATCTATCTATCTGAGGTTTTGGCAAGATGCCTAAAACCCCATACGTATACCTATAATGCTCTTATCAGTGGTGTCTTCATGGAGGGTATGTGGAAGCACGCCCGAGACATTCTTCACGATATGGATGAGAGGGGAATAGCACCCGACATCTCAACTTGCAGAGTTCTTTTAGCAGGATACTGTAAAGCTAGACAATTTGACGAAGTGAATGTGACGGTTAACGACATGGTGGACCGTGGGTTGATCCAGCTCTCATCTTTAGAAGATCCTTTATCCAAAGCATTGTTGTCATTGGGACTCAATCCATTGACTGTAAAGGTGAGACGGGACAATAATGTGGGTTTCTCTAAACCAGAGTTTTTTGATAATCTTGGGAATGGACTCTATTTAGAAACAGACCTGGATGAGTATGAGAAAACTATGACAGCTGTTCTTGATAATGCCATGGTCCCCTGTTTTAACTCCCTTTTACTGACTGATTGCGCTGTTGGAAATCTTAAAACAGCAGCAGTGATGGTAGATGAACTGGCTCGTTGGGGGCAAGACCTTTCTTTGCTTGCTTTCTCAACATTAATGAAAGGTCTTCGTGCATCCCATTGCAGTGTTAAGCCACTCACCTGGTTCCTGGATAAAGTACCGAAATCAATAGATCAACTAGACCAAGAAACTCTCAATTTGCTTGTCCAAGCACATTGTAAACAGGGTCTCACATACAAGGCAATGGTAATTTTTGATGAAATGCTCCGAAGCCATTTGGAAATTGAGAATGATACATATACTTCTCTACTACTGGGTTTATGCAAGAAAAGAAACTTGAAAGGCCTCATTGATTGCTGGGAACTCGCACGAGGAGATAAATGGTTACCTCAGATAAAGGACTGTAAAGCTCTTCTGGGTTGTCTTTGCCAGAAAAAAATGCTTAAGGAAGCATTGGAGCTTTTTGAAACCTTGCTGGTGGCATACCCTCACATGTTATTGGATTCATGTCATGCTTTCCTCAAAATAACTTGTGATACAGGTTTTGCCAGCGCTGCACATGTTTTAGTGGATGAATTTTTAAAACGCGGTTGCATCTTGAATTGCATGGCTTATAGCCATCTTATAAAAAGCTTTTGTAAGGAGAAACGGTTTATAGAAGCCTTCATGATGCTTGATATTATGCTTGCTAAGAATTTGGCTCCACCCTTGGATGCTTCTGTCCTATTAATTCCTCATCTGTGTAGGGCTGGTAAGTTAGAGCAAGCAGCCGTTCTGAAAGAGGTGGGATTGAGAGAGCAACCTTCTGATTCGCTTTCCCTTTATTGCATTTTGATGAGTGGGTTCTTCAAGAAAGGGATGGTTGGTGAAGTGGCCAAGCTATTCCAAGATATGCTGTCGAAGGGATTACCTCCAGATGACGAGGTTTATAACATGCTGGTTCAAGGGTATTGCCAAGCTAGCAGCTTCTGGAAAGTTAGGGAGCTACTTGGTGTTATGATTAAGAAGAACTTAAGCATCTCAATCTCAAGTTACCGGAATTTGGTGCGCCTGATGTGTATGGAGGGTAGGGCTTCTTTTGCATTTAGCATAAAAGAGCTGATGCTTAAGGAAAGCAATCTTCCATATATTGTTGTTTACAATATTCTGATATTTTATCTCTTCTTAGCGGGAAATAGTTTGCTCGTGGATAGTCTTTTAGATGAACTTCAACAGAAAGGGTTGCAAGTCAATGGAGTCACTTATAATTTCGTTGTTCATGGATTTTGTTGCAGTAAAGCTATGTCACGTTCTCTGCAATATCTAAATAGTATGATACGTGAAGAATTTAGACCCAGTGATCGCAATTTGAGAGCAGTAGTAAGTCGCCTATGTTGTGATGGGGAGCTTGTGAAAGCCCAAGAGTTGAGTAAAGAAATGGAATCAAGAGGGTGGGTTCATGGTTCAACCATTCAAAAATGTATTGTTGAGGGACTCCTTACTTGCGGTAAACTACAAGAAGCAATGGACTTTTTGGATCGGATGGAACAAAAAGGCCTAAATCCTGACAACATCAATTATGATCATCTAATCAAGCGGATTTGTTGGTGTGGAAGACAAGACAAGGCAGTTCATCTTCTAGACGTAATGTTGAAGAAAGGAAACATCCCACATCCTACCAGTTACGATACTGTTATCCAAGGCTTCTGCAAATGCCTTAGATTAGACCAAGCTCTGGATTTCCTTACTGAGATGTTGGAGAGAAACCTTAAGCCAAGCTTCGACACGTGGAACACTCTTATTTTCCACTTTTGTGAGAATGGACAGACTGCTGAAGCAGAAAAGCTACTTAATTCCATGGTTCAAATAGGTGAGAGTCCAAGCAGGGAGATGTATTGTTTTGTGATTAATCGGTACAGTTTTGAAAACAATCTTGGCAAGGCATCAAAGGTCTTGGAAACAATGCAACAAAATGGTTATGAACCAGACTTTGAGACTCACTGGTCTCTCATAAGCAGTTTAAGCAATACGCGTGGCAAGGATAATGGGAACAACAGCAATCATTTTCTGTCTAGGCTTCTTTCTGAAAGTGGGTTTTCTAGGAAGGATCCCATGGTCAAACTGAGGTAGCACAGCATAATTATTCTTTCTTATATTTGTTGTAGTTTTAGTCAATTTGTTAGTATGTTACTTCCTCCAATCCACAGTCCCCTACAAGTGGAGTCGGTTTAGTTGTCTGCATGAATGAATGTTTAGAAAGTTTTATTATGGTATACTGTTATTAGCCATTGAGTTTCCAATAATGCAGTGTTTGTATGACTCAATACTGCTGACTACTTAGTCCCCTACCTCAGTTTTTGCATGTCAACCTATGAAAAATCGTATAAATATCATCTCTTTGCTAGAATTTGGCGCTGTGCTCCTAGAAACCACCCCTCAAACTACAGTCTACTGGGGTTTGTCCCTTACTAGGGATTGTGTGTCATAGTAGGGAAATAGGGATTGTGTGTCATAGTAGGGAAAACAAAGTAGTGATAATAAGCAAAGGAAGGGTGGGAGATAGATCTTCGCACACGTATATAATCAGCATGGGTCTTGCTTCCCCTAACTCACACTACCCCTCACCATGGGCACAACTCCAATCTACACGCCGGAGTTATGCCGTCTCTCCAGTCTCCATTACAGAATCTCATGTCCTCTAACCTCCCGTTTTCAAAGGCGTGTTATACTTTATTGAAAAAAAAAATGCCACAATTGCTTTTAACATAAGATAGTGAGACATGCAAGAAGAGCTATAGGGATTTGTCTGTGCTGTGCTTTATTACAGGTAGTCATTCCCCCTTCTTTAAGTCTTTTCAACGGTAATGGGAATTTTGTGCATTGCCGTAGCTATTATTGGAACTCAAGCATTTTGTAGGATGAAAGATAGTCAGATCATTACGAATTGTGGAGCTAAACGAAACATTTTTAGGGTTGGAAGTACTTTTGGGAGTTGGAGACAGTTTTGAACAAAGATAGGAAAGAAAGAGTCTCTGTGGCCGCCACGGGTAAGTCAGTTTGGGAAACCGATGACAGTACTCCATGCGTGGGTTGTCTATCTTTAATAGTCCGTTTGATAGGATGGATGAAAAAATAGAAGGATGGAAAATAGGAGTGATATATTTTTTATCCTTCAAGGGAGAAATCTTCCTTTGTGTTTAGTAAGATAGATGAAAAATAAGAATGATTAATTTTATTTTTTTTTGGTGTTTGATAAGATGGAAAAAATATTTTTTTTATTTTTTAAGAAATATATAAATACATATTTTATCATTATATCTATCTATGAAATTAATGTTTACATATGATAAATATGATATATGTATATATCAAAGGATATATAGACAAATAACATACATTTTAATACACATAATTAACTTTTCATTTCCTTTCTTCATAATTTTGGAAAAATTGATTTTGATGAGCTGGAAGGAAAACTAATCCATCTACTTTTTCATTCTTCCTATTTTATTTCCTTAACTTTCCATACTTCAAACTTTCAATCATTTCATTTTTCCATTGTACCAAACGAAGCATAAGAAACTCTGCAAAACTTTTGTCTAAACCATAGCTTTGGCAAGGATTAGGGGTGTAACTTGGGTGGGTCAACCCGAAAAAAATAGGGGTTGGGTTAAGGTTTTTAATCCTTGAGTTGAGCTTGGGATGAAAAACATTAACCTGAATTGAATTTGGGCAATACCCAGGTTGAGGTCTTGGTTTATTAGGTTTAACACGAATATATAAATCGGGCTCAACCTGAACATATTTAAATATATAAATCAATTGATTTAATAGCATAACTTACAATTAGTGTTCACAATTCACTTTAACGAACTCAACCCGAATTCTAATCCGAATTAAGTAACCCAAATTCAAATTTGAAATCAACCCGAATTAAGTAACCCGAACTCAACCCGAGCCCGCCCAAATTTAACTTGGGCAGTACTCGAGTTGAGTATTTCAGGTTGAGATCGGGTTAGAATTAAGATTATTGCTAGGGTTAAAGATTATATCTATATTTGATTGGGCCAGGCCGGGCTTCGGGTAGGGGTAGACTACCTGCAACCCAACTCGTGAGTCTATTGGGCGGGCCTGCTCGCAGACTTTTTTATATACAATTTCATTTAAAAATAATGAATATTTTTGTAACTTAATATTTGTGTAAATTATATTTTTGAATCAAAAATAGAGTCAAAATGGATAAAAATAAAATAATGAATAATTTTATTTTTGATTAGGGGATGAACTACATCTAATAGAATGAATACGTCCCAACTAGATTGACACCTACTCACTTATCTATCATTTACATTACTCTACCTTTTAAAACGTGTATGTTTAATACATGGAAAAGAAAACAATATATTATTTATAGTATCTAAATTTTTAAAACTTCAAATTCCAACATTGAGAAACTTATTTCAAAGTTTCAAATTTAATGGTCTAAAAGTATAACTTTTTTTTGAAAGGAAGGGCGGGCGGGCGGGCTCTTGAGCCATGTTTTAATTGGTTTTTTCGGGTGGGCTATTGGGTCAGGTCTCGGGCCGGGGTAATGGGTATGGGGGCAAATCAAAACTCTCTTTTTAAGGACATTGAGCTCGAGCGGGCTAACTATCGGACCTATTGAATTTCAGACTTATTTTTTTCGGGCCAGGTAACGAGCAACGGGACCCGTGAATAACCTACCCATGGACACCCCTAAATGTAAGGGTCCCAAATGGACATTGGCCGGATCATTAGGCCAGTGACCTGTGGATGGCACAATAGTCCAATCAATGGGAAGTCATGGTTTTCTACCCTCTAGATCAGATAGGCCGGTTGAATAAGCCCGCTACCTGACCCTATTGGTCCGATACAACTCCAAAAACATATTTTAGCTCAAATTCTAAAAAGTCTAAAAAAAAAAAAGTGAAAATTGGGGGTGAGTCCCCCTAGAGGTACTTGTTTGGACATAAGTCTGACAAGGAAACTTATATTGAGATAAGTCCATATTTAAAATTATGTATACTGACTTAAGTCCATTTTTTTTTTAATCTCAAAAATACCCCTAACGGTGTTAACGTTGGTTAATTTTGGAAAGATATAAGTTAAAGATTTGAGATATATATGGTAACAAACTGATCAGTTTTTTATGGAAACCGTATATATCAGAATATTATGCTTGAATTACGTTATAATCAGTTGTTTTTTACTTCAATTTCGGACTCCCGAAGATTCCACTAAAAATTCAAATTCAAATTCACTAAGAAACATTCAGTGATCTTCTTCTTCATAACATACCAAGAAACATTCGGTGATCTTTTTCTTCATAACATACCAGAAACATGCGGTGATCTTTTTCTTCATACCATACCGCTAATTCATTTTTCTTTTACAAGAGTGTCGAAGTTGATAGCAGCAGCAACGGGAGTTCGAATTTTTATGTGATTTCAGTTCAACCTATTAGTTCTTGATTTTCTGAGGTATTTTCAATTTAATTGGCTTTTTTTACATAACATGTTTAACTGTGCTGTTTTGGAATTACCATAAATTGGAAGTAACTTTGCCGGAATTTCGTTGTTATTTACCGGAATTTGTATATCAATGTTATTTACTGGAGTTATTTAATTTTTTTTATATTAGGTTCTAATTTTTGTTTTCCATGTTACTAGTAGTGCTTTATTAGAATTAGAATTAAGTTTTTTGTGTTTCTTTTGGTCTTGCCGAAATTCAATGTTACTTACCGGTGTTTGTATTGTGACGTTATTCAACGAAATTTTTTTTTATTAAAATAAGGTTCTATTTTTATTTTTTGAGGTTACTATTTGTGTTGTATTTAAATTAGAATTGATTGTGTTTGTTTTTCATCTTAATTTTCTCTTTATATTTGTTTTATTGGTTATAACAGATGAAGGATAACATATTGGTTTGTTGCAAGTATTGTTCTGAGATTGTTGTGTTAAGAATTACAATGAATTCCACAATGGATGATGTGTTACATGGGGTGTGTGACAATTGGAATGGGTTGAGTTCGAATTGTGTTGCACTGTCGTACGCTATTCCTGGACATCCGAATTGTGTTTTGCAAAATGATCATGATGTGAGAAACATGTTTCTAATTGCACGATCTGTTCAGTTGAATTTTGTTGAAGTTACGGTTGTTGATAAAGGGAATGTGGTTCGTGATTTTGAGGGGGGGAAGATTGTGGAAAGTTCTGAATTAACTGTTGACCATGTTGGTTGCGAGGATGATCTTCTCCCTCGTTTTTGTTCACACAATGAGAAGATTTTGTTGACTGACGGATGGTCCAATGGAATAGTAGAGGTTTAGCAGAAGTTTGAGGGAGGAGTAGCTGATTTTCGGAATGTTTTATGCAAATATGCAATCGAGGTTGGTTTTTAGTTTAATTATATGAAGAATGAAAAAACAAGGGTGAATGCTGAATGTGTAATGAAATATTCTGCTGTGTGTGAGTGGTTTGTTGTTGCTATACTCCAACGTATAAATGAATGGTTTTATATTAAGAAATTAAACAATGAGCACACGTGCGGTGTGGCTGCACGTACAACAAAGAAGAAAAGATTGACTTCTAATCTGGTTGGGGGTCTTATTGTTTACAACGTCCGGCAAAAACTTGACACACGACCAGTTGATGTGAAAAATATGTTTCATACAGATTATGGTTTGACCATATCGTATGATCAAGCTTGGATGAGTGTTGAAAAAGCAAGGGGTATGCTGTTAGGGGATCATTCCTTATCATACCAACAATTACGGTGGTATGTACAGGCTGCTAATGAAAGCAATCCAGGGAGTCATTTTGTGTTGGAAGGTGATTCGGACACACAACGTTTTAGTAGGTTGTTCATGTCATTTAAGGCATGTATACATGGATTTATCTATTGTCGACCCATATTGTTCATTGATGGTACATTTTTAAAGGGAAGGTATAAAGACATTATTTTGTCTGCAACTGCAAAAGATGGCAACCAAGGTGATTTTTGTTTGGTTTAATTTGATGTTACTGATTTTAATTTAATGTTACTTTGTAATATTTTCATGGTATGTTACTGTTTACTTATGTTACTGTTTGTGTTCATATATGTGTTGCAAGTTTGTTCCCCTTGGCTTTTGCTGTTGTTGATTCGGAGAATGAGTGTAATTGGCGTTGGTTTTTAGAACAATTAGCTGAGATTGTTGGTAATACTAGGGACCTTACCATTATGTCTGATCGCAATGTTGGCTTGATGGAAACAATGCCAAAGGTGTTCCCAACTGTGCACCATTTGTTCTGCCTACAACACCTAAAAGTAAATCTGAGAGATAAGTATAGTGAGGGTCGATTTACCCATGTTTTTCGCAAGCGTATGGTTAAAAGTGTAAACCCAAGCGCAGGTTGAGCAGAGTAATATAATCTCGGAAGTCCGAGGTCGATCCCACGAGGAAGTGTAACAAGGAACAATCACACGAACAATAAAAGTAATTTGAAAGGAAAAAAGATTTGCTTGGAAAGTTGTTGATTGGAGAAAATTGATTTTTGGTATTTGAAACAGTAATAAATAAAATACTAGAACATCAGGTACTCCCTCTCAACTTCATACAATAATAGTTAAAGACTCAAAACTTGACTTGAAAGAGGAATTAAATGTCAGTTAACCCAATTAACAAATCAAGTGATAAATCCAATGGTTATAATCAAAAGACTACCAGGAACCTGAATAATCATTCAATCATATTATTTTATGAAATAATGTTAATCCTTCCAGCGTGGAATAACTAGTGATTTACACGCAGGGAAACTCAAGCAATTGATGTACGTGGCACAACAACTCAAGAATTTATACAGCATAAACACTTTGCTAAAATATTAGGAATTAAATTAACACAGTTCCATAAATCCTTAAGTACAAGAGTCAATAAAAATACCGTACTCCGTCGAGAGATTTTCCCCTAGCCCTAGCTTAGCCTTCTAGCCAGACATAATACAGGATGCAGAAAAAAGACTAAGAACAAAAGACCCCCCTTTACAAGGTCCTAGGTTCGTATTTATAAATTACATTCCCAAGAGATTGCATCCCACTAGGATTCTAAATTCGGCAGCCGAGGCTTTACACGCGTCCGGACGCGACTCTCTCAACCGTCCGGACGCAACTTCCAGAATGGTCATTCCTGCGTTTATCAACTTTCTGCCAATCGCGTCCGGACGCGTACACTCCATCCGTCCGGACGCGTGTTCCAGTGTGATCCCTCCTGAGCTATGCTTCTTCTTTCCATAATTTGTCCCCAAAACTATGCTTTTTACCTGCAAATTATCACAGATCAACATTTACTAGCATAACACTCAATTTGGATAAACTCTTATTTTTATCACAATTTTACAATTAAAATATCATTTTTTCCTAATAATAATTGTGATTATTTGGACTTAATCACACCCCCCCACTTAAACCTTGCTAGTCCCTAGTGAGGCAAACAACGAAACAGATTGAAAAAAAAAAAAAAAAAAAAATCAGGTCCATCCGAAACTTGCACATTTAATCACAAATAATATGCAATTAACCAATTATTAAATATAATAAAATAGCACTTTTGATGGTTAATCACACCCCCCAACCTGAATATTACTAGTCCCTAGTAATACATGAATCCTAAAATCTAAAAACTAAAAACAAAATATCCTAATAAAATAAAATACAAATCCACTTTCGTAGGACTCACGATTGCATTTAGCATATGCAACAAGCCTTTAAACCCCTAGGTTCCCCCTAGTGGACGAGTATAGTCTCGTGAGGGTTTCCAGAGATGATACCCACAAACATCAACCTGTAATCAAATATCTAAATAATAATTTTATAACACAAATTGCTACCACAATATAAGAATTCTAAACTATAATTATTTTTATAAGCACATGCAAAGCAAAAATATAGAACTCTGCGATATATAAATGTATGCACTTATCATATTCTCATATAAACTCGTGTGTAGTGTGAATTGATTATACCAAGTTAACAATTTATCCAGTAATCACCTCTTCAACTATCAACTATTCGTCTCAATGTCAAATCTCACAAGATAATTCACTCATAAAAGATTCTCTCAGATTATATTGACTATTCCCTCAAAAATCACATGTGAGAAGAAGATATTTAAATCAAAAACAAAATAATGCTCACATGTTCCATTAAAAAAAATGTAATCCAAAAGAAAAGGATTTGACATAGTCTCATGAAAGAAAATCAACACACAATAAATAAATAATCACAATTCTCTTCCTTATTCACACAAGTCATGCATCCTCAATACACTCTTGAGATCAAATAGGTCTTTATTTAAGGTTGTAATGAGGCCTTGGGATTAAGGTTTTGAAACGAAAGATATTCAGGAATTCAAAAGATTATCCCGAGAGAACATGTACATTACACAACCAAACTTCTTTCCATAGTCTTTCACTCTCCATCCTTTAGAAGCACAATTTACATCACTTGCTCATATTTTTTTTCTTTTCAAACACATGCTTGCTATTTTTTTTCTCTTTTTTTTTCAATCTGTTTTTTTTTTGACAGCTAGACATATTGTCTTTCTTTTTTTTTTTTCAACTTTTTTTTTTTTTTTTTTCAGCAAGACATCTAATGCAAATATTCACAAGTATGTAAAACTCTTTTTTTTTTTTTTTTTTCTTTTTTTAACCAACATCTCCCAAATTACATAAACAATAAAAGTTCAATCTCAGGATAACCAAGGGTAAAAGATATTATTTTTTCTCATTGGCTTGGTTATTATATGTTGGGTATAAGAAATAAAATTTTGCTTTAAAGGCTCAATCATGACTTCTAGGGATAATAATATTCAAAGAATAAGGTTTAGGCTCAAATAATGACAAAGATGGCCTAAAATCATATCTCAAGAGCTTTTGATAACACACTTCTCATTCAAATAATTCAAAGTCAAGCAATCATTCACAATATTGGTATTAACCAAAACAAAAATAATGAGATTATTGAAGGAGATTAGCTGAATAAAAATATTTTTTATTGAGTAAATGTAAATAACCCTCTAAGAAAGATTGGAACAAAACTCACTAGGGTTTTTATGCATCTCCACTATATGTTTCAAGTTCTCAAGGTAAAATACCTAACAAATTTTCAACTTGGTAAAGTCTAAAGTGCACAAATTGTGAGTTTTTATAAGAACATGATATGAGATACAAAAATATAGAATAAAGTTCTATGTGGTGCTTAAACAATTGCAAATTTAAAGTTAAACAAATTATTCTCATATTGTGGTGTCAAACTATGCATAAAAATGTTATTTAAATATTTAATAACTAACAATTTTTTATTTTTTTAGCAAAGTAAATAAACTAAAAAAAAATAAACTAGGAATTTTCACAACACAAAGCATACTCATACCCCCCAACCTAAATCCAACATTGTCCTCAATGTAAAAATAAATATCTTATTGCTCAATAAAAATAATGAATAAAGATAAAAAGGATAAGAATACCTGGTGCCGCAACAACGCTAAAATCTAAAAATAAAATACTCAACAAACAAAAAAAACTATAAATTGAAACAAATAAAAATGAAACTGAAATTAAACAAAAAAAATAAAATAAAATCTAACTACTATGTACAAATAAAAATAAAAGCTCACGTTCAATCCGGCTTAAAGTCATATTTGAATATGCGACCATTCAATTTTATTGGCTTAAAAATGTGGTGTCGAAGCAACTCCTTTAATCGAATTATCCACTCATACATCGAATATATCTTTTGAACATGCAAGAAAAGGGAGATATTTACATTTTTATGCAAATCTAATAATGAGATAGAAAATAGATCTTTATCAATTGTAACACACAACTCAACTTTCATACCCTCACTAAGATTAGATATGTGAATCTCATTACTACTTGTTGATAATGAAAGGTCTTTGGGCTCATTAGCCTCTTGTGGAATAATAATGTCACTTAATTCTTCACTATCAAGAGTATTAATGGATTCATCCTCAGTTTGTAGTTCAGGAAAAGAATCACTCTCATATTGACTATTTTTAACCTCTTGTTTTTGTATCAATATATTGAGTATATCTTGTATCTCTTTAATATCTTGACTTGTTTGGGCATTGAAAGCTAGTTGGCTTTGCATAAATTCGTTAAGAATATTCTCCAAATTCTCTTCTTGTGGGTCATGGTAGGGTGGATATTGGGGAGGGTCTTGTGGTGATGTGACATATATAGGTAATTGATAATGTTCATTCCCCCAACCAAAATTGGGATAAAAAGTTTCAAAACAATGGTCGGGGTAAGGTTGAGAAGAATTAGGTAAGACAATTGTCCCATTCCTCAAAATTTTTCGAGCAGTTGGAATTAAAGGGCAAACCTCAATGGGATGCCCATACACATCACAAAACACACACAGTTCCTCCATCGGGGAAATCTTCACACCACATTAAAAGAAATATAAAATATAAAAATAAAAATTATGAAATATCTAACCTGAGGAAAAATGAAACAAATAATTAACAATAAATAAAAAACAAAAGGAACGAGATTACCGGATCTGTGACGAATCTCAAATCAAGCAAACCTCAATGATGTAATGACTCCTTGTCTTTCAAATCCCCGGCAACGGCGCCAAAAACTTGCTTCAACTTTAAAAGTGTAAACCCAAGCGCAGGTTGAGCAGAGTAATATAATCTCGGAAGTCCGAGGTCGATCCCACGAGGAAGTGTAACAAGGAACAATCACACGAACAATAAAAGTAATTTGAAAGGAAAAAAGATTTGCTTGGAAAGTTGTTGATTGGAGAAAATTGATTTTTGGTATTTGAAACAGTAATAAATAAAATACTAGAGCATCAGGTACTCCCTCTCAACTTCATACAATAATAGTTAAAGACTCAAAACTTGACTTGAAAGAGGAATTAAATGTCAGTTAACCCAATTAACAAATCAAGTGATAAATCTAATGGTTATAATCAAAAGACTACCAGGAACCTGAATAATCATTCAATCATATTATTTTATGAAATAATGTTAATCCTTCCAGCGTGGAATAACTAGTGATTTACACGCAGGGAAACTCAAGCAATTGATGTACGTGGCACAACAACTCAAGAATTTATACAGCATAAACACTTTGCTAAAATATTAGGAATTAAATTAACACAGTTCCATAAATCCTTAAGTACAAGAGTCAATAAAAATACCGTACTCCGTCGAGAGATTTTCCCCTAGCCCTAGCTTAGCCTTCTAGCCAGACATAATACAGGATGCAGAAAAAAGACTAAGAACAAAAGACCCCCCTTTACAAGGTCCTAGGTTCGTATTTATAAATTACATTCCCAAGAGATTGCATCCCACTAGGATTCTAAATTCGGCAGCCGAGGCTTTACACGCGTCCGGACGCGCCTCTCTCAACCGTCCGGACGCAACTTCCAGAATGGTCATTCCTGCGTTTATCAACTTTCTGCCAATCGCGTCCGGACGCGTACACTCCATCCGTCCGGACGCGTGTTCCAGTGTGATCCCTCCTGAGCTATGCTTCTTCTTTCCATAATTTGTCCCCAAAACTATGCTTTTTACCTGCAAATTATCACAGATCAACATTTACTAGCATAACACTCAATTTGGATAAACTCTTATTTTTATCACAATTTTACAATTAAAATATCATTTTTTCCTAATAATAATTGTGATTATTTGGACTTAATCAGTACATTTTTAAAGGGAAGGTATAAAGACATTATTTTGTCTGCAACTGCAAAAGATGGCAACCAAGGTGATTTTTGTTTGGTTTAATTTGATGTTACTGATTTTAATTTAATGTTACTTTGTAATATTTTCATGGTATGTTACTGTTTACTTATGTTACTGTTTGTGTTCATATATGTGTTGCAAGTTTGTTCCCCTTGGCTTTTGCTGTTGTTGATTCGGAGAATGAGTGTAATTGGCGTTGGTTTTTAGAACAATTAGCTGAGATTGTTGGTAATACTAGGGACCTTACCATTATGTCTGATCGCAATGTTGGCTTGATGGAAACAATGCCAAAGGTGTTCCCAACTGTGCACCATTTGTTCTGCCTATAACACCTAAAAGTAAATCTGAGAGATAAGTATAGTGAGGGTCGATTTACCCATGTTTTTCGCAAGCGTATGGTTTTTTTGTTTACATTGTGTGCTTATGCTCCGACAGAGGCATTTTTCAATGAAAAGCTTGATGATTTCCGACGTGAATGAGGAGCGGTTGCTGTTAAGTTCTTGGAAAACCTTCCATTTGAGAAATGGGCAAATGCTTTTTTCAAGGGGAAACGTTATGGGGAGATGTCTTCAAATGCTGCTGAGTCTTTCAATGCTTGGATCACGAAGTCACGTCACTTACTTGTCACAAGCATGATTGACACAATTAGGGGGCAGATCATGAACCAAATGGGCTGCCGATTGAATACATCATCCCAGTGGAACGACATTAATTGTCCAAATATTGAAACCAAACTTCAAGCTACTTTCACTGAGTGTCGTTCCTGGTTCGTTAGGGTGTCATCAAGTCATGTTTTCGAGGTTAATTCACATACTTCGGTGACTGTTAACATTGAGAGTTGCACGTGCTCATGCCACCAATGACAAATCAACGGTTTACCATGTGCCTATGTTGTGGCTGCAATTCAAAAGAGTGGAAGGAATATCAATGAGTTTGTTGATTACTTTTATCAGGTGACTACTTACAGACTGTGTTATTATGAGCTTATACACCCTATTCCAACACTTGGTCGACCTGACTTTTTAGCGGTTGATGTTGATATGTTGCCACCATTGTCGAAAAAACAACCAGGCCGTCCAAGGAAGCGTAGATTTAGGTCTAGAGGTGAGCTTGTTAGGAAAATTCATTGTGGCCGTTGTGGACGTTTAGGTAGTCATAATAAGAAGACTTGTAACGAGCCATTGTAATATTCTGTATGTTTTTTGGAATAAGATGTGACTTTAATTTTTCATCTATTTTGTGTTTGTCATGTCTCACATTGGGAATATCATAGGTTATATTGTATGATAAGTTAATAGTGTTGTATTATCCTCGCATGGTCAACATATGTTTCATATTACTATTAATGTGACGCAAATGTTACTATGTAATGCACATGTTAGAGAGTAACCAATGTTACCTTTTTAATAAGGATTTTGTGTGATTGTTTAAGGATTTTGTTTAATTTTAAATCATGTTACTACACTTGTTACTATGTTTGAATAATCAAGTATGAAAGATTTTTCTACTGTTTTACAAAGAATTTATACAAAACATACCCAGCCATGTGGATAACAACATTTACAATTCATTAACAACTCAATTTCAGAATTCTAGAATCATTTAAAACTTGTAATCTGGAACAATTTTTGAACATGTTACTGTTTGGGTTACTATCTGAATAACAATGTGGACAGAGTTTCCTTTGTTCCACTGACTTTTCATTACAATCAAATTTCAACCACTCACCAATTACAACCATTTTACTAACTAGATATCATCCACCCAACAATTACAACCAATTTTCTAATCAATCCTGCAATTAGACTACAAATGAATAGCTATCCCACACATTAGTACTTCCTATTTGTCTTTGTATCTCTTTCTTAATCTTGATCTTGTCTTGTAATCTTCAACAGTCCATGCATTCCTATGGTTGATGAATGTATAGACCATATTGATTCGTAGAGCGTTAAGCTGTGGTGGTTTCAATTTCTTTTCTATTTGTTGTCCACGAGCAAGCTGCTACATTAAGTAACACACATACAATCCGCAATCCACCCTGCATTCATGCATTTTTGTTAATGATATTTAATGTAATGGACTAAAAGGTATACTATTTTGTAATTTACATACGTGTCAGCTCGTTGTTGATGACATTTGTCATATGAAGTTATATGACACTTGATGTCTTGTGTGCTGACAACAATTTCATCTTTTGTTTTCAATGACTTCCTTTGTCCTTCTTTGGATGCCGTCTCCACGTAGTCTTTCTGTCATAACAAGTTGTTGTTAATGTTGTACAAGGGAAATATATCAAACAATATGGGTATGTTCACATTTTAATAACTTACCAATATTTTTGCATCCTCCAAAAACTTGTCCGTAATTCCACTCCGAGGTTTCAAAGAGTTGAAGTGGATCCATTCTCCTGCCTCTGTATCAAGTACAAGTAAAGTCCAGTGGAATGGCATGGGTTGGGTACGCTGTCCATCTGAATTCATTGGAAACACTAGTAATGGCGACACTTGCCCCATTTTCAGATTGTTATCTATCTCAACCTGTCTTGAGTGTTTTTGCTCCCCAATTGTTACAAACGTCTACATGTTAATCAATAGTAACCCATAAATTTTAGAGGTTGAACAATGCCAATATAGAACAATAACAACATTGTTATGTTATACAGTACCTTTCATGTTATTATATTACCACATACACAACATCGTTTTAATGGTTCCATTCATAGTAACATGAATGTTACTATATTTGTGTTACTATAGTAACATTAACGTTACTATACACAGGTTATTTATTCAAAATTTCAACAATCAAGAATTCAACAAAGATTACACAATCTCACCGGGAACAGACTGTTGACATTCATGTTACTATAGTAACACAAACTCCACAATGTCACAATAGTTCAATTTCATAGTAACACACTGCAGTAATGTATTTATGTTTATATAGTAACATGAATGTTACTGTACTCATGTTACTAACCCAATACTCTAGCAACCAAGAATTAAACATAGGTTACACAAACTCACCCAGCAAAGACTGTTGAAAAAGAAACATTTGCAAGTTGTTTCCTCCATTAGTATTTCTCTCCAACAATCAATCACCTGATTAAAAACACGACTTCGTTAAATAAAAAAAATTAAAGTACTCCATTAGTTGTTTAAAGTGACAAGACGCATGGTACATTACATTGTTGTGCAGCTCTTCACCATCCATGAATTTCAAAATATCATCAACATCAATGATATTTCCATACTTTTGTCCACTCCATAACGCTGCCCTTTTAATTAAAAACAGTACATGTCAATGAAATATATTACAAACAGTAATATATATATAAGGTAGTTCATAATGGTGTTTAAGTTACTTACTTTTTTCTTTCAGCCTTATGCATTTGAACCAATTTGTCGTAGACATCTGGTCCTAATTTCTTGCAGGCTTTCCATCTTCGATTTTCAACTCTCTTGCTTTCAGGCTTCTCACTTGGAATCACAATTTCCAATTCATCAACGTCAATGAAACTATCGGGTACCTTTTCTTTCCCTTTTTTTTTGTCGACTTGTTCCTCACTTTCAACTTGATTCAAAATTTTCTTTTCTACTTTTTTTTTCTTACTGTACTCATACTCTTCATCCTTCTTTCTTTTTCTTTCTTTCTCTTTGATTTTCCTCACCATGGATGTTTGTTCTTTAACTTTGGAAGGTCCAGATTTTGGAGGAGTCTGTGGGTACCTTTGAGTAACTGCATGCACGGCCATGTCAGCTACAACATCATGCAATGAATTGTTCTTTTCTTCTAATTCGGACACCCTTTATGTGAGAGTTTTAATTTGATTTTCTTGTGTTTCCTTGTTTTTCTCCAAGAGATCAACTAAAACTTTTAATTCTGAAATTTGGTTGTCCCTGTCAACTAGTTTCACCGCATATTCTTCAATCTATGCCAAATCTTCCTCCCTTTGGTTTGCCGTCAATATTCTTGATGACCATTCTAAGTGCTTCGTTCTCAACAGTCAGCATTTGAATAGTAAATTTTTGCACCTCATTCTCACCTTCATTGTCATGGAAAGGTTTTGTGATTTTTCCTCTCGATGTACCACTTCATCTTCTTCCAAAACTGCAGATTCTCAGATGGCCACATCAACAAACGCGTCAAACGGTTGGACGTTTTGGTTCTCATTGTGGATAGGCTGATCGTTTGAATTTAAAGCACTCTTGCTGGCAACAGTGCTTTGTTGTGGAACCTCCACACTATGCTTTACATCCATGGTATTTTTCCTATTTCTTTTCAGTAACCTCTTCTCATCAAGTGTTTTCTTAAGTCTCTTTCGGTCAACCTGTCAACATCATTAGTAACCTTTAAAAAATGTATTCAAAAATTGTTCACCTTTAATTTTAATCAAATGACTATGAATTACACAGTAACAACCATAGTAACATACATTTTACTATAGTAACATTCACAGTAACATCTATTTTTTAACTACAAAAACCATAGTAACATCAAATTGATATGGTAACATCGTCATGCACTTAACCAGTTGTCAAAGATAATAGACATATAAAAAAATAAATTTTTTTAATAACACCTGATCAGCTGCTATGTTGGACAATGTGTTTTTTGAGAGAGCCGCCCAAATTTTTCTTAAGTCCCATTTCATCCACATTGGGAATGCATCTGCCTTATTGGCCACAACAAGGGCTGTGTGTTCACATATCCAATACTGAAAATTAGATTAAGTTACATTAGTTAGAACAGTTAATGTTTAATTATTATAAAAAATAATTCATAAAAATTAGCAATAAAAAACTTACAGGTAACAGTAGTACACAACCGGTTACTGCACTCGGTGTATCAGTCTTCAATCGTATAGAATTAATCACTGCATCAATTGTTGTTTGACACCAGTCATAACTTTTGATTTCATCCAAATTTTCAATGTATGACACATACCCCCATCCAATTGTTTGCCCCATATTTGTAATTAGTAATGTCACTAAGACATATAAAGAGAATAATCTAGCAAAATCTTCACAATCTTCCATACCATCACCCAGTGCTGCATCCTCCAACCTACTTCTAATAATTGGTGCATTCAATCTTTTGGTGTTATTGAATCTCCTCCTCACAAATGGTGACATATTTTTTGCACTTTGGGGAGAAACAATTAGATCCACACCATCTTCTATACAAAAAATGAGGGATACATCAGTCTTCCGTATCTTTAAATTTTTTCCACCAACTCTAAATCTGGATCTTTGAACATCAAACGTGTTAATTATGTCCACAATACATTTGTCGTTCTTCTTGAACCATTCCTTATCCACTTCAGCTGTTGATATTGTCTGATACAAATACCAAAATGGTGTTCTCTTCAACTGTTCCTTGTGAACATCCTTGATGTTTATTTCACTAATAACCTTCACCACTGACAGCAAGTTAGACCAAAATTGATGAAATGAAGATGTTTTTGGAGCCATCAACCTGTAACATTACATTTAATTATCTTCTCCTTATATCATATAATAACATGACAAAAATTCACTTAACTTATTGCATATACAACAATTAACAAAAAACGTGCGCTCATTGTAACATGAACAGTACTATTGAATCAGTAACGCATCAATTAGGTACCAGTGACTGACACTTGAATCAGTACTCTTGAACAAATGGTTTCCATATTTCTTGAACAACGAAAAAAGTAAAAAAATAATTTACACATCTATGTATATAACACATTGATTAAGTAACAGTAACATGTACAGTTCCATAAACTATGTAAATTGCTCTCACAGTAACATTAGAAAATATAAAGAGACCAAACCAATCAATTTCGAATGTATAACACAAAGCAAAAAAAAAAACAAAATCATAATACCCAAAGCTGTTATACAGTAACAAAGAAATCTCAATTTGATCATAGTAACACTAACAAATAAACTGAATCATAACATCAAACAAACACAATTCAGTAACTTCATTTTTCAATATACGATTGATTCCATTTCAAATTCAATGAGTTCCCAGTATACATTTAAAATCAAACAACAACTCATACACTCTTCATAAACAACATATGCTGCATTAAAATTTAAAAATCACAAAGGCTTTGAACAGTAACACGTTTACAGTAACATCAACATGTTAGTAACATCCACAGTATCCAAGCACATCCATACATTGAAAATATGAAATCATTTTTTCAGTTATCACACAGTAATTTGAAGAGTTTCAATGTACTCTTGAACCAGTGGTTTTTTAATTTATTGAACAACCAATAAAGCAACAAAAAAATTTACACATCTAATTATATAACACAATGATTAAGTAACAGTAACATGATCATATCCATCCCCAATGCCATATTGTGCACAGTAACATCGAATTTCGAAATATTGATAGTTAAAAAACAATTTAAAAAATGATGTTACTGTCATGAACTAATGTTAACACAATATTAGTGATTGATTTAGGACACTCAATACATATCATCAATATTAAGATTTTAAACATTAAGATATTAAATTTTGAACATTGCTCTCTCACAGTAACATTCGAAATTCCAAATAAACCATACCAATCAATTTCGAATGTATAACACAATGAAAAAAAAAATCATAATAACAAACTCTTTTATATAGTAAAACGAAATAACAATTTTACTTTCGGAAACTTAAAAAAAAAAAAAATCCAATGTATTCACGATATAGGGTGTAAATGTTGTTTTAAAACCCTAAAACAAACATCAAAGTTCATAAAAAATCACATACCTCTCAAATTTTTGAAGAATCCAAAAGATCTCTGAAGCTTTCAAGAATGTCGACACCAACTAAAGCTTTTCGACAATGAAACTTGACAACTAAAACCGATTTTCGGTTTGAATCAAGTTTGAAATTTGAAATTTGAAATAAATTTGTTTGGGTAATGGCGGTATATGTTTTCGGAGAAGTAGAATGAGAAAGATTGGAGGAATTTGCCGGATTCGTAGCCTGGAATGAAGGGGCAGTTACTGGGTTACACACCAAGAGACATACATAAACGAACAGTTTTTCGGCTTGTAAACAAAAGGCAACTTACACGCCGTTTGGGGTTTTCTAATAAGTAAGGGTAAACTAGTAAAAGTAGCAAAAAGTGGACTTCAAACCTTATAAGTTTTCTTGTCGGACTTATCTCCAAATAAGTCAATCTAGGGGGACCGGCCTCCAAATTTCCCCAAAAAAAAACATAAAAAAATTAGGTCATGGGCCCTACTTAATAGACTGCTACACATCCATTAGGACAGACTCAAATGAACAATAAATGGTAGTTTTGGTGGGCTACGAGCTGGGTAGACCCAATCTGGCCCCATGTGAGGGGGATGAGGTTCGAATATGTAATCACCTACGAGAAAAAGCCAGCCCCAGCCCCAGCCCCTACCACTATAAACACATCGATATGTATTTCATTATGTAACAAAAAGGGGAAGGACCAAAGTGGATTGGTTTATCACATACCGCGTATGTACCAACTCAACCTTGGTTTGCTCCTCAAATTTGGGGTCCCTAGCTCTCAACCTCCCCACTTTAATGCACCTCCTCAGAAGGATCAAATCTGAAGAGAAAATCCTTTTTTTTTGGAGAAATTTTTGTATGAGTTTAACGCATTATATATTAATGTTACGGGGTGATAAGTCTTATATATTGACAAGGTGATAAGTGTCAATTGTTCATTGCACTTATACAATATTTTATTATTCATGTATATCAAGACAATGTCATATTTACTTTTTTTTTTCGAATTTTTAAGGGATAATCTCACTTTGTACCTTGAAAGATATTTCGATTTTTCAATTTTCATCATCAAACATTAAAAACTTCAATTTACACCTTCAATGTTATGAATTAGTAGTAATGTAGACTTTGTCTAGATTGTCGTTCAGTTTTTTCGATGTAAATTGAAGCATGCAGATTGCAAATGCTTTGGACATGAATTTATGTGTAAATTCACATACTGTTGGTTCGTCGTGTGAGTTGCACATGATTGTGTTAAGCTCTATCTAATTAATGAAACCTTATTTTCGATACACAAAAATAGTGTCAAATTGATCGTAGACGAAGATCTGCATAGGTGGACGTACCTCACCACCATGCCCGAAAAATTTATACCTCAATGTGATTCAATTTATGAAGAAAAACTGAACAATAGTTTAGGTCAAGCCTACATTGCAATAAATTTATAATATTAAGGGTATAAATTAAAATTTTGTATGTTTGAGGGTGCAAAATAATATTAGCCCTCCTTTTTAACCAAAAAGAGATTTTTTTTTGGCAAGTCCGAGTGTCCCACCATTTCCAAATTGGGAAAATGTTTCAGGTTTGGTAGAGATGGAACATGCAGTGAATTAGAGTTGGGATATGATAAGTATATGACAATTGAGCAAGTACAGTGGGCAGGTACAACAAGTGCCACGAATCGTACTTAGCTTATGATATCCTGTATGATAATAGAGCAAGTACGGGCAGGTAGACTTGCATCTTTTCAGGAGATAAGGAATGAAGAGAAGAAATAATAAAACCGAGGTCATTCAACTAAGCTCAGACTAGACGTGCCCCCAAGAAAAATTTCAATTATCATAGCAGACAACAGAAGAGCAGTAAAATATTATAGCTTGAATTTTGTCCAAGTATAAAGAATGTTCAACAAGCTAGTATATTGGATAGCATCAGAATTTTTGAACCAGTCATTACCTCTTGGCTGGGTCAGTAGTCCTTCAAGAGACTTCTGTGTGCTTCTTCAAACTGATTGTAACCAATCTATATTTTTCGAATATTAATATTTTTGGTTAAAAAAAAAAAATTTATGTTTCCTTTCATCCCAAACCAAACACACTAAAACAGAGCTTAGTTTTTGTATTTACTTTTCTAGCATTTCCTTTCCATGTACCTCAATTTCTTCACAGCCAAAAAAGAAAAAAAAAACACTAAAACAAAGCTTTTGTGCTTGCTTTAGTTGGTAAATCATGTTACTCATGTCTCATGAAATAGTGGGTTATGCAACCAAGGGTAGTGCAGTGGAGACAAAAATAAATTGTAAATCCAAATATTTTGAATTCGAAACTTGACGATTCTCATTAGGACTAGACCATGAATGATTTATCTCTCGTAAATTTCTTAGTCGATGGTCTGTTTTTGATCGGACCAAGAGGGGATTAACTGAAATACGCATAAACTGATCTAAATATCCTATACATAATTAAAAAAAGAAAAGAAAAGAAAAGAGTGGGCTAAGTAATGACAACTAAGACTATCAACCTATCATGATATGCCACTCTGCTTTGTAGGGTGTAGCACTGAACCTTCATTGTTTTTCACAACCTCTATAAATTGACATGCCTCCCTCTCTACAATGCACTCACAGCCTAACTGTTTCTTCTGAAACCAAACCCATTCTTGAAAGTTTGTGCATCTAACTATTCAGCTAAGACAATGAAGGCAGGTGCTCTTGAACTTGGTCAGGCCGCCATGGGTTCGACTCCACAACCTGGGGTGAACAGAGGGGTGGCTGTACTAGACTTCATTTTGAGAATCATCGCGATCATTGCAACCTTAGGAAGTGCAATCGCCATGGGAACGACCGATGAATCACTTCCATTTTTCACACAGTTCATTCGGTTTAGGGCCAAGTACAATGATCTTCCAATGTTCACGTAAGTTTCCAATGCTCTTAAAAGTTGTTCATTAGCCCTTAAGGCTACGGGGAACATGCTCTCCTTGGCAATGTATGACACTACAGTCTACACATCGCATAGTCTCAAGAGAATAAAATACTTCAAAAATTCGAGAAAGTAGAAGAAAATAGGTAACTCCTCTTAGATCCCGAGAGATTAAGATGAAACATGTGCTCATTCCACGAGAATGCGACAAAAACAAGGCAATAACAATTGTTCCTAGCTATTTCCCTCTCACAGCAGGAGGGAATAGGTGACCACACTATAAGATGGTTGTTCTTGTTACTGTTGGGTGCTATGGCCCTATGTCCTTTGAGGGCTAGAGGGGTTGTTCTCTACTATTACATGTGCTTACAGAATATGGTATTTACTCTATAACTGTGTGTGTATAACAACAGGTTTTTCGTGGTGGCAAATTCAATTGTAAGTGCCTATCTTGTTCTTTCTCTGGCACTGTCCATCTTCCACATCATGAGAAGCGGCGCACGGGGCAGTAGAATAATCTTGATCTTCTTTGATACGGTAATTCCTTGGAGTTGGACCTACTTAATCCATGATTCAACGATTGCATAAGCAAAATGTTTGAAGTTACTGAATAGAAAATATGTTGATTTATATCAAACAGTTTTTCAAACAAACATCGACTCATCTAAGAGCTTAAACCGTTAGAGAATACAAATGCGCTAAATTTTGGATTATGAGATCATGTTAAACTAACAACTAATCTAAAATTTTGATTCTGTTTGATTTGTATATTAGAAACTGTTTTTTGTTTTCGGAAACAGTTTCTGGAAAAAAAGTTGTTTGACTAGTTTTTTTTATTTTATTTTTTTCAAAATTGAGAACAAAAATTGGATAGATTTAGAGAAAAGTTAAAATTGTTTTTTGTGTTTTTTGAAACAATTTTTCCGAAATTTAAAAAACACCACCACTACCACTTCGTCCACCACCGCCACCATACTCCCACCACCACTAACACCACCACCACCATGTCCACCACACTCCCACCATCCCCTTCCATCAACATCACACACCACCACGTCCACCACACTACACCACCAAAACCACGTCCACCACACCACCACCACTAACACTTCCACCACGTCCACCACACCACCAAATTTTAGTGTTTTTTGAGTTATTGTGTAAACAAGTTTATATAACCAAACAAATTATGTGACACAAAAAAACACCAAAAATAATTTTTTAAAACTCTTCCCAAAAATAATTTTCGGATATTATTTTTTAATACGCATACCAAACTGGGCCTAAGTATCTTATGCTCTCATCAGTCTCGTCTCTCTCCCTCTCTCTTTTCCAAACATCCCTTATGTTTTATGGCCAGTCATAATTCTTGGAAATTTGATCCCAAAAAAAAAAATAATTCTTGGAAATTGCATATGAACAATAATGCTTAATTTTGAAACTGTGAAGGGAATGCTGGGCCTATTGACGGCTGGAGCTTCAGCAGCAGCAGCAATTGTGTACTTAGCACACAAGGGCAACACTCGGGCCAACTGGTTTGCCATCTGCCAACAGTTCAACTCCTTCTGTGAACGCATTTCGGGTTCTTTGATCGGATCCTTTGGAGGAATTCTTCTGCTTGTACTGCTAATCTTGCTGTCTGCTGTGAGCCTTTCTCGCCGTTGATTTTGCGTGGAGGATCACACATTCTCATTTCGAGACTAAGCACTTTGCTATGAGGATTGTTGGTGATTGTTAGCTTTCGTTTTCAAGAATGAGTCTGCTTGTGTGTGTATTATGACTCTGTTGGTTTTCTTAATATCTGTTTAATGTGTGATGGACTTGAAAGTGTATTTCCATTGGATTTTCGTTGAAGTTATCTTCCTCCTCTATCAAAGTTCATGGCTTGTTGCATGTTTTTTATCTGCTCCCTCTCCCTCTCCCTCTCATTCACACACACAATTGCATAAAAATGAGGAAAAAAAATTGGGTGCAACTCTAAAACCATGTAATCATGTTGACATGGTGTAATCATTCAATGATAAGATAACATATAAGTAGGTGGATCCCACATATTTTAATAATTACCTTACTATGTCATTTAATAACTATTTAAGTGAGATTCACGTTTATTATTGGATGGTGACACCATGAGTCAATGATGACGTTGTGTCACCGTTACACCCAATATTTTCTCAAAAATAAGGTAACACAAGGGCTATTGAAGAAAAAATATTGGGTGCAACGGTGACACTACGTCATCATTGTCATGTGATGTCACAATCTAAAAAAAATATAACAAATAAGCAGGTGGATCTCACGAATTCAAATAACCACCCTGCCATGTCATTCCATGCGGAGTTTACCTTGCCCATTTGTAGATTTATTTTTAAATGGTGACACCACATATCAATAATGACGTGGTGTCACCGTTACACCCAATATTCACTCGTTATTGAGGGACAAGGGGAAAAGAAAGAAAAAACACTGGTTTCAAACTAAAAATAATCTCCACCGTAGGCTTAGGTAGAGCTCAATGGTTAAACTGCTTTGTTATTCTAGGTTTGAAGACTTTATGCCATTAGAAATCAATGAAATTTCCTTTCGACTAGGGGAACCCAAACTTAACAAGGCAATTACAACTTGTTAAGACCATATCGAGTAAATATTGGGTGTATCGATGACACCACGTTATCAGTGTCGTATAGTGTCATCAATTAGTAATAAAATACCGAGTGGACTTCATAGGTTTCATTGTTTTAATAATTACAAATAATCAGTTTATCTAATAACTGTCATGTTAAAATAGTGGCATCCACCACTTCTTTTTATTATTTTATAATTAATTGGTGACACCAAATTATTCTGATGACGTTGTATGATCGTTACACCCAATAATTACTCCTACCGTGCTCGGGTACGGAATGGGCTTCATGTGGTGCCTAATGTAATAGAGTAGAAAAGCAGGCCCAGCACTGCACGGGGTCATAAGTGGGCCTGGACCAACATTGCTAGTTTCATGTAGTGCTCATTGCCAAACGGGTTGTGGGCTAGCCCATTTTACACCGTGAGTAAGGAAGGAGGTTCCCATGCGGAGACCTAGTCTCCAGTGACAACTGAATCCTTGAGCTGTGTGGAGGCTAGCTTATTACGCATAAGGCTAAACTTGTTGATGAGTTTTATATGCACAAACCTCAGGAGTTGATAAGGTTTATCTAATAAAAGTTAGGAATAATGACACTTGGCAACTAATTTCTTAAGTTTGTGGGCAAACTGCCACTAGCGAATTGTTAAAAGCGATTTGACTTCTAAAGTACTTGACTTGTTTCCGGTAGAACAACAAAAGGTCATCCCTCCCTTACTACCTAAAATATCTCCCCAGAAAGTACTTCAAAGATTTACTTCTTTATTCAAATCATGTTGGAGGACCAACAAACTTAGCATTGCAATATGCCTTCAGTTTCCAACTCTAATGTTGTTTGACTTGTACATTTATGGTGGTAATCGAGCCGAGCCGAGTTTAAGATTGATTCAAACACGATATGAAGCCGAACTCAGTTTTTTAATATTTTTTTCAAAAATTATCCCATGTAACTGAAAAATCAAATCTTAAAACAATTATTTTCTCCATAAAATTTCCACAAAAGTTTGTATAATAAACGATAAAATCAAATTCTTTGAAGTTCAAATTTTTAAAAATCAAGTAGACAACAAGAGAGTGAGCAAAAAAAACTGTATATGGTTTGAAATTTATTTCGTATAAGTTTGAGATTATTCATCTTCTGTGGTGTTCATTCTTGTGCCTCATGTTAATTTGCATACTAGGCCGACGTGTTGTGCAAGCGCACACTGCAAATGACTGACGTGCTACACACGGGGCACGCTTAAAGGGTACTACTATTTTTAATTTCGTGTTGAGCTTGAGTTTTGTAATGGTAATGGTGAATATTGTCATTATTTAGAAGAACATTAGGCCTTAGTTGACCAGAGTAGTAGAGTTTTCATGCCACCAAACGCTTCAACCTACCATGCCGAATGTCAGTTGACTGCTTTACATGGTGGAAACGTACTTGTTTTCACTTTCAGAACAAGTATAAATTCATCACTTCCCCTCTCCCCTCCTTCAACCATACTCAGCTCAACCACATTGAAAAACCCTCTTGTAAACTAGGTGACCTATTTGCTACCTTTCCTAAGAAGATGAAGACAGTTGCTCTCGACCTCGACGACGCCTCCATATTGGACGGTAACTTAGTTTTACCTATTGTTCAACAAAATACCGAACACTCGAAAAGCTCTACCCCAAAAGATGTTAACAAAGGGATTGCAAAAATTGATCTTATTCTGAGACTGGTCGCCATTGTTGGTACCTTAGGAGGTGCTGTTGCCATGGGAACAACTAATGCAACACTTCCTTTTTTCGCTCGGTTCATTCCGTTTAAGGCCGGGCATAATGATCTTCCAACCTTCACGTAAGTGACCATGGTTGTTTGATTTGGATTTTTCGATCACTTTCCCTCAAAATTGAGTGAACTCGTATCAATGTCTATGTCTATATTATCTAGCACATGACTTTGTGGATTACTGACAGGTTCTTTGTGGCTGCGAGTAGCATCGTAAGTGCCTATCTGGTTCTTTCTCTAGCACTATCCATCTTCCACATACTGAAGAGTGGTGCAACACTGACCAGAGTAATCTTGATCTCCCTTGACACGGTAACTCCTTGAGACTTTTGTTAACTTGCAGTTTAATGAACATGTTACTTAAGTCCTAAATGGTCCATGAATATGATGACTTACAAGAATGAGTTTCACTTTGTGAAGGTAATGCTTGCGCTGTTGACTGCTGGATGTTCTGCTGCTGCATCCATTGTATACCTAGCACATAAGGGCAACGATGGGGCCAACTGGTTTGCCATCTGCCAAAAGTTCAACTCGTTATGCGCGCGGGTCTCTGGTTCTTTGGTTGGATCCTTTATTGGAGTTGTTTTGTTACTAGCGTTGATCTTGTTGTCTTCTGTTGCCCTTTCTCGACATTGATGCATCTAGGCAAATCGTTGCCAATTTCAATACTGCATGTTCAATGAGTGCAAGCTGAAGAATGTTAGTTTGTGTCTGCAAGAGAGAGTGTGGTTCATGTTATTTCATTTTTTCACCCCAACCCCAACTCTCTTTGTTGAATTCTCTTTTATTTGTAAGGTTCTTTATTTTTCCATGGTAAATTGATAAATTCTACCGCAATATGAAGATATGTGATCTACTTTTAGCATAAATGCAAGTGCTATTATATTACGCCTTGAGGGCTAAACATGATGTTGTGAGGAATGAGCTAAGACACAAAACTATGAAATTCAAAGTGTGTTAACACATGTTGCAAAAAGAAAATCACCAATGGATAAAGGATAGTCAAGCAAGCATCTCCTTCTGGATTTGGCATTCATCAATTTTTTTTGTGCTTTCCAAAAATGAAAAACAAAACGGAAAGAACTCAATAGTTGTCAACTATGAATTTTCTAGAACCATTTCCGAACCCTCCATATTGGGAACCTAAATATAGCCTTACGTTAATACTGGCAATAGGCACAAAAATGTTGCAATCTCCAGAGTGGATATTTTGTCCTACAACTTTTAGTGTGGAAGCCCCGAAGGTTTTAGCAAAAAACTAGGTGAGTTCTAATTCATCTGGAAGTAGCATGTCATAGCTTATTGCTAAAGAAAAAGAAGGAAGATCAATACTTTGTCCATACAATGTCACTAGAAGCTGTATGAATTATCAGACTCTTATACATTCTCAATTCATTATGTCGTATGTGGTGAATACAAGAACTTCACAGCCAAGGCATGCTGTAAGCTCAACTGCTTCACTTATGAAGGCTAAAGGAAAATTATGTCTGTCATTTAGAAAACCATTACTGATTGCAAAATAAATTCTCCCTTTTTATCTTAAGCTAAATTGATCAAGCAGTCGAGCAATGAACATAGTTAACATTTCGGCATCAATATCTCCTTGTGTGCCACTTGCATTAATGAATAAATTAGAAAAATACATATATGAGTGTAAGTTATCTAGAAAAAAAGAGGACTATGGCCGTAATATGCGCATGTGATTATTTCTATGTTACAACAAGGATAGCATGGGTAGATTCCTTACCTGTTCGCAAATGGACGCTCTCCCTTTCTTGAAATTGTTTTAGGTTTAGAATCAAAAAGGAAATGCATGAGAGCTTTGTTGTCTGCTTCAATTAGGCTACACCCAGGCTCTTTCCTAACCCCACTATCATCCATCAACTTTCTCACCCTTTCAGCACCATCCCACTCACCACGTGAGGCAAATATGTTTGAGAGTAATACATAGTCACCGCTATGATCCCGTCTCATTCTCAGTAGCTGTTCATTTGCAAGCCTCCCCAACTCAACATTACCATGAATCTTACAAGCCCCAAGTAGAGTCCTCCAAACAATAGCATTGGGCTCAACCTCCATCGTGTTCACAAACTCAAACGCTTCATTCAATAGCCCTGCACGCCCTAGCAAATCCACCATACAACCATAATGCCTTATGTTTGGCTCAATATTATACTCATCCCTCATGAGTTTGAAGTATCCACGTCCTTCGTCAACTTTCCCAGCATGACTACAAGCAACAAAAACCCCTACAAATGTAATCTCATTTGGCCTGATTTTCAGTCTACGCATCTCTTTGAAAAGAGAAATGGATTCCTCAGAGTGTCCATGGAAAGCTAACCCTCCAATTATCGAATTCCATGTAGTCGCTTCTTTCTCTCTCATACCTCGGAACACTTCAAGTGATTTCTCAATGCTCCCACACTTAGAATACATGTCTATAAGTGCATTCCCAATCATAACACTCAAGTCCCCCTCTCCCATCTCCAAAATGGAGCGATGTATCTTCTCCCCGACATCTAAAGCTCCTGAGTCCACACAGGCAGACAAAAGACTCAACATGGTCACCTCGTCGGGTTGTTCTCCAAATTTTCTCATCTCTTCATACATCCCCAACGCCTGCTCATGCAACCCACTAAGAACATACCCCGAGATCATTGCATTCCAAGTCACAACATCTCGCTCTGGCACCTCATTGAACAATTCCCTCGCATTTTCCATCTCCCCTCGTTTCACATAGCCAGTAATCATCACATTCCAAGATACCAAATCTTTCTCAGGCATTTCATCAAAAAGTTTCCTTGCGGCACCCAACTCCCCTCTCTTTGCATAGCCAGCAGTCAAAGCCGACCACGCCACAACATCCCTCTCTAACGAACCATCAAAAAGCGCACTTGCAATACTTAAATCCCCACAATTAGCATGAAAATAAATAAGGGTATTCCTTGCAAACTTATTCGATTCAAACCCATGTTTTACAATCTTCCCATGAATCAAAAAACCAAAATTAACCCAAGAAAGCTTAGTACAAGCCTTCAGCACAAAGGGAAACGTATAGCGATCGGGCTGTATACTTTGTTTTTCCAACTCTGTATAGTAAGAAATGGCCACTGCTGGGTTGGGGCTCTGAGCTGAGCCTCTGAGCATTGTGTTCCATATGAAGAGATCTGGTTGAGTAATTAGACCGAACAATTGGTGGGCATAGTTTATGGCGGATGGGATTACTAAAGCTGAAGCATATATGAGTTCTCTGAGAGCTGAGAGGTTGGAGTTGAAGCCTTTGATGATCATGTGACCGTGGATTTGCTTTAGGGTTCGGAAGTTTGTGCATTGTCGCCATAGCGTCGACCGTTGGTGGCGGTTGGAGCTCTTGTCCGTTGTCGTTCGTTTTCTAATCATTAATTACATTGCTTCCATATCTCTGTCTATGTGTGCGATTCTGTTCCGTTAATTGATTTGTTGGGCGGAGAAAATGCTCAGGATGGGCCTGGCCTAGGGATGTCAATGGACCGGGGGAAAACGGGTATTCGTCCAAACTCGCCCCGTTTGGACCGGGGATGGACTATACGTATTAGACGGTGGACATATACGAGAATACCCGTATAAATCCGTGCGGGGATGGAGGCGGGTATGGACTTCTCCTTATCCCCGCCCCGCCCCGTCCGCGTTACCCGTTAAATAAATAAATAAATATATATATATATATATATATATATATATATATATATATATATATATATATATATACTCTTAAAGCCCTAAATCTAATTTACTCTGCTCTTCCCCACTCAGACCGAAGCCGCCCACCTCTTCCTCTATCTCTCTCTTAGCGACCAGCCTTCACCTTCAGCCGACCGACCGACTGCTTGCAGATCAGCCTTGCTCCTTTCCGATTGCTCTCAGACCCACAACGCTAAGCACTCCCCCTGAGCGACCGACCGACTGCCTTTGCCCAGCGAAACCCCACTGGCAGCACCGACTGCCTTTGCCCAGGTATTTAATCATTATTGAAGTTTATATATCTGCTATAGGAAAGGCCCCAACTCTGATTTGGAGTCTTTATAATGTATCATGGGTCTGATTTGGAGTCTGATTTGAGTCTTTATAATGATTTGGAGTCTGATTTGAAGTTTATGGGACTCCTTTTGTTAACCTTTGTCATGTGTTTCTCTGAAAAGCAAAAAAATTTATAATGATTTGGTTTCTATTTGCTTGTTTGTGATCAGGGGCGGAACATTTTGGATATTGACCATCCTGTAGGTCCTTTTGGTACAAAGGTCAGTATGCTTGCAGTGCCTTTAGAGGAACTATTTAATTATAAATAGCTATTCTTTTGCACTGCACAATGGATTTGGTCTTTGATTGTTATAGATATATTTTTTCCTTTGAATTTTTTGATCCATGTGGCATATGACCGGGTGCATTGAATTTTAGGGAGCAATAACTTTCTCTGCTTGCCGATGATAATTTTTTTACGTTCCTGATTGGTATTTTTTGTTTTCTTCTTCATTTTTATATGGTCCATGAGACCAACAAATGACTCAAAATCTGGATGTGTGTTTTCTTAAATGTACTAATCTTCTATGCTTATTACTTAGCTTCAGCTATATATTGTCTTTAAATGCTTACTGCTTTTTATTCTTGCACAGGACACTGAGGCCGTATACTATATCAAAAAAGTGTACAATGCATGATCAATATTGAACAACCTAACTGGGCAGTTGATGTGAGTTACTAACCCCTTTCTGTTTGGATGTGAAGGCCCAGCGTATGTGCTTCTTGTTTTGACGTTGGTCTATAAGCAGCTCGTGTCTGGTACATATGTTCACTTTAGTTTGTGGTTATGCACTCAATTGTAAATCATCATGGGCTGGTGCTATGCTGTTTGGTTTCTGAGATTGGTTTCAGTCTGTGTTTGAAGGATAAATTGCTTTGATCATGTTGAAGGATTAAAAGCCAACTTTGGTAATGGTTTAGTCTTTGGTTTCTGGGCAGTGACTTTTTTGGTTGTTAAACTGTTGGTGTTTTGCTTAAATAGTTTCAGTTTTTGCTTCTTGTAATTTTTGGATTTCATGAAATAAAATTTTCTCTTTTCTTTAAAAAAAAAAAAAAAGGCTTAGGCGGGTACGGGGACGGGGACGGGGATTATAAATTTACCCGCGGACGGGGATGGGGATAAAAATTATACCCGTTAGCGGGGGTGGACCGGGGATGGACGAATAATTTTTAAGCGGGTACGGGGATGGAGACTATGCCCGCCGCCCCCGCTTCGGTCCATTGACATCCCTAGCCTGGCCTATGTAATCAGGCGGCGGAGCCAGAAAATGGACCAGAGTCACAGACAATTTAACAAGTTTCAATTTTTTTATTTTTTTTTACAATCAATAAAAATAGGGAGAATTACACCCACACCCCGGAGGTTTGTCACTTAATCACTCAGACCCTGACATTAGAAATATTACACACAGACCCCTGAGGTTTATACGCGCGTAACACTTAAACCCCTGCTGTAAATATATCAATTAATAAATTACACTTAGAACCCCTTGAAGTTTGTAGGTATATAATACTTAGACACCTTAAGTTTAAAATATTATACTTAGATAAAAAATATTCTAATTAAATATAGAATATCAAATATTTTAAATTTTACAACCAAAATTCATGTTCTATTATATCATTTATTGTAATAAAATTAAAATTAAAAATTAAATTTTTTCTTAAAAAATCGTAAGTAGTATACAATTATATTATTTATTGGAATAAAACTAAAAAATCAAGCAAGGGGTTTAAGTCATTCATAATAGAATATAAATTTTACATATAAAATTTATGTTATATTATGTCATTTAGTGAAATAAAATCAAAAATAAAAATCTAGTTTTTAAAAAAAAATCATAGTTAGTATATAATTGTACTATCTATTAGAATAAAACTAAAAAATTAAATAAATGATCAAACTGTAATTGACACAATATCTTTTAGCTTTAATTGGGGTAGTTTGGTAGTTTAAACGACCAAATTAAATTTCAATAGACAATATAATTATATACTAATCACGATTTTTTAAGAAAATATTGAATTTTTAGTTTTGATTTTATTTCAATAAAATATTGAATAGAGCATAAATTTTAATTGTAAACTTTAAAATATTTGATATTTTATCTTTGATTGAAATATTTTTGGTTTAAGTATAATATTTTAAATTTAAGGGGTCTAAGTAATATATATTTACAAACTTTAGGGGGTCTGAGTATAATTTATTAATAGATATATTTACAACAGGGGTCTAAGTGTTACGCGCGTACAAACCTCAGGGGGTCTGTGTGTAATATTTCAAATGTCAGGGGTCTGAGTGAATAAGTGACAAACCTCGGGGGTGTGGGTGTAATTCTCACATAAAAATAAGATAATGTATTTAATATTTTTTTTTATAAGAAACGGCAAGAACTTTTGGATAATATATTTAATATTTAATTACACCATATCTAATCTATACTGCTTATAAATATCAATATTTTTGAAAAAAAATTAATTTTTTATTTTATTCCTAATTATTATAATAAATTTAATTATACTTACATACATATTTTCATCTAATTTTTATTTTTTACTCTTATTTGAAAACTTTTAAATTCTTTTGAACTTATTTATTAATAGTACAGTTACATACAATTTTTTATATCTATATGAAGAAGTAAAATTCTATATATGTTAAATTATTATACACATGTAATTACCAAATTAAATTTCACAATCAAATATATGTTATATTTTATTTTTTTAGCATTTAATAATATAATCTATATAATAAAATAGCTTACAATTCAAATCTCAAAAGATAAACAAAATGACTTTTGCTTTTCGCGGTTGAGATCGTTTTAAATTTTACTTTAAACTTAATCTAACGGCTAATATTAATACCTTAAATTAAATAGGAAAAATAGAGTCATAAGGGTGTGTTTAGAGTTATTTTTTGAAAGTACTTCTAGAAATTATTTTTCATAAGTACTTTAAAAAAAAAAATAGAGTTTTGAAACCGCCCCACCACTACCTCGACCACCCTCCCACCACCACTACTTCTACCACTGCCACTGCCACTACCACCACTGCCACCGCCGCCACCACCACCACTACCACCGCCGTTGCCACCGCCACCATCGTCGTCGTCGCCACCACCACCGCTGTCACCGCCATTGTCGTCGTCGCCGTCACCACCGTCGCCACAACTGCCACCACCACCACTGCCGCCACCATCGCCGCAACTGCCACCGCCACCACTACCGCCGCCGCCGCCGCCGCCACCACCACCACCACCACCACTCCCGTCGCCGCCATCGCCGCCACCACGGTCATTGCCACCCACCACAACCATCATCGTCTCCTACCACCACCACCTCTTACCCCACTACAACCGATGCTTAAATTCATTTATCTCTCATCTATATTTGTGATTTGATTTTGGATATGAATACAAATATGTTTATTGTTTACCATTTTTTTTACTTTGTGCCTTCAGGCACAGACAATAACTAGTAATATTATAAGTGATCTAATCAATCTATTTAACAAACTAAAAATTAATAATTGTATAATATAATTAGATGTGCAAATATTTATTTTTTTTTTTTTTGGGAAGGGGAAGGGGAAGGGGAAGGGGGAGGAGGAGGAGGAGGGGGACTTGAACCCTTGACCTCAAGAAGGCAAAACCTTTACAAGACTAGGAGTACCATTGAACCAAAGGTTCATTGGTAATGTGCAAATACTTAAAGGGGTCGGAGAGATACTTAAATAAATAACAAATTAGGTACTTAAAAACTTATAGAATAAATTAATATTTAAATTTAACAATAATTAAAATATAAATAAATTATTCAGTATTTAATTTAATTACTCATATAATTCACATTTTCTATATAAAAAAAAAAGACAATGTCAAAAAACCGTAAGCATACAAACTTTTTGCAAAAACAAAAAAGAGATCAATTTGAAACCATTTATATTTGACCCCACTGATTTTTTTTTTTTTATTGTAGACACTCAAAATCAAGTACCCAATAATCTTCACAATTGATCAATGATGCAGTTACGTTACAACAATTTGAGGCACTTGAAATCAATCCTAAAATTATTAATATTGATCCCAAAATCCCAAAAAGTCATAAATAAGTCGTAAATGACAAGTACAATACCGAATTCTTTTTTATTGTACCATATACTTGTCCATAAAAAATTGTCAAAACATACCGTTGCCATTGGACGAAGATATCTGTATACTAAGACTTGAAAAAGTCTTTAAACAAATTAATTGTAATGTCAACTTAACAAATAAAAGAATTCCAAAGAGAAAATAATTCCAAATAGACCGGGACTAATCATAATAATATAAACAAAAAATAGACTAAAGAAGTGTAAATAAATAAACAATTGGTTTATTCCTATATGGATAATGAGTGGGCACTACTAGATAATGGGGGCAACATTAAAATAACCTAAGAAATATAACACATGTATAATAAAAATAAAATTTTCAGGGTGGGTCAGCCCCCATCACAAATGTTATGTTATTCAAATCATATTCTAAACTTTCTATCCCAAATGCAGTTGCACCGTACCTCAGATAAATAGGCTGATTTTTTAAGCCCCGCAATAAAATAGGTGTGGTGCAATTGGATTTGAGATGGAAAAATTGGAATATAATTTAGACATAGATAGGACTTTGTGAGTATTTAATGTAACGGTCCACATCAATATCTGACATGGAAAAATTGGAATATGATTTAGGCATCATAGCATTTTTGAATATTTAATCTAAATGTCGTTAATAAATGTATATTTCCATTTACATCTATATCTACACTACTAATAAAGACTAAAACTATACATCCCAAATAAATTAAGTAAATATAGTATGCAAAATGATGCGAGAAAATCATATGCATGGAATGTTTAGTGGTCCCTTAAGACCAGGTCAAGAGGGATTTATTCCTCATGAGTATTCTAGTTTCGGCGTGAATAGTCTGCCTTTGATTGGATCAGGGAGGGGATTAGTCGAGATGTACGTAAATTAGCCTAGACATCCTTAACAGTTGAACCAAAAAAAAAAAAAAAAGAATATTTAGTGAGAGTTAATAGGACTCATTACTCCAACCACCGATATTGATTTGGTATATAAATTTTGATCAACAATTTGGTAAGTGTAGCAATGTTCACTAATAAAAGTTACTTACCATGAATTTTTTTTAATTGATCAATATGCCCGTATTAAAATAGTTAATAACACTATTATCTTTTAATAACTAAAAAAAAATAGATATCATTTCATTCTTATTAATGCCATTTAACTTCATTACTATTATTTAGAAATGCAAGTTAGATTAATATTCATTCATCCATCTCTCCCTGTATATTAGATATAAAAATGAGATTAGTGATTAGTCTAATCACCGTCATCTCCACTGTTAGACTTTAAAATTACAAGTTCAAACATCATTGTCCCCCTTTTCTATAAAGGTGTCTGACTAAAAATAAATAAATAAATAACAATATAGAATTACTGGCAAGTCAATTAAATCTTAAATAATATTAAAATGTGGAGATTGAAAAAAAATAAAATAAAAATTGTGGGCTATTAAAAAAACTAGGAATAGTTAGCAGCCTTGGTGGTTATCAAATTAACCAACCGGAATCTACCACCACTGAGATCTTTCTCATAGCACACAATAGTTAGCTGCAGCTTACACCTTCATGACTCATCAGTTGAAAATTCAAAGGCTTATGCATGTGATGACATTTTAAAGAACAAAAAATAATATAATTAAATTAGCAACAAAGAGATCTATTAATACTAAGCAACATTTTTATAAATTATCCTTTAACAAGACTGTTTCAAAATGATTTGTTAACTTCTTTGTTAAGAACAATTAAAATATTTTTTAACACCAAGAGTATATTCTACTAGACACCAAGTTAAGAATATGAATAATAAAAAAAAAAATATTACATAACGCAAATGAAATCAAAATGCATATCATCCCTTAGATGAGTTGGGATGAGTGGGTCCCACTAAAAAAATTGAAGAGACCCACTCATCCAAGGGATGCTATGCATTTGAGTTGCAATTTTTTGGATTTCATTTGAGTTTTGTAACATTACTCAATAAAAAAAGGGATGCAACCCAGGTACGTTAAACCGATTGAGAGGTCAATTTTGACTCAATTTGAATTGTGAAAACTTGAACTTGAGCTAAACTCGAGTCTAATGTTTGACTGAATTTAGATTTGATAATTCGGATTTCATATCTTGAACCAAATGCATATCATCCTTTAGATTTGATAACGTTTGGTACTGAAAATTTTAACATTTCATCCCGAGCATAGATAGAATGTAAATTGAATTTAGATTTCATGCACGTACTAAAAATTTATGCCTAAATACTGAATATTTTCGTATTGAACTAGCGTTGGATTTAGGATATTAGCCATTTAAATTGCACCCTTTTAAAAAAGGAAAACAACTTTTCCATTTTTGATTAGACACTTTTAGCTAATCTCCTTATTACTTTTGTCATTTGCTAACTATTTAGATGGTCTAAATATGTACACTGGCTAAAATATGAAACATCTTACCCTAATAACAGATATATGTACACTGAATCAGCAACTAAACTTTCTAGTGTTCATTGTAACCTAATTTCCTCAACCCCTTGTTATCATCATGTCGATCAAATGATGTTTAACTAAATCGCTTTTTAGAGTAATGTTATACAACTTAAATAAAATTCAAAAAATTGTAACTCAAATACATATCATTACTTTGATGAATGAGTCTCATTAACTTTTTCAGTAGAATCCATTCATCCAACACTTATATAAGGGATGATATGTAATTGAGTTACAATTTTTGAGTTCCATTTGAATTGTGTAACATTTTTTTGTCTACAAAAACATATTCTAATTTAACTAATTAATCATGAGAAGATTGAAAAACACTACAGAGAAACCCGCAAGTTGATTTCGTGATTGAACAAGAGGTGAGTCGTAAATTCAAATGCATTGAGTTCGGATTCTAATAATCACATAAAATCCATTTTTAATCGATGAAAGCCGTAATTTACACTAAAGAATACCCAAATAAAATGAGAGAAAAAAGTATTTCAACTCTTTTACTAAACAAATCAACATATGGATAATTAATCAACAGTCAAACCACTAGAGTTTTTAACTCAAATGTAAACAAACTCAATTATAGATTTCCAATCAAGCTTCTATTCTTTGAACTCATTTGGGTTCTAACAATCACATAAAATCCATTTTTAATCGATGAAAGTCGTAATTTCCATTAAAGAATGCCCAAATAAAATGAGAGAAAAAAGTATTTCAACTCTTTTATTAAACAAAACAACAAATGGTTAATTAATCAACAGTCAAACCACTAGAGTTTTCAACTCAAATGTAAATTTGCAATCAAACTTCAATTCTTTAAACTCATTTCGGGTTCTAATAATCACATAAAATTAATTTTTAATCGATAAAAGCCGTAATTTATATTAAAGAATGCCCAAATAAATGAGACAAAAATGTATTTAGACTTTTTTTATTAAGCAAATCAACAACTGCTAATTAATCAACAGTCAAACCAATAGAGTTGTCAACTCAAATGTAAACAAGCTCAATGTAGATTTGCAATCAACTTCAATTTCTCTAAACTCATACTTAATATCAATTGTCAATACCAAACCAAAAAGTTAAAAACACACAAATTAGACTTTTCGACCAACCAGATTGGTCCACGTGTCTGTTCCCCATAGATCCGTCATGTCGGAACAGAAGTGACATGGCCCACATTGTCCCACATTGTCAACTCAACCCTATGTTTCATTAATCAAACATAGGTTAGGTCTGATTTTGACCTTTTCCCAAAGCATTGAATTCGAACTCTCCACGTGGATAGTTTTGGTAACCCTCCGTCGGCGGGGGCGATTTAATCACAGCCGTGCGATGCTTATAGTTACTGAGACGCTTAAAATTCCTCAGAATAAGACACGTGTGTCAAAAAAATTAATTATATATATATATTTTTCTAATTACTGAAAGGGTTAGTTCCGGACTTATCGGGTTTAATTCAGAATGTACAAGTTGATTATCTATTTTCAAATAATAACACGCTACAAAATGTGGGCCCTTGTGGAGGTGAAATGACCAATATGTCCTCGTCAATGAAAAGGAAAGGATGTTTTGGTAATTTCGACTGAAACTGCAATCACATGTTTCAACGGATTGGATTAAGAGGAATCTAATTCTGTGGAAAGAGAACGTGTAATTGCATGTGAATGCGGCTGACTTAATTGTTGTTTAATATTTCGCTAATTGAAGTTATCAAGTTGATTATACCATTGAATACATGGACTTGACTACGCTACCAGGGAAAAAAAAAGGTATCAGACTTTTAGAATTTACTACTTTAATGGGTATTTTATAAATTTTGTCGGTTATTTTATAATTAAAAAATTATTATTTTTGTGGGTGATTTATCATTTTTACGAGTGATTTATCATTTTTTGTGAATATTTTTACCCGTTTTATAGTAGCTATTTTTGTCATTTTTCTTCAGTATAAAAAAAATTACCATTTTTTTGAGTAATTTTTAATATTTGTGAGTGTTTTTTTATCATTGTTGCGGTAATTATTTTTATCACTTTTTTCGGTACCATAACAGACAATAATAAAAACATCCACAACAAATAACAAAAAGACCTATAAATGTGATAAATATAAATACGGTACCGATTTTTTTTTTTAAAAATAATTTCGCAGACAACTCCTTGAATACATAAGAAAGAAAAGTAAATTACGTTCACATGCTCGGGTTAAAATAAGATTGAGAGAATGGTTATTGAATGATTCTAGATAATGTTGATGATTGATTTTCATTTCATATCTGACAAGTTTATCCAATACCATCTGAATTCAATACAAATAAACAATTTCCTCACATGTTCATCAATCATGTATATAATTGCTGCACATAATGCCAAATGTACCTATTTCTTTTTTCTTGTAATAAGAAATCATCTAGCATATAACATATATCAATAAATTTGAGTTTTATGAGATCAGTGGCGGCGCTCGCACTCGGACAATGTGAGAGGTGGGTCACGAGGAATTTATACCTCATAAATTCTCTAGTTTTAGTATAAATTACTTGCCTTTGATCAAATTAACGAAAAAATTAATCAAAGTATACATGAATTTATACCAACATTTAATAAAATAAAAATAAAAATGAGCACGTCTCGATTAGGTACAGAGTGTGACAGTAGGATCAATAATTAGTATAACTGAAAGCTCTCCATCGTGAAGTCACGAGAGCCATATAATTGGTATCATTTAAGAGCTTGCATGTTCTTCTGCTTCCAACAATAATTTATTACGGCTTTCAATTCCATATCCGAACTCACTTTATCAGGTAAAATTATTGTTTGGGAAGTTAAAAAAAAAATTTAAAAAGCAATTATAAGTTTTTTGAATTAAATTATAATTAAAAATAATCTGTTAAACCAAGTTGTACGTAAACAATTTTAAATAATTATTTTTGCATTATATCTATGAAAATATAAATTATACGATTAATTAAATTGAATAATATATAGCTGTCAAAGAATAATCCTTGTTTTAATTCTCATAAACTTAAATATTGATTTATTCTACCATTTTTTGAGTACCTAATTTGTCATTTATTAAGGCTTCTCCCCCGATCCTCTATAAACATTTTTCTCTTTTGCTTATAATGAAATATTATTGTAAGATGCTTGAACATCAAATTATATTATATAGATTGATTTCATTTTTTTTGGCTAAATAAATTAATTAGATTGGAATATTATTGTTTGTATTAAAATATTGTTACACTAATCATAATTCGTACTTAAAAGCACGATACAACATAAAATCCAAGTGTGCAAAAAATCGATCCCATTATATGAAATAACAATTTATAATTTAAAATTAATTTTCACCTATTATTTTTTAAAATAATTGACAATTTTCTCAAAATACATCATCTCAAAAAAATATTAACATGTCTATAATATCGTATATGAATAATATTTGAAATAAAAATTATATTTAGCCAAAAATTAATAAAAAATGAGATAATTTAATTTTTAATAGAAATAAATGACGTGATAAAAATAACAAAATATATATGAAGATAAGATTCAAATTCTTGGCGGTATTGAGAGAGAGAGAGAGAGTTTGGCTGGTATTTGAAAAATGACGAGGCTTTTTGGAATCTTCTGCAATTCAGACAGACTGTTGGTTATGATGCCAGGGTGTTGGGAGAGATGTCCTTTTTCTTTTTCTTTTCCTTTTAATTTTTGGCACCAAAACAAATTGATAGATTTGTTTTCAGGTTATTTTTTATTAGAATTAGATATTTTTGGTTAAACTAATGACAACTAACACAGTTACTTCAATCTTTTGAATTCCCATGCTTACGTAACTATTACAAACATGATTTCAACCTATCAATTTATTTAATTAAAAAAGGAATTTTTTATAATAAGTTTTTAACATATTTACTGGCAGGGTATGGAGATCAGCTGTTCTTGGTCAAATTCAAGAAGAAAGAAATTAATAATTATAAACTTTTGGGGGTAATTCAGTGATCAAGTTTGTCCTCTTACGAAAAAAAAATTTTCTTTCAGCCAGGAGTTACCCCTAATATGTCCTTAAACTAGCTCGATTTGCGATACTCAACTCAAAACTCTAGCGGATAGTTGGCGTAAATATGAACAATCTACAGCAAAAAAAAAATAATAATTACAATAAAGTTGAAAAAGAGAAAACTAAAAGCCAGAAAACTGCCCACCAAAAGTTACCTTACAGACCACGTTTCTTCTCTCTCAAAAACCTCTATTTATGGAGTTCTTTTCCTCGTAACTCCTTTCAGTCCTTCTGTTAGACAATTCTCTCTCCTCCTCTCGGTCCCTACATGTTTTTTCAAAGCTCCATAAATGCGCCCCCACCCCTAGCCTTTCTTCCTAAGTGAAAAAGCTTTCAAACAGTGTTGGTATTTTTGCTAAGCTTAAGCTGGTTCCTCTCTGCTTTTCCTCTCTCTAAAGAAATTTATAAGATCTTTTGGTAGATACCCATTTCAAATTGAGAGGTTTTAAGATCAGGGTTTATTTTATTTTTTGAGATTTTGGTATTAGAAACTTCTTAGAATTGAGAAAAATCTTGAAGGTTTCCATCTTTGAAACACAGGGGTTTTAGAAGCTATAGACATGGAAAACATTGATGGTCTTGGTACAGAGGATGACCAACTGGAATTGCCTCCAGGTTTTCGATTCCATCCAACCGACGAAGAGCTTATAACTCATTATCTATCCCTAAAGGTTCTTGACCAGAGCTTTTGTGCCATAGCCATTGGAGAGGTTGACTTGAACAAGGTTGAGCCTTGGGATTTACCCTGTAAGTCTTTCTTCTTCTTTTGTTTTTATCTTCTCTCTCTTGAATTTGATAGTAGTCTTTCTTAATTGTGATTTATTGAATTGTTTGTGATTCTTTAGGGAAGGCGAAAATGGGTGAAAAAGAGTGGTATTTCTTTTGTGTTAGAGATAGAAAGTACCCAACTGGGTTGAGGACAAACAGGGCTACTGTTGCTGGCTATTGGAAGGCCACAGGCAAAGATAAGGAAATTTTCAGAGGGAAATCACTTGTTGGGATGAAGAAAACTTTGGTTTTCTACAAAGGCAGGGCTCCAAAAGGAGAAAAAACCAATTGGGTCATGCATGAATACAGATTGGAGGGCAAGTTTTCCATGAAAAACCTTCCCCAGACTGCTAAGGTAAAAATAATCATACTTTGTTTTCCTCTTTTTCACCATGCTTTCATTCTAGACACACTGACAATATTACTTCATTGTGATATGAGAGTCAAGAATTCGAATCCCGAACCCGTAATGGCGCGAGTCTTGTGTATTAGACTACCATTTTTGTTTTTCACTCTGTTTCTTGGTGATGTTTCTAATGTTTTCTCTTTGTGTGTCAGAATGAATGGGTAATTTCTCGGATTTTTCGCAAAAGTTCAGGAGGAAAGAAGACTCATATTTCTGGGTTGGTCAGAATGAGTGGTTACAGTAATGAACTAGAGCCTTCAAACTTACCTCCATTGAAAGATTTATCCCCCCATAATGGCCAGACAAGAACTACAGTTGCAGAGACATCTCACGTGTCCTGCTTCTCTAATTCAATGGTGGATCAGAAACCCCATGGAGATATAGCCTCTTCATCTTCTTCAAAGCCTTCTGATATTTCAAATACTCCATTTCTTTTCTCAGAAAGCTCTGGTTTAAGCTCATTCTTTTCACCCCAATTCGTGCCACACATTGAAACTCTGCAATTTCCAGATTCCTTTTTGATGCATGACCAATCCATTCTGAGGGTTTTGATGGAGAACAATGGAACAAATTTGAAGCAAAATTGCAAATCAGAATTCTCAAATGACACTGGCATGAGTACCGATATGGGCTCGGGTTTGTCCAGCCATGAAATGGCTCAGAGGCCTTATGAGGGTGAAGAGTATCCAATTACTACTTCAGCTGGACCAGTGGACCTTGATTGTCTCTGGAATTATTGAAGAAATTAAGTGTAGAAAAATTTATAATGTTTTGCAATTGTAATTGTGTTATGAGATTGTTGTTTGTGTAGGGATTGTCTGAACAGAGTATCAAAGGAAATGTTTGTACAATATATGAAATAGAACTCGTTTAGAATCGATTTTTATTTCCTGAAATTCCCCCCAAGTTCATGGTTTTGTCATTATCAATCCTAATTGATTCTATTCAATGCTTACTTTTTCATTTTGTTTTTTGCTAAAAAAATATTTCAATTCTATTGATCACATAGAATTGAAACAATGTAACATAGACAATCTCTAAACCTAGACGTTCTAAATTCAAATCTTGACAATCCCTTGAGATTAGGTTATGAGAGATTTATCCCTCATAAATATACTAATCACGGCGTTTATGGTCTACATTTGATTGGATTGGAGAAGAAATTAATCAAAGTGTGCATAAGCTGACCAAAACACTCCTGACCGTTCAAAAAATATAAAAATAAAAGAAAACTGAAACAGGTATAGTGATGAAACATATTTGTACCAGTTTTGTATCAGTGCTGGATTGGTTACAGATGGATAACTTTTCTCCCTCTCTCTCAGGATTATATGTTAGGCCACCAACCAAGCATTGAAGGCTGATTAAGAAAATAGAATCAAATTTGCAAGCATACCACGTGTTGTGGAAAGCAACTCACAGCCAATAAGCCTTCTTTTTTTTTCAGAGCAAAAATCCAGATTATTTTATTTATTGATATTTCTCGCGGCGATGATAACTGAAATCACTATACTACGCATGTAGAAAAAAATAATAAATAAATTAGTAATTCATGACTTCATGTACCTTCTTCACTCTTATCATATTACTGACTCCGAATGCATTTCACATTCATAGGAGAGAATTATCGTTTCTCTCTCGTGCGCGCACACATACAAACACACATTCATAATAAAGTCATAGGGTCTGTTTAGATTTTATCTGCAAAATAAGTAAAAACATGTTTGATCAGACTATTTTTCAGAACAATTTCAAAAAAATTAGAGAACAAAAAACTAATTTTAAGAAACAACTAAAAAATGTTTTGATTTATTTTGGAGAGAAAAGATGAGAACTATGAAAACATGGGGAAGGGGGTTACTCTGCATTTAAAACTGATAGGTATAAAAGCGCATTTTTTTTTTGGCTTTCTCTCTCTCCCCGACACTCTTCACTTCGGCAACTAGATGGAACGAAGCTCTAGCGAGAGCTCTCCGGTGAAATCAGATCTTTGGCGAAACCAGATCTATTATTGAGAGTATCGGCTCGGATGATTTATTCCTTCAGATTTGTTGATTTTGTGTGGCGATTGCTTCGGATCTATTGATTTCTCTAACGATTGCTGTAGATTTGAATTTTTTTTACCATTATTTTGGATATGCTTTAGATCTAGGTTTTTTTTTTTTTCACGCGGCTTCAAGATCTACTTCAAATTTATTTTTTTTCCCAACGACTTCAAGACCATTTTTGTGATCTGTGAAAGTGTTGATTGTTGATGGCAGTTTTAATATATTGAAAAAAATTATATGAAACACTCAATCCAAACAAGTTTTACTGTTTTCTATTCTATAAAACCGCTTTTAGTATCATATAATCAAACAAGTTTTACAATACAAAAATTTCGAAACATACTTTTTAAAATCTATTCTCAAAAACATATTTTTCAATACTGTTTTTTGAAATGTAATCTAAACACGCCCATAGTTTTGCACTTATAATTAATGGAAAAAAAGCAAAGTATGCCCCGTAAATTCTTTGTGCTCATCAAGTGTCTTGGTGTACTTGGATTGACCTTTCCAATTGTAAACCCCTTTCCATGCTTTGATGGAGAGAAGGGGGATTATACTATATTATAATTCTTGTTTCCTTAATTGGTGAGTGAGATATTGCTTTCGTGAATGTGCCTTCCCTAAATAAATTTAACTAAATTAGTCGTTAGGTCACTGCAGTTTGTATTTAAAATGACCAAGCCCTAAAAGACTACTTGTTTGACCAAGACTATTTGTTTTAAATTAATCAACATTCATAAAAATCATATCACGTACCCTCAAAATAAAAAAACCCTAACCCACCTAGTAAGAGGATGTCTGATAGTGCTCTTTATTTTAGGAGTAAATATTGGGTGTAACCATTCAATAAGAAAAGAATAAAAATAGTAAAATATGATTCATTTCCTATCATGGAAGTAGTTATGTATGATATGAACGAGTGGTTGTTAGTTTTAGACGTAGTGTAACAGTTATATTCAATATTTTTTTCCTATTTTAGAGAGCAACATATTTTCTAAAATAGAAATCATCTTTAGTAAAAAAAATTACAATAGAGAGCGAATTTTTACACACCACTATAATAGGGCTCTCTATTCTTATTATTTTATATTTTGTCATTTTTAACAATAAATTTGACTTCCCTTCTATTTTTTCTTCATTATTTTAAATGAGATACATTTATCCTAAATGTCTTGGATGAAAAGATAAATATATCATTTTTCTGTTCCAAAAAATAAAGTAGAGAGTGAATTTGACTCTCCAAATGTAGATAGTCAAGTTGAATTTTTTATTTTGAAGGGTCTTAATAAAGAGTCTATTAGAGAAGAAATTTTAAGAACTAACTCTCAATAATAGAGAATTGAGTGAAAATGAAGAATTTATTGGAGATGCCCTAAAGTGCTAAGGAGTAAAAGCGTTGTTAGGTGGGGGTTTTAGGAGGGCGGTACGAGCCGGCCCTAGGGTGGTTGGGGGGTCGTCATTTTAACTTAATTTAATTAAGTACAAAATTTTGACGAAGTAAATGAAGGACTAATCCGTCATTTTTGTTTAAAATTATAACATCGATTAGAGTTTTCGTGTTATTTTTGAAATCTTGTGAATTGGGTGTGCTATTTTGGCATAACTCATGAATAAATCTTATGAGATAGGTATGCTATTTTGGCATAACCTATGGGATGTCAATTGAACAAGTATGCCCAAGATTTTGTGAAGCATTAGTTTAATGTTGTATATAATTTATAAAGTATTTTATCATTTTCCCCACATGTTTGTTTGCCTCAGCCTAGCTTGCACGACATGATCCTCCTCCTCCATGTTTTGAAAACATAGGTTTTATAATTATTTTCCTTGTACCTATTTTGTTTGTTCTTTTGTCTCAAGTGCAATGCACACAAAAAATAAAAAAAGTCTCCTTTTTCTATTATGGTTTTGTTTTATATATAACAGCAAAGTCATCAGCTGTTGGTTTCAATATATCTGAATTCAAAGGCAATCATGAAATTCAAAAGGAACATAAAATTTGAATAAAAACAAAAAAGAAAGAAAAAGGGCCATCTTTCTAATGTTGGTGAAACTTTGCTTTGCAGCTGTAGAACTATAAAGCCTTCACTCAATTTAGAGTCATACGCGAGAGTATTACTCTTTTTTTATGTAGAAATTAGTGACAACCAATGCAATGCACGGAATTTATGTTCCGTCATCACGGACTCTCCCTCCATCTTATCCTACAGGACTATTGCTTGAACCTTCTTACGCTCCACCTTATATCAGTTGGAAGAAAAGAAAAATGGAATGTTGAAGTAGGGTTTATAATTGAGCCGATCTATTCGGGTTCGACTCGGATAAGACTCGACTTGAGCTCGACTTGTGTTTTAAAATGAGTCAAGTTTGAATAATTTTTCAAGCTTGTTTAGAAAACGAGCTTAAAAAAACTTGGTTCGAACTCGTAAAGTTCAATTCATTTATATGTAAAATAATCGAACTACTCAAATTCGGCTAATTTTGCACTTAACTCGAACTCGACTCATTTTGAACAATTTTTTAGATTTGTTTAAAAAAACGAGCTCAACAAGCTCGATTCAAACTTACAAAATTCGATTTGATTGAATTATAAAAAAATAAAGAAGCAATTAGAGATAAGAGTAACACCAAATGTAAAAAAATAAACCCATCCTTGTCTAAGTTTTTTGTCTTCTTCGATTGGGTTGTGAATGAACACATCAAGAAAGTGAAGTTGGAGTGGATAAGAGGTTGGATTGGTTGCTTCCTCTCGTCCTTATCCCATCTTGCATGAGAAATTCTTTTCTTTCTCTCTTTTGGTATAAACCTATCAACTTCCAAAATGGTAAAAGCGTACAAAACACACAGTACCAAGTTGTCCAATCAAAAAGATTATTGGAAGACATCGGATGAGAGAATTGACAAAAACAATTTCTATTTAATTACAACTTTACAGTGAATTGAAAAAATAAAAAACTGGTATTATGGTGTCTTTATAATTATTGATTTGATAAATAATAAAATAAAAAAATTTATATGTATCAAGTTTTAATTATTAGACCAAAAATAAAAAATATTACACTAATTTTTTTATATCATAATTAGATCCTCGCTTGAATGGCCGAAAAAGTTAGGTTGATTTGTGTTTTTTGGGAAGGCAAAAAGGGCGGCGGGGGTGGGGGGGGGAAGCTTCAAAAACAGCTTGGGACAACCAAATTAGGCCAACTGGCGAAGGCTGGATGGGGGGCCTCCCCAGAGTATCCTTTCTAGTTCAACACAACAGTGGAAAAATACCATGTGGGGGCCCACTTTCCATAGGCATAGGTAATATGTGTACGAGGTTCACAGCTAGGTTTTCAATCTTGAAGGTTAATGAGAAATCAAACTTTACTTAAAATCAATCCAAAATATTTGATGTTATCATTCAATCAAATTATATAATCAACTAACAATTAATATAAACCCGAAGGCATGATGAGATTGAATCACTAGTCAATTGTGTGGTTCAAGGTTAATCACACGAGTGAAAGTAAAAGAACATGTTTATGTAAAATGAACTTTTCAAAAGGTTTGAACGAAGTGATTGTTAGCTTCTATGTGCTTAAAATTAAAGGTGTTAAACATGTACTGTTCGTGTGACTCTCATGTCGTGTTATTATTATTTGTGTCGGGTTCGTATCAACGGGTCAGAGTTGACACCCCTACTTAAAAAAAACATTGATAAACATAAGATTGAACTTCAAATGTGTGGCACTTGCTCGTTATAGTCTTATCTTTTAGTTTTCTATGATATGTTATTCGATACGAGTTTAATCACATTTTTTTATGTGGGAAGGAGTCATGCATAACAAATGGTATGGAGTTCAATATTCACCAAGCCAAGTGCTGCAAATTCTACTAATTTACAAAAGCCTTTTGTCACGCTCATTAACTACGGAATGTGATCATTAATTACTCCATTTGGCTAATACAACTGGAGCCTTTCGAGACCACCACGCCATTGTTGCCAAAATCGTGTGTCTGTTTGTGTGTGTGTGAGAGAGAGAGAGAGAGATTCTTGGGATTTGGTTATACTACTGGCCATTTCTGTTGAGAGGTAGAGATGAAATTAAATGGGGAAGTGAATGAGAAGGTATATATTTATATATGATCTCTTTTCTTTCTGTTATTGAGGATTGTCATACATTTTACGGTTATTTATAATCGGGTGAATTTCACGTTACACTATAAAAGATTTTAAGTTTTTCACTTTGTATTTTCAAAGATTAAATTTTTTACATTTACTTTCACTGTATCAAAAGTGTTGCAATGTAGTCCTTCTATTAAATTTTTGTTAGTTTTTTCGTCACTATAAATGAGTTAACTTTTGACAAAAACATAACGGAATCTAACAGAAGGGTGACATTGAAATATTTTTGATACATTGAGGATACAATAAAAAAAAATTAATCTTTGAGGGTACAAAATAAAAAAATTAAAATCTTTCAAAGTACAAAGTGCAAAAAATTGTGTATATTCTCTAGCTTCAAGTGCTTCTGAGATAAGGAACATATGGACACCGCCTCAAGTAGGAGCTTGCAAAGTTAATTTTGATGGGGCCATTTTTCGCTCGTTGCAATGTTCTGGTGTTGGTGTTGTCATTAGGGATAGTTGTGGGCATTTTGTGGCTGGTTTAAGTCAGAAAGTAGATGGAGTCTTAAGTGCAGGGTCTATTGAAGCAATGGCTGCTTCTATTGCTGGGCAGTTGGCGGGTGATCTGGGCTTAACCAACATTATTTTGGAGGGTGACTCTAAGTCTTTCATTGCAGTCTTTCAATGATCTGAAGTGGGTAATTTCATAGATCAAATCAATAAGTTAAAGTCTAATTTTCAAGGTTTCTCACCGATTTGGATAAATAGAAAGGGAAATGTAGTTGCTCATAGTTTAGCTAAATTTGTTGTTAATTGTAATACTTCTATGTTGTGGAGAGATGAGATTCCGAATTTTCTGTTATCTCATTTTCACAAGGATGTAACATGTGTTATTTAATAAATATATGATTATCGTTGTTCCTCAAAAAAAAAAGTAATGCACGTAATTTTTATTTGGTCCTTAAAATTTCAATTTAAACAATATCTCATGAAATTTTTAACTGAGCTTTAATTCAGTTCTTCCATTCAGATTTATCAATTTGTTCCGACTGAAGGACATCACAAAATTTGCTCATAAAAAAATATTTATCCCAAAAAAATATCTCTATCAAATACTTAGATATTTTTCTCTCTATCTCATAGTATCTCTTAAATTTTCTCTCAATATTTCTCTTTTTTTTCCCCAAGTTTATTTTATTTTTTTTCTCCAAATCACACGAAATAAAGTAAAATTTTCGATCCTATACGTAAAACATTTTTCACAAGAAAAATATTCTCTTTTATCCAAATTATATTTTAATCATAAAATATCATTATGTTATAGTAAATTGATGTCTGCTTGCTAAAGGATAACACACTATCTTCTCTATATACTTAGCCGACAGTTTTAAATAGACTTATCCAATAACTATCAACATTTCTATCAAAAATTTTCATATTGTACCGTATTTTTATACATAAGTTATCCCTAGTATATACGTAAATTCACGTACATATTATGAAGTATATAACGAATAATGACAGCAAAACAAACCAGAAATGAGGTATAAAAATCAGTATAACTGGCCGACTCTGACGTCGTGATTTGTTGAAATCGGATGAAACCCATGCCACAAGTGGGAACACCTTAGATGGAGAAATTGTCACCTTTCTCTCACCAATCATCATTGCATAACAGAATATTACATGCAAATCACGATCCTCAGAAGTCCTGTTGATCTAAATACAATAATGAGTAATACAGCTACATGAATATTAGTTTTGTACAACAGATAATTAACGCTAATATAATAAGTTAAGAGATAAGAATTCTAGATTGGAAAACAATAAAAAAAAAAAAAATACAAAAGATATAATGTGATTTGATATAACGTACCTACATCTGTACACAGTACCTACATCTACGAACTAAAAAATTTCATCGATGTATTATTCATTGAAAAACTGGTCAAGTAACTGGTTACATGATTATCAATTGTATTTATAAGGATAAAATACTATAACTCAAAAACTATTCATATATAATTTGATTATTTTGTTTTCTATCACATGTCTAATGTAACTATTCATGGTATATTAAAGTTTTTCAAATTAGTCTCTTGTTTGATTTGGTCATTAATAAACATATTCAAGGAATATTAGAGCTTTTCCAATTTCGTTTGTATTCGATGAGGGATTCTCACATGTGGTGTCCCAATACAATGCTCAAGGGTGTCCGGACCTGAGTCATCTACGTCGGAATTAAGGTATTTGTGAAGATAAGTCCCTCGTAGCCTACCTAAGAGATTGCTAAGATTCAAACTCAAGACGTCAAGTTTAAAGCTTGTCTTTATTATCACACGAACAACACTCTTAATATTTGCGATGTTAAGAGTTTTTGTGTTATTTTAGAACTCATCTATTCACTCCATCTTTTAGCGTTGAGAGAGAGAGAGAGAGAGTAAAGCAAAGGAAACTGGGGAAGGAATGGTTTAGGTGAATGACAACCAGCAGGTAGTGACCAAAAAGTTTTTTTTTTTTTTTTGAACAGACCACAATGACACAAAGTCGTTAGCTACCAAACAGTGCTTTTCTTTGCTTTCTGAAGGGTGTTTTTCCTAATTTTCGGTTAGCAAAAAGGCGAGGTCGTGAGAATTTGTTAATAATAATTACAAAATAATAATAGTCAGGTCCAAATTCCAATCCTTTATAAAAAGTTGATAAATTATTGTTGCACCACTGAGACGTTGCTCTTTTAGAAAGACCCTAGCGGCTGCATAAGGGGAAGAACAAAAGAAGCTCATGCAAGTAATGAATTGTCGGTTTTTTATTTATTTATTTATTATTATTATAGGAAGGGGACTACAAAGTTCAAATCCATAACATTAAGGTGTAACACTGAGGACGGTGACGTTAGGCGTTAGGCCAACTTGTAACCCCGGTGTCCATTGCCCTTAGTCATAATCTTTCCCTCGTGCTTTTGCGTAGGCTTATAAATGGATTGGATTTTGATCCGAATCCGAATCTGAATTCTATATATTATATTTCACGGATTCGGATTTAGATATACCTAAATCAAATCCGATTATAATCCGATCCGAAATATTTATATATTTTTATATAAATATTAAAGAATGTAAATGATTATTTAAAGATTTTTTACTAAAATTTAGGTATAATTTGTTAAAATTGAGTTAATTAAGTTATTTGGATAGGATCGGATTTTAAATTGTTAACGGATTTAGATATGAACTACAAAAATAAAAGGGTAATTTAGAAGCCGGTACAAAAATTTAGACTTAGTTGAGCTAAACTATATTAAAAAAACTTATTTTGTCCTAAGTGTATTTTTTTGAAAAAAGACTACAAGGGTATTTATTACTCTCTCTCCTCTCTCTTCATTACTCTTTCACTCTCTCTTTCCTTTTTTCTCTCTCTCTCTCTCTTTCTCTCATATTGATAAATTTTTTTTAAATATGTAAAGATTTGATTTAATTTTTTCATCTCTCTCTCCCCTTATTTTTTCTCTCTCTCTCACTCCTTCTCCCCTTATTTCCTTATTCTCTCCCTTTTTCTCTCTCCTTATATCAATGTTACACAACACAATTATACTAATCAGCTACACCAATTAGTTACAATTACCCTATAATACACTAAACAGTTACTCATGTGTTCTAATAAACTAAACAGTTATACTAAACAATTATACGAAATTACAACACCAATTCAATTTGTCATTTTGTTATTTACATAAATCAAAGAGTTACATCATTTAGTTTCACGACATGGTTACATCAATTATATACACCAAATTGGGTTTATCATTACACAAAAGACTTTATCATTATACTAAATTTGATATATATGATTGGTGTAACGATGTCGCGATACGAAATAGTGCAACTATTAAGTTTATTTAAACAATTGAATGATAAATTGGATTGATATTATAAATTTGTGTAATTGTTTGGTGTAACTGTTTGGTTTATTAGAATGCATGAATAACTGTTTGGTGTATTATAAGACAATTGTAACTGATTGGTGTAACTGATTAGTGTAATTATGTTGTTGTAATGTTGATATAAATAAAGAGAGAAAATAGGGAGAGAGCGAAATTGTTACAGAAAATAGGGGGAGAGAGATGAAAAAATAAATCAAATATTTACATATTTGAAAATAAAATAAATTATCAATGATAGATATAGAGAGAAAATATGGGAGAGATAGGGAAAGTAAAGGGGAAAGAGAGAGAGAGAGATGGAGAGAAAATAGGAGAGAGATAGTGAAAGAATCTAATGAAATCTTTACATATTTGATTAGATATATAACTGTCAATTAAGAATGCATAAATTAAGGAATGGTGTTTAGGTAAAAAAGATTTTAATTCATTTGAATTTTGTACCTAAACACAAAAAGTTTTATAAAAATTGTATTTAATAGAATAAACAACTTATCCATACACTTTTGCCTAAATAAATCTAAAAAATTATACCCACACCTAAAAAACCCAAAATTGGGTTATCGGGTTATTAGATCAGATCATATTCAATTCGGATTTTTAAAGTCGAATTCGATCCAAACTCTTTCCGTTTACAGACCTACTTTTGCGCAGGCAGATTTATCCCAAATATGTCTGGGCTTTGCTTTGTGGATTACCCAAGACAGGCCAATGGACTAAAGGCCCACTATCGATCTACCCTTCATGTAACTACACTTGGGCCTTATGGATCCAACAACCACCTTAAAGTTTAATTGAACTTTTTTCTCTCCAACCATGGATGACTTTTTGCCACTGATTAACTTATATAGTGATGAACTTTTATGAAAGACTAATGTTATTTTCACTAAATTATTGATTTAATAATGTGGTAATAACATAATTCGATATCATTTTTGTAACTGCAATTGTTAAAACTTTTTTCATTAAGATCATATCACTCGACACATCATCATCAGGTTACCAAAACAAAATGATCGATTACCAAAACTTACTCACACACCTCACATTGGAAGACATTAAACAAAATCATCGATTACCAAAACAAAGAATGGCCAAAACTAGGGAAATAGGCAGGGAGCACTAGGGAGCAACGAATTGACATTTTTATTTATTTATTATAGAGTGTTTAGGCTTGTGCCGATTATTCCATCAAACTTTGCTATTGTAAAAACATGTTCCCTGAGAAATCGAGGTGGTTAATTCTTAGGGAGTGTGAGAAGTATCGAATTTGAAACTTCTTACTTGTAAGAGAACAGACTTAACCACTAGACCACCTCTAAACATCAACATGCTGGCATGTGCCTCGGGTGGAATCAAGAACAAAGTTCCTTTCATGATGGACCGGTGCACATTTAATATTTGTGATAAGGGTAAGTAAATTGTCAAGTTGAGGCCACTGGGTCCTCTCAATTCTTTATAGCGATGTTGACAATGATAACTAAACCTAAGGGTTGGCATCGGGTTAGGCCATTGGGCCGTTGACTGGTCAACTGACTTTGTCGGGCCAGTCATATTACGGTGGAGTGTTCTATGGTCAACCCATTAGGTCAGTCCTAATGGGCATTTAGATTGGACCTAATAAATGCCTTGTCTTTTAATTTTTTTTTCCCTCAATTTCGGCCTATATTTTTTGTTTTCATTTTATTTTTGATGGGCCGATGGGAAAAATCACCTTCACTGACCGTGCCCGGGCTTACTAATAGGGTTAAAAAAAAATTTGGTTTAGGTATATTTTTTTATACTTATTTGAGAGAAAGTGTATAGATAAATATTTTACTCTATTAAGTTCAATTTTAATAAAACTACTTGTGATTATGTACAAAATTCAAATAATATTTAATTTTTTTTATATATTTACCCTTCCTTAAATTATACATAATTTTTATTTTCTCCATCTCTCCGATACTTTCCCCTATTTTCTCTCTCTATCTACTATTTATAATTTATTTTCTTTTCAAATATGTAAATATTTGATTTATTTATTCATTTATTTCTCTCTATTATCTCTCTCTCTCCTTATTTTCTCTCACTGTTTCTCTCTCTTTATATCAACATTACAACAACTCATTTACACTAATCATTTACAATTGTCTCATAATACACCAAATAATTACTCATGCGTTCTAATAAACCAAAAAGTTACACTAAATAATTACACAAATTATGACACTAACTCAATTTGCCATTCAATTATTTACATAAACTAAATAGTTGTACCATTTAGTATCGCGACATTGTTATACCAATTATATATACCAAATTTAGTATAATGGTAGTCTTTTATGAAATGATAAACTCAATTTAGTGTATATAATTTGTAGAACCATGTTGTGATACTAAGTGATGTAACTCTTTGATTTATGTAAATAACTGAATGATAAATTGAGTTAGTGTATAAATTTCTTATAATTGTTTAGTGTAACTATTTGGTTTATTAGAACACATGAGTAATTGTTTGGTGTATCATAGGGTAATTGTAACTAATTAATGTAACTAATTAATGTAACTGATTAGTATAATTGTGTTGTTATAACGTTGATATAAGGAGAGAGAATAATGAAATAAGAGGAGAGGGAGTGAAAAAGAGAGAGAAAATAGGGGAGAGATATAAAAAAATTAAATCAAATCTTTTCATATTTTTTTTAAAAAAAATATCAATGTGAGAGAAAGATAAAGAGAGAGAGAGAGAGATAGATAGAGAGAAAATAGGGAAGAGAGAGTAATGGAGAGATAGGAGAGTAATGAAGTAATAAATGACATGTTAGTCTTTTTTTTTTCAAAAAAATACAATTAGAGTCAAATAAACTTTCTTAATGTAATTTAGCTCAAATAAGTCTAAATTTTTGTACCGACTTCTAAATTACCCTAAAAAAAAAAACCAAATAGGCCTGTCTACCGGGTTAGCGAGTTGGTCATTGTTTCTAACATGGCGAGCCGGGATGGCCCTTGGTGACCAATTTTGGGCAGACCGATGAATCACGAGCCTAATGCCTAGGCTTAATTACTTGGATAGAGTTATTCGTACCACACAAATATCCATTTTCATCCTATTAAATTATAAATTATAAAATTACTAAGTTCATCTGATCTATATATATCCCACTAATAATTAAGTCCACCCTATTTTATACTCATTCCATTAATAACTAAACTTATCTTAATCTTTATTTTTAAAATTTCTTTATATACCTCATCTCACATAGTCTATACAAAATATCTTCAACTGGATTATTTATTAAAACTAAAAAAACAATTATGTATAAATTGTGTGATTCAAGAAGGGATACGTGATGATCTTTTTCTTTTCCTTTTCAAGAAACTTTGTTTCAGATGCGACCTCCAATGAAACCTTCAAGAAATTTCTTTCTATATATTGAGAAATTGCGTGTGAAGAAGATTTTTTTTCTCTACAAATTCCTTCAACCGGTAATTAAGAAAGGAAAAAAGAGAAGTGCATAGTGGAATCGGAGTATTGACGATGAGATCGAAGAAGTTAGAGATTGAATGACAATAGTTGAAGCAATTTGCATGAAAGAAACTCAGAGTGGAATATAGTTAAGTATATTTTGTGTATAGCCTATGTGTGATGGATATAAAAAATAATAATAGAATCATCATAAAGATGAAGATTGAGATAAGTTTTGTTATTAATGGGGTAAATATAGAATGAGGTGAATTTAGTTACTAATGAGATGAGTATAAAAAAAGTAAATTTAGTAGCTTTATCTTTTATAATTTAATGGAGGTGAGGACGGAAATTTGTGAGGTGAGAATAGCCCCCATCCATTATATTTTTATCTCTCACACAGATGCAAATCACATGATAAAATAGAAGACAAGAAGACAAAAGGAATAGTATTGTATGAGTAATGCTATTGAGATCTAAAAAATTGACTAAATGATACAATAGTGACATGATTTAATAGTATTATTGTGGTTGCTCACCCGAGCTGACAGGTAAAAAATATTGGATTGCATCTTCTGAGCTGATTAGTTACAGAATATCAATTTCTTGGCCGACCCTACCAAGTTATTCGAAAAAACATGATAACAAAACTTGAATACAAAAATTTAATAAATACTTTTGCATCTCAAATGGTAATAATATAAATAATATTATTTAATGATTTAAATTTTAAAATTTACTTTACAACTTAGTAGGGTCTAATTTAAAATTTTGCTTTAGACCCTATTTTGTATCGGGCCGCCCTTGAATGCTCTAATAGTATTGTTGTGACCGTACCTTTTAGACTTCTTCACTCGAACTCTATCACTTGACACATTCTTAATTTAATAAATTAGGTCAATTTTTTAATATCTCAATAGCATTACTCATTTTACGAAAATGTTGTGATAGTGATTTCTATATTATATAATCCTTTTCAAGAACTAAATTCTGATTTATGCTATTAATGATCAGAACATGGACCTTTTCTATACCAAGTGCAGAAACATAAGAGATGTTAGTTATGTCGATAATGAGTGCAGTGCAGTGCAGTCTTTAACCTACTCTATGTTCTACTTAAAGGGCATTCATCTAATTAGACGTCTTTTTCTATATTTAAACAAATTTTATTGCATTAGCAATTGATTATGTTGAAAACCAAAGCGTTTTTGAAGAAATTACAAATTTAAACAAAAGCGAAAATAGAATTGGGGGTACATTTCATGAGATGGCTTTAATAATCCCACACCTAGCTAATTATCTATGCAAGAACTCATTACCTTTTTTTTCTTGGCTACCTAAAGTATTGTAGAAGAGAATCTCAAGGGCTAGTTCAAGTAGTCTCAGGATTGAGCTATAAACTTAGATATCCTGAATTCGAATCTCGACAATTTCTTAAAGCCAGACTATGAGGAATTTATCCCTTATTAATATTTTAGTCCCGACGTGGATGACTTACCTTTGACCGAACAGGAGAGAGAACTAACAGAGGTGCGCGCAAGTTAGCTCGAATATTCCTAACCGTTTAACCCAAAAAAAAAAAAGAGATCAACTGGTACTACTGGACTGGTGGTTTAGTGGCTTTTAGTGACCCGTTTAGAGTTCTCCTCTGACTTTTATAAGGTTGGCAAGTAGAATTCAATTCGCAAAAACTCTCATTGCTCTTACTGACAATTTTATGGTGCAAAGATTAGACTATAACTTGAGTCGCCTCCGATTTCCCATCGCCTAGAACCCACTGGTGGGCTTCCCTTATGGGTTCGGGCTATTATAGTTATGCCCAGATAAAAATTTCATCTCAAACCATTAATCTGGGCCCTAATTAAATATAGATATTGAATTAATTGTATGTTCGAATATTATATTTAGTCTACTCTCAACCTAACTATTATAACCGTTTAGATCCCCCTCATCTTGGTAAGAATGTTTTTGTATTCTTTTTACTAGATTATCAGTGTGACTATTCTTAGTTTGAATTGGCCACGTGGCCTTACTTTTTTTTTTTGGGACAAGTCAAGTGGGATTATTAAATATGACAATTAAGACTATGTTGGACCATACTAAAGATTAGAGCTGGCAGTGACCAAAGGGAAATAAAGGCTGCTGGCCCCACCATTGTCCTCCCTACGAATACCAAATCTGGGCCCATAAACAACTTTGCTTGGCTCATCACGAACACACAAAATTTTAAATTCTAGCCTTTTGCTAGTGGGCCCCATTTTTGTCTTAGCGTATCAAATCGGTGAGGATACCCCATCACAAGCCCATAGGCCCACACTTGTTATTAAAAAAAAGGCCTACAGGACCTGCTCGCCTTCTTTTGATTTACCAAAATACCCCTTCCATTGAAGGTTAGTGGGTGGTTTATAGTCACCCTCCTCGCTGTTAGACTTTAAGATCATAAGTTCAAAACGTAGTTGTCCTCCTTTCTTATAATAGTGTCTGACAAAAAAAAAGTACGCTTCCATTACATGAATAAAATTAGAACATTTCCAAATTTGTTGCCTTTTTTTTTTTTTTAGTTTTTAGTTTTTATTTTAAATTTTTTAGGTGCTAAGAAAAAAAAATTAACCTTTCAAGATTTTGATGAGTAAAAACTTGCAAATTAGTGTCGTATCCTAACGGCAAAATTGAGATTACAATGTCCTAATAATAGAACTGTAAACTCAGACATCTTAAGTTAGAATTTTGACAATCGCATTAGGTTAGGTCATGAGGGATTTATCCATCATGAATAATCTAGTCCCGACATAGATGGTTTGCATTTGACCGAACCGGAGAGAGAATTAGTGGAGGTGCGCATAAATTGGTCTTGACACCCCTGACCGTTGAACTAAAAAAAAAAAAAAAATAGGTAACATATGCTTTAGATTTGTTATAATAGCATTGAAGTATAAATTATCCACTATAAATTTAATTGGGACTTGTAATATATAAGCAAGTTTCCATCAATACACTGAGTAATACTTATCAAAAAATAATTATCATTGAGAAAAAATTAGATGAAAGCACAATGAATGAGTTTCAAAATTAGAAATAAATATTAATTATGTTGTGTCAAAATTTGTTCAACTTATACTTAAAGCATTCATAATTTTGTATAGTCAAGTTAATGTCATATACAACTATACAAGTAATATTTAGTGGGCTCATATCATGTTTTCCAGTGTTTATATCGGCTTGTTTATTCAATAAATCTAATGGGTCCACCTCTTTATCACCTAAATTCATTTAGGCCAAATTAAAACCGGTTAATTATGTGTCAATTTTGTTTTATGTATATCTAAAATTGCTAACACTATTGAACTCGAGTTATGATAGTCAGCTCAAAACTTGAGGGAATAGTCGGTACAAACCTGAAGATCCTGTAACCAAAAAAAAAACATATTTCTAACTGAATCATGAAGATATATTTTTGTTGTTGTTGGGTCTTAGATAGTGAAGGAAGTTAATGACTCATTTATCCAAGACTTTTCGGTGAATTACTTGATTTTAATACCCATGGGGACCTAGAGGAACCGAATGGCTACGTGGGCAAATGAACGCAGACTGCAAAGGACGAGCATTGAATGGTATAATTGAAGGATCATGAAGCCACAACTACCAGTGCCCACATGAAGGACTGTTCAGTTCTATGCATGATTGGACTACAAGTAATGGAAGTTACAGCTTTTGGGTTACCCACTCCAAACCGAATCACGAGGTTAGAATCGAAAATGGAAACCGATCGATTCCAAGGCAGAAGTGAGACTGCTGCAACAAGTTATTGACAGAAGAGGAGTAGTATTAGTATAGTTATACTTCAGGAAAGAAATTTTATCCAAGTTCAGATCTCACCAGTAAACCTTTACTTTGGGTGCAACCCTCCACGTTCACTCATGTGAAAATTATTCAAAGCTTGATGCCCGGGTAGGTTCGGGTGGCCCGTAAGAAGCTCATTCTCTCGTCACGGGATAAAAATTTTCATTTTTTTTTTTTGGTTTAATGATTAAGAGTGTCTGGGTTAATTTACGCACACTTCGATTAATTCTCTTCCCAGTTTGGTTAAAGACAGATCATCCACGCCGAGACTAGAGTATTCATGAGGGATAAATTCCTCACGGTTTGTAGCTAATATTATTAAGATTCAAACTTAGGATATCTGAGTTTACATCTCATCTCGGTTATCACTAAAGTGTATGTTTCAAAAAAAATTTGGAACTCTTTTCTTTTTAGCTTATAATAGTTTCCATCTCTAAGTGTTGAATGATATTACTTTCATGATATATCATCTTTTTTTTTTTTTTGAAAATACCCTAATTGAGGTTTATTTTCCAACAAAATGGGATTACATTTTAAGGCAGGTTGGATGGGAAGGTTTGACGAGTTAGTACCTCGAAATTTCACTTTTGAATCTCATAAGAAAATTCTAGTTTACTAGATGCACTCTAATTTTTTAATCCTAGATTATGTAACCGTCATTGAGTTATAACTTTAAATCGAGTCTTGATTACGTATAAAAGGAATCGAGTCTTGATTATGTATAAAAGTGATTATATCTACTATACTATTTTTTTTTTTATTATATCTACTATACTAGGTTCATGTTTAACGGGGTTTAATTCTTAAACTCAAATTTATAGTGAATTATTTGAACAGATGAGCACTTGATCCTGCTATTAGTTCAATGTCTTTGGATATCCATATAATTCTTAGACTGAATTGACTCTTTCTTGATGCTCGCCGACAGTGTAGTCTCAAGTAGGCATCAGAGAGCCTATTAAGGTGAATTGCATGAGGTGTAGCTGGTCAAGAAAAAGCAACTAATTAAATGTTTCTGATTAAGTGGACACTGAACAATACTGTGCATAAACTGTACTGTGTTGAGCGGCATCAAGGATGTGTGATCATGGTCATATCCATTACTCTTTTTTTTTTTTTAATGGTTATGAGGTATACGGGTCAGCTTACGCGTATCTAGATTAATTTTCTCTCTGGTCTAATAAAAAACAAGTCATCTACGCCGGGACTAGAGTATTCATGAGGAATAAATTTCTCATAGTCTGACTCTAAGAGATTGTCAATATTTGAATTCAGGACATTTGAGTTTATAACTCGTCTCTGTTATCACTTGCGCTACTACTCGAGATTATATTCATTATACTATCTTCGACAAATTGCGTTTCTAGCTTTCTTGCAAAGGAAAAAATTGGGTCCATGACACTGTACACTATGAATTTGCTAATGTTAGTTGTGTTGATTCTAGGTAAAGAACACCCACTCTTAGTCAAGTTAAAACTGAGTAACTTGCTTTCTTGCAAAGGGAAAAATTGGGTCCATGACACTGTACGCTATGAATTTGCTAACGTTAGTCGCGTTGACTCTAGGTAAAGAACACCTACTCTTAGCCAAGTTAAAACTGAGTAACTTGAATACGTACGCATGGGTTTGTTTAGTGGTTGGATAAGAACAACGTACTAATTTGTATATTTTTAGTTTAAGTCATCTTGAACACATAGAATTCGAATTTAACCTTTGTGAGAGGTTTATATTAGGATGACTATTCCCTTAAACCAAACAAAAAATCCCAAATAAAAAAAAAGAAAATATTTAAGGACAGTTTTTCTGTGATTAGCGAGTCCCTTGTCCTCCCCAAGATCAATGTGTCAACGATGGTTTAAAGTAGAAAGAAAATGCAGGAACTGTTTAGAGGGACATTAGTGAATGTTGGTACATCTTAATATTTATATATTATATATAATTCATTGTAGAACCGCTGTTTTTTCTCGGCAACAACATGTCAGCTTTGATAACTTAGATAATTCTTAGTCGTCGTATATGAAAAACTAAAAATATAAAACCAATGCAATATTATTAATAAAGATATTTGAGGTTTATAACACATCATTATATTAATATATTAGACCAAATTTTTATATCTAAATAATATTAATTGTTGATAATGCATGTGAGAATATAATGGTTAAATAGCAAATGCTACATAGACATGTATCTAATGCACTTAAGACACTGACATAATAGTGTGGCAGTTTACTTAGTGAAAGGTTTTGAGGGCTGTCAATCTATAGGTGTCTTTACGGGTGTCAACCCTATCGTCACGGGTTATTTTTATGTCGTGTCATTTTTAATCGTATTATTTTTGTGTTGGATTATTTTAGATAGTTTGTGTCAATATTTGTGTTAATAAAAAAATATTTAATTTTATAACAACTTATATAATACTATTTAAAAAATTATAAAAAAATTATAAAATTCTTACTTTTTATCTACAATACTAGGTAATACCCGTTAATCGTATTATTCGTGTCGAACCTTAATTTGACATATTTATTACTCGTGTCAACTAATCGTATTATTTTCGAGTTTTGTGTCAGGTAAGGTCGAGTTTGGGTCGAGTTCTTGTTAATGGATAAAATTAACACTCCTAGGTGTCTTATCGTATTCTTAAAACATATGAACTATGTCATATCCAATTTATTTATGATTGTATATAGTTAGATTTGTTAATTATGTTAGTTTGTGTTTATTTAGATTTATGTTGAACAATGGACATTTGGTGTAATGATATTTTTTATCTTGTGAAGACTTTGTCTTCTTAAGGTCCAGGGTTCAAGTCCCCCTTCCCCCCTCCCCTTCCCAAAAAAAAAAAAATATTTAAATTTATATTGACTCGGTTACTAAATACACTTAAGGAGCAACTTATATATAACTTGAATCCGTTCTTACTATTAACTTTGAGTCATGTTATTAAGATTTAATTTGTTAACTTAATGATGTGTCAAGTAATAGAGTTCAATGAAAAAGTTTAAGAATTATATTTACAGTAGATACCAGACAGTTTATAAATTAAAAAATTCAGCATTCAGTTAAAATTCACCATAGGTGGTGTTTGATCAAATTGGAAGTTGAACCCTAAAAATTGAATTCTAAATTTTTTTAATTCGCAAACTTGTTAGTATCAATTGGAATTTAAGTATTGAATTGAATCAAACTGTTTGACAAATATAAAGAGCCGAAATCTAAAAATTATTATTATTTTAGTTTTACCATTCTTTTTAATTATCGCTCTGCATGTACCTTATTCGTACTATCACCATCAGAATGGTAGCGGTGGTAGCTGTAGCAGCGACACAATGGTGGTGGCCATGGTAGTGATGATGGCAGTGACACAATAGTGATGGTGGTGATGGGGGCGGTGGCACAACGATAGTGGTGGTGGTGGTGGGTATTAAAAAGTTAAGAGTATAAAATACATTAAGAGTATATTTATCTATTATGAGAAATTGATAAAATCTATATTGACTAATATTTTCAACATTAAGTGATAAGTAGGTTGTTTCCTACTTAAAATTAAGTACTTTTCTTTTTTATCATATTTATTAAGTGCTTAAAACATTCAATTTTAAATTTTAAGTAGTGTTATGAAACAGGTTATATCTAATAATCTCTCCCATCTTGCAATCTTTTACCTAAGTAAGATTTTCCCCTCCAACATTATTCTCTCGCCAAATTTTGATACAATACATGGTAATAAATTCATTTTAATCTTCATGGGAGGTACAGATGTGCCTTAAAAAAACGAAGTACAAAGCTCTGTCAACTAACAAAGTTGATTGTTTAGGATACTTGGCACAAGATTATACACCGTGTAACACACAAACAAAAAAAGAAGAAGAGGGGGGGGGGGGGGGGGGGGGGGGGGGGTACTTCTGTCATTTGATTTTCTGATCCAATTAATATCTTTATCCCATCTATGTAGCAGACCTTTCTTCTCTGCCCATCTCTCACACTCTCTCCTGTGTAAGTTGTGTTATATATAAAGAGCAGAAGCTATACTCTTCTTTGCTGATATCAGTCAGAAATGGGTCGATCACCATGCTGTGATAAGGTTGGTCTAAAGAAAGGGCCATGGACGCCTGAAGAAGATCAGAAACTCTTGGCTTACATTGAAGAACACGGCCATGGAAGCTGGCGTGCCTTGCCGATAAAAGCAGGTGATTACTCAGATACTTCTTTAATAATAATATCATATCATATTAAAACTGTTGAATATGGTGAACTAATACAGCTTAATTAACACAATTTTTGCTGTTTTTATAGGCCTTCAGAGATGTGGGAAGAGTTGCAGACTAAGGTGGACTAATTACCTTAGGCCTGATATTAAGAGAGGAAAGTTCAGCTTACAGGAAGAACAAACCATCATTCAACTCCATGCCCTTTTAGGGAACAGGTTCAGTATATATATATAATTTCTTCCTATGCATGTATCTCCATTACCTAATGATCCATGTTCTTTGCAAAAATTGAAGATAATTTGAAACTTTTCTGTATCCCCCCACCCCAAAACCTCAATCTTGAATTTCAATCATTCGGGTTTTCTTGGAAATTAATCCATATTTCAGGGACTACCTGAATTCCACGAGAGAACTTTTCTGAGCATAGCGAACGCTTAGAGTTTTCTGTACTCATACATTTCTCGAAATTTTTCTCACCTCCTTTTAAATTTGAACTCCAATCTGGAACTTAGCAAACCCTTTCCGATTGTTTGTGTCAGAGTTTTAATGGGCTCTCTCAATTACTCTTCACTGAACAGTCTTGCTCATTTACCCACTGAGGGGAACAAATTCTGACCAAAAATTTTGAAACTGGGTATCTGCCAGTATGCATAATTCACTGTGAGAGACATTCAATTACTGTCAAATTAGAATTTAATATTTGGCTATGAATAACACAAGGGTTTTTATTTATTTTTTATTTTTTGTATTTTTCCTCAACATGACACAGAAAATGAGGCATCTTTCTTGTACATCGTTCTCGGAATTTTTGTCTGTATAGGTAGGTTAAGAGAACTATGTAGGTGGGAATTGCTTGTCGAACTGATAGGTAGAATCAAGGGTTTTGTTTTGTTCTTGTAGTGACGCACTGTCTTTTGTATGTTGTCTTGTCCTCAGGTGGTCGGCCATAGCCACTCACTTGCCCAAGAGAACAGACAATGAGATCAAGAACTACTGGAACACTCATCTTAAGAAAAGGCTCGCGAAAATGGGGATTGACCCAGTGACCCACAAACCCAAAAACGATGCACTCATGTCCAGTGATGGCCAGTCCAAGAATGCTGCTAATCTTAGCCACATGGCTCAGTGGGAAAGTGCCCGGCTCGAAGCAGAAGCAAGGCTGGTTAGGCAGTCAAAGCTACGTTCAAATTCACTTCAGAATCCTCTCCGGTCGCCGGAACTTGTCCCGACTTCTAGCCCTATTAACAAGCCGGTGGTCGGACCACCGAGGTGTCTTGATATACTAAAAGCTTGGAATGGTACTTGGACTAAGCCAAATGAAAGTGGCAGTGGTGGTGTTGGTGTTGGTATTAGTCCTACAGTTGCCGGAATCGGCAACGACCTCGAGTCTCCGACTTCTACACTAAGCTTCTCCGAGAATGCGCCACCGATAGCCACCACCGGAATTGGAGAGAGCTCCACCACTTTCATTGAATTTGTTGGCAATTCAGGGTCTTGCGAAGAGGGTGGAGTACCGAAAGAAGAAAATGAAGAAGATTGGAAAGGGTTTGGAAGCTCAATCCATTTGCATGAGTACAAAGATGGAATGGACAGTTCAATTTCAATGTCCTTCACTTCTGGACTTCATGATATGCCAATCTCCATGGAAAGTGCATGGGCTCCTCCTGAATCACTCAAGTCTGGTAACGAGCATGTTCCTACAGGCAATTTTGTGGAGAGGTTCACTGACCTTTTGCTTAATAATTCTGGTGGCCGGAGTTTCTCCGAGGGTGGTGGAGAGTCCGACGATGGTAGTGGCAGTAGCAGTGGCAGTGACTTCTATGAAGATAACAAGAATTACTGGAACAGTATTCTTAATTTGGTCAATTCTTCTCCATCTGATTCACCTTTGTTCTAAAAGGATCCGTCTGAGAGAAAAAAAAATAGCTTCATCTTATTCAACAGTGTCACAGCCATTGGTGATCAGACTGCATTTTCATTAGAAGTGAGGAAAAATCATGTAGACTCTCTCTCTCTCTCTCTCTCTCTGATGTGAATTGTCAATAGCTCAGTGTGTCAGCTCAAGCAAGTTAATTGCAATATTGATCAAAATAATAATAATAATAATAATGCTCTTCTGCCTCGTTCAGTTGCATTATGAAATGTCAAAAGAAGTAACCCTAAAGTTGCTCAAATGATAACAGAAACGAGTTTGAAATTCAAATGTTTTGAATTCGAATTTTGACAACTCTTTGGAGTCAGACCATGAGGGATATAAATCTCTCATGAATATCCTAGTCCCAGCGTGAATTGTCTGTCTTTGACCAGATCGAAAAAAAAATTAATCGAGATATACATAAACTACTTCAGATACCATTAACCGTTGAACAAAAAAAAAAAAGTAATATCAAAAGAAGCCAACTCAGTTTGGTTCAAGTTAGTTAAGGCTTACAAATTTCAGTTTATCTCTCCACTTTTGATGTAAATTATTCCTTCTATGGTGTCCACAATGGGGAAAGTCTCATGGATATACATACAGACTAATACTGATATAATTGTAGAAAAGGAAATAACAAAGTAGCCCATAAACTATTCTCTGAGTCGATTATCAAAATTATGGACATGTTCCAATGAATGATGCATTAACTATAGACTTTACTGCTGTTGGTTTCACGTCACATTCTTGCTTAGCAGAAATATCCAAACGCTATCAAGAAAGTTTGAAAGAAAGGAAAAGCCTTCAGAAAAGAAATGAAAAAACACCTATAATCTAAACAGAGACTTAATTTCAACCACAAGAATGCATAATATACATACATACATACATACATACATATAAATATATATTTAGAGAGAGAGAGAGAGAGAGAGAGAGAGAGAGAGAGAGAGAAGCAGATAGAGCATCACTTTGGCTTTCACTTAAAAAAATATTTTGGCATGGGGAATGATCTTTGGTGATTTTGGAGTAAAATGGTCCATATCTAAAATAGACATGGGTATATATATATATATATATATATATGTATACATATATCCAGCAATGAGATTTTGTTGTTGGCAGATGGCAACACTTATGTATATACGTCTTTTTTCTTCTTCATAATGATAAGCTAATAGTGACAAGCTAATTTGATATATAACTATTAAAATCTTTGTAGACCAGAATTATTAGTAATCAATGGGGTCATGCTTTGAAAATCTAATCTTGCTTATTATCTTGTTGAGCTTTCCTCAATCATATGACCACATTTTCCCACAAGTAGTTTCATTTTTCTTGGACCCCAAACAAGTATAGAAGCACCTGTTCAAGTATTATAATAAAATGCTACTAATTTAATGTTAATGGTCCATTCTTTCTTCGTTGATGCTTAAATTGCATCAACAATTATCATAATTTCTTAGTTTGACAACTTTAAAAGAATAGTTAATGCTGCTATCTGATGAAATTAAAACAAATAAGTCAAAGGCGTAATTTAAGTACTAATAAGGACGAGCTGTAAATTCAAACGTCCTGAATTCAAATCTTGGCAACTCCTTGAGAGTTGGGACCGGGCTATAAAGGATTTATCCCTCATAAATACGCTAATCTCAATATGGATTGACTGTCCTTGACCAGACTGGAGAGGGGATTAATCGAGATACACGTAAATTGGCTCGGACATTCCTGACCGTTGAAAAAAAAAAAGAAATTAAAACAAATTATTTCATGACAAAGACTAATAATCAGAAACACTATTAAGGGAAAGTCTACGGTACCGCCTTCGGTACAATACCGCCACTTACTATTTTTATGGTAAAGTTACAATTCAAAAGGTAGAAGTTACAATTGCTCAAGGGAAGTCCATGATCGATCACAGATACATACGATCGATCATGAACTTCTTCCCTTATGAGTTGTAATTTGACCTTTAAAAATTGTAATTTCGTTATTAATCTCAATCTATTATAATCGATCATAACTTTTAAAGGTTAAGTTATACCTCAAAAAATTTATAATTTAATCTTAAATAGTTGTAAATTTCGTTACGGTACCGCCTTGGATACCGTAGCCTTTCCCCACACTATTAATTATCATGAGTGACCTGATTGATGGCCTGTCTATCATCTGATAGAGAAATGAGGCCAAGTTGTTATCACTAGGGTTAAGGTTCTAATAATATCTAACGTTAGACAACGAAACGAGACCACAAGACTATCACTGGGATTAGGGTTTTAATAATATGAAAGCACATATGCTTATTTGACTAACTGTTACCATAATCTCATTTGATTTCATTCTTCATATAGATATATGCCTTTGATCGAACCGGAGAAGAAATTAGTCAAGGTACGCATAAATTAATATAAACACTCTTAATAGTAATACCCAAAAAGAAAAAAAAAAAAAAAGAGAATAAACGACAAACTAATAAAAATACCGAATAAACAACTTCGTGTTTTCAGAAAGTAACCAAATAAACTTTCAACCTCGAATGGTTATGAATTAGGGTAATTGTACTGGTTTGGAGTAAATGATAGAGTTGGAAGCATGGCCACTATGCAGCCTTTAGGTTGCATTATTGAACTGCCAGTGATCAGGACCAAACAGTTTAACCATAAAATTATTGAATGGTTCTCCCACTAATAGAGTCTTAATAAGAAAAATAATAGCAAGTGCATTGAATGAGATCCAAGTCCATATTTAATATGCTTACTCTCTCTCACTTCTGGCCGGAGAAATACCGTTGTTATAAATTCGACAAAACAAAGGAAAATATCAAACAAACTAATATAAACAAACCACAAAACTAGTACCCACTAAACCATACATATCATAACGGATTGGTGCCGCATACTCGGCATCCCAAACTTATCGAGACGTAAAATACCTCTCAGTTGTTGAAACATGTGTGCACTACCCAAGTACATAGTTGTCTATAGAGGGGACTTATATTATTTACAGTGTATAGAATATACTTCTATGTAATTACGATTACTTGAAATCATATACGAAGGGCCCTTCAAATACAGTACTATCGGACCTAGAGTTCGAATCCCACACCCTTGCCTAACAATTTAAAAAATAAAAAGCTCCATAAACTAACTCAAAAGTCAATTCATGGTAGCCATCTACAGAATCCGAAGGAGTAATCGTCATGTGGAAAAGTAAGAAACAAACAGTAATAGGTAGGTTTTGTGTTGAGGTTGAGTATAGAGACAAAGTTTGAACACCCTATAGCAAAAAAATAAAAGTCTATGACCGCTAATATACAATCTATAATATAAAATAGGACAAATTTCAATAAACTCATCCAATGGTTTCAAATAGACTCATTCAACGGTCACTAACATTCCTCTCAAAACCATTCACATTGAATTTTTTTCTATCCCAAATCCATCATTTCTCACTTATGTTGCACCGTACATTTAGGCACGGGTTACACCGAGAATAAACTATGATAGAATTGGTGGAGATACAGATGGGTAGGGTATGCATGTATAACAACCATTAGATATAGAAACAAGATCATAAAGGCACGTTTGGATAGCATCATATTAAATAAGGTTGAGGACCAAGCAAAAAGGTCGCTTTTAATTTTTCCTGCAACACATGCACTGATAAGTCCTCCTGACAAAAAAATATCGAAACATTATGGTCCCCCATCTTTGCTTGATCTCATCCTTATTAACCTTCTGACTTTTATTATTTTCAAAAAAAACAAAAAGAAAATCAACAAGGGTGATGTGGAAACCTGTACGGCTGCCACCTGTCTGGTGTCGAAAATTTCGGAATTTTTTTTTTTTTTTTTTGGGGGTGGGGGACAAGCAAAGGACAAAATCTTAATCCCATGGCTGTGTGATGTATAGTTACTGATCAGGCACGCATGCTAGCATTGTCACAATAAAATTTGTGTTTGATAGACTGTGACATGTATGGGAGAAACCATGTGAGACTGTATATATTGCCTTACTTGCACTCAATAATTGGAATCAACCATGAATGTTTTATGCTGTGACACAATGATTGAACTTTTTTTTTATTGATCGATAAGTTTTTCGATGACATGTTTTTTTAGATTCGTGGTTGTTATGTAAACTTGAGATAGACATAATTAGATCCAAATCAAACAGGTTGGAATTACTTGAAACTTACAGTCATTGACAGGTATGTATCACAAATTGTATTCTTAGAAGGGGAAGGTGGGTGGGTGGGTGGGTGTGGGTTGGGGGGGGGGGGGGAGGGGGGAATTTTTTTAATTAGTGACAAATAAGTGGGAGGCAAACAAATTTTTGTAATTCCAGAATATTCTACTCATCTCTAATTATCTCCAGACACCACCATGATCAACATTTTCAGTCTTGTCTTCAGCTGCCATTTATTTATTTTTCCCCTTTCGACCTCATGAACAAATATATATATTTTTTTTTTTTTAGTTCAACGGTCAAGACTGTTTAAACCAACTTACACTCATCTCGACTAATTCATTTCCTGATTCAGTTAAAAACAGACCATCCACATCGGGACTAGAGTATTCATGAAGAATAAATCTCTCATTGTCAAACTCTAAGGAATTACTAAAATTCGAACTCATGAACAAATATCTTAAATACTCACTCAATAATTTACCCGAAAAGATGTCGTATTTTAATTTCCTTATGCTTATTAGGACTGCATTTTAAGTATGATTGTTTATCAAATTGATAAGAAAATAAATCTGAGGGAGAAACAATGTCCATTCGAGTCTAATTCAGCATCTTGGACTTTGACCAATTACTCCAAAAGCAACAAACTCACTATACGAAGAGGTTATTATATAAACGGTTAATCGTGTTTTTTTTATTTTTATAACCAATATGTACATGAGGAGGGTTGAACCCTCAATCGTTAAATTCAACGGCAGAGTGAACTATAGCTTGTCAACCTCTTCCGCAGGTTATAAGAAAATTATTCTTCATAAATATTTTAATCTCGACGTAAATGGCTTACTTTTAATTAAATCAAAGAAAAAATCAGTCCAAGTGTGTGTAAGCTGATTCGTACACTCCTGACCGTTAAACAAAAAAAAAACCTCTTCGTTTAAAACAAATACTCATTCAAATACAAAGATGTAAGCAAAAGATGTGATAAAATGATAGTTAATGCAAGAGGCATATATTATCGCAAGGTTTAAAAATCGTTAGCCATGTACAATTTTACTCTGCATATAAAAAAATTATTTTTTTAACTTAGAACCCATCATGTCGGGCTCTTAGAGCAATTCCAAAGGAAATTGTCATTTTGATGTGTCAAATCATTCATTTGCAACTTTGAACAGTATTTTAACAGCCTTGAATTATAAATCTGCTCCAATGAAAGGTGCCAAAATGGGGTACCATTTTCATATTTTTACTCATCAATTTATATGAATCGTTGGATCTATATTCATCAACCCATTTGCAACCTCTCACTTTCTCTCTCCAGAGTTGCCAAAAATGTCACCCCAAGACCCTTGATGCCATTTTCCAACCCCATATGTGGCCGTTTGGAGTGAAATTTTTTGAATTTGGGGTGACATATGGGGTATGCCACCCCCATGGAGTTGCTCTTAGTTGAAAAACCTTATCGCCACATCAATGCTCTGTCTTGCAATGACATCATGATGAATATGATAAAAAGTTCTACAGAAAATACAGAATTTGCTGCAGCAAGGGCCATGAGTACAATACTGTCTCAGCCTCTCTCTCTCTCTCGTTTATTTTGGGGGTGAAGGAGGATTTTTTTTTTTTTGCTATTTAAGGAGGATGTATTTAATAGAATCACATATAGTTTTCCTTTTACCGTGGAAAAAGACTGGTGGATTTAATTCCTCAACAGCATTTCTAAAAAGATTGGAGAACCATTTGGATCCACTTCCCCCCCAACAAAAAACAGTCAATTCAAACAAAGGGAGATGGAAAATTCAATACTTGAGTTCCTTTCACCCTCCAATAATCAACCCAAATAGAGATGGTAGCAAGTCGATGCAGATTTTATACAACCCACGAGGGTGTCCCATTGCGAGTTTCAAGGAAGGTCAAATATAAACAATTTTATCCCGTAAGTCAGAACGTTGTTTTTGTGACTCAAACTCTTGATATCAAAATCACAATAAAACAATTTAACTGTTACGACAAGGCCGACCCTCACTAATCTTATTCAATGATCATATACACAAGAAGTGTCTTCATGAATAGATTCCAACAAAGCATTTAACCTTCTACCATGACAGAAACTTCACAACAAAGAGAGTAATGAACTGTCAGAGTATTCTTGGAACGAAGTATTACCTCCTTCCTTTCTTCTTCCTAGTTATTTTTCCCCAAAGAACCAGATCAGAAACCCCAATGAGAAATGGTTTATTCTTCATAGAGGTGCCAATGTTTTCCCGTGTCGTGTCACTTTTGTCATATTAGTTTCAATTCATCTCATTTTCGATACGTATCGTGTTTTGTGTCAGATTCGTGTCGATAGGTTAAATTGACACCACTAATTCTTCACCAAATATCAATATAGGTTGGTGGTTTATGGAGATACCGTATCGGCATTAAAACACACACTCCTGTGTGCACGTACACATATTGTTGATCTCCTTCCTGCTTGGAGGGCTGATCTTCAATCATTTAATGTGAACCAGCATATTTAAAATCGTACACCCAAAAAAATATAAAAAAAATTTAATTAGAATAAAAAATATATATTTTCTTTACACAATTAATTGTTGAATTATGGAGCCAGGCTGTGTAGAAAGTTGATCAACAAGCTGAAATATTGTCCACATTTTAGGAGTCGACGATGCATCTTTTTATTCATACATTTTTTTTATTTTTTTGGATAATAAATAGTTTGTGGACGTGAGCATTTATGAATGCATGATGAGAATCAGAAAATCACATGGGTCTTTATTTACAAAATTTTTGGAGAAAAAATAAAAGTGTTGGTTATTTATATCATCTGAATCAAAATAATAGAATATAGGACTTACATCTTATTTATTTTTTTGGAAAAGATCCCGCCATTGTTAAAAGTATTTATAACCTCAAGGACTAGCTCAAGTGAAAATAAGAACGAATTGTATAGCTAAAGAGTTCGAGTCTTAATAATTTTTTGGAGTCGGGCTATGAGGGACTTATCCCTCATGAATATCCTAGTCCCACTGTAGATAGTTTGCCTTTAACTAAACCGAAAAAAAAATTTAGTCAAAATACGCATCAAGGACAAAAGTTTTATGAAGGTTCCGTGGAAAAGGGAATCAGCCGCTTTTACAGATAGCACCCCCTCTGCATTAACTAGTAAGGACATTAAGTTTTATTAATATGGAGCCCAAAATTTCGAAGGTCACCTATGTGGGATGAATATCACCTGCGGAACAAATAACCCACAAAAAAAAAATATTCGTTTGACTTCTCAAAAGAGGAATTGAACTGTCTCGTACCTCCAAATGATTTTGAGGGTTTAATCTTCCTATGATTTATCTTTAACCATTAATTATAAAAATGAAATAATAAAATAAATAATTTTCCCACGTGTGTAATTTTCATTAAAAATAAAATGAAATATGTCGTCAAAAAATAATTTTTCGATATCATAATTGAACCCGCCAATGAATTATACTTACTGTAAAAAGGTTTTCTCCTTTTTAGTGAATTGTACTTGCTCCTATTGTACTCACAGGGGCTCTTTTATAGTTCACTTTAAAGGCGTTCGTTCCCAAAAGAAGCAGGCAGTACCTGGTTACTGTTAAAAGAAGAATTTTCGATAGGCAGTGTGGGGGCATTGGAGATCCACATCCACTTGAAAGCTGCTTCTCATTTCACTGGTCCCTTCAGAGAAAAAGAAAATTTCAGTAAGTCTACATACAGGGTTTATAGTGCAGAATCACATTATGGATCTAATAATTTTCAACTACCTAACGCAACTTTAAACCGGCACATGTTCGCGGTACTATAGAAGGTCCACTACATATTGATTATATACTTTCAAATGAGAGAGTTTTTTTTTTAATATGTCATCGTGCACCCCTTTCTTTATTAAAATCAAGTTTATCCCTTGTTTAGTAAAATTTTATTAAGTTTACGAAGTGAAAGTGCGAATGAAGTTCTTTACCTTGTTTACCCCCTCAAGTTCTTTAATTCGAAGGAAGTGATTTCAATTGTTTCAAATTCTCGGTTGAGAAGTCCCCTCTGTGGATTAGGGGGGCTTTCGATCTTTCAGTTAAGCTGTTAGTAGTACCTATTGTCAATATCTCTAATCTGAATGAGTGGAACGTAAGGATAAAAACCTGCTTAAGAGGAAATAGAGGTGAAATGGTGTTTTCGAGCGAACCTACTAGCTAAAGTTTCGTTTTTCACTACAACTAATAAAAATCATTGTTTTAGACGATGCATATGTAGAAAGACTATTTTATTTCTAATATTTACTAACATATTTGATTTTTCTTAGCTTTTTTCTTTCGCACATAATGACAGAGCATGACCATATTATTAAAAGCATGTAGTAGGGTAAAATTTGGTTGAGTTGAAGGACAGCCAAATACTACACCAGACCCGAAAATTGGTAGTACTTACAGAAAATTATGATGATGCAATAATCTGTTTGTTACCAGCCTCTCTTGAAACTTGTTGGCTTTGCACAGGATGAGAGTACAATGCTGGTGGTAAGAAAATGTCAGGGCTTGGCAATAATACCCATTTCTTTCTTTTTATTTTTATATATTTATTCTAATTTCATTTGATTTTGATTATAAAGTTTGACTGTTTCTTTCACCCTAATTACATCATAAAGTCGATGGTTTCGAAAATATTTCCATAGAGTGGCTCCCAGCCTTCTCGTCAACGCGAAAACTATGCCATTTTCCATGTTTTCAGCCAGTGCTAAGGACTTGTGATCCAATCCACTATGCAATTAACCTAACATCAGGGTGAGAAACTCTTCAGAAATATCTGTGCCAAATGGGTAGCAGAATCCAAAATCCACACAAAAACACAGGTGAAGAGACAAAGATGTGTGTGTGTGTGTGTTTGTGTGTGTATATATATATATAGAGAGAGAGAGAGACAGAGAGAGAGAGAGAGTTATCACCTTGATCTACAGCAAACAATAATCGACTCTGCCGCAGAACAATCATGAAACTATTCAGATGTGGAATACTGATCATCCTCAATTCAGTGCAAGCATCATGTCCTTCCACAGAGTCTCAACCCACATTCATTTTTACCTTCTTGACATTTTAGTACCTTCAACTTGAATCATAACACTACTTAACTGTGCTTCAGTTAGCCTACTCTGGACATAAAAGAACAGTCTTAATAATATACCAATTCAATGCACTGTCGACATTATTGATTGGAAAGGAAGTTTGCTTGAACATATCTTGTCAATCGAGAAACCACTAAAAGGTGGTGAACGTATAAAATTAAAGTATGTTCTCAGATTTTTTGAATGTGTACTGAAAACAAGTTCCCATCACAGACAAATGCCGACATGGACACAAAATTGGATGTTGAACGAAGTGTTGACATTAAGTCCACAACACAAGCAGCACTAGGCAGATGTGCTCACACCGCCAGGCCCCCTGAGGGGATAGTGTGGAAGTAAACTCCCTTAACAAAACATCTTCTTGAACCAAAAGTTTTTTACTGCAACATGCACCTCCATGCACCTGAGAGGAAGGTGTTAAGGTTGCAGACTGGGAGGCAATGTGGATAACTGCAAAAAGGCAACTGATCTATGAGCACTAGGTACAGCAAAACTATGTTTGGTTAGTTTGAAAGTGGTTTGCACATTATTCTCTTGGCATTCAGTACGGAACCCAACATCACATATACATGGAGAATCAAAACTAGTGCATTAGAACGTTACCCGTATTATCTTCCACTATATCTATCATACTGGGCTTTCTATTTCACAAATTTCAATAAAGGATGAGAAAAGCCATTGGCATCAGCCGATACTGGAGTTGATGTATGGACAAAATGCATCTTAATTATAGAACACTTTCAGCTTTTGTTGCCACAAATCCGATTTCTTTCTCTTATGGCTGAAGAACTGTGAACAATGTGTGGGCATTACAGGCAGCAGAAACATATCCTATCGAGCTGCAAAGCGGATCCCATTGTTTAATTTTGCACGTTTAGTTTAGGCACCGGGACATTTAGTAGTTGGAGTGCCACAGTAATAGTGCATTGCAGTTATTTTGTCAAATCCATTATTCCAAGAGAAGTGTAACAAATCACCAGCGAATTGTCATTAGATGTGGTCAAATGTACCCATTTATAGTTTTAACAACTATCAGAGGGAGAGTAAATGAGTAATTGAGAAGATGAAGAATGACCAGTAGGGAATAGAGTGCAATGGATTCTTTAGAACATGGTTATATATAGATTTCTAAGAGGTGTGATAACCGGTCCTTGCCAACAGTTTGCAATAGTTGCAAACATTGTCATCAGTTGCAAACTGTTTGCAAATGCCAACAGGCACCACCATAGAAATGCAAATCTTCATTCCTCTTTCTTTGTTCTCTCACCTATAGGAACATGGAAAACCAACCGCACATCCAAATTATGTCTAAACTCTTACCAAATCTATACTGCAAGAAAATTAAAGCATGAAACTCGAGCCTAAATGTCATATAATAGTGATGCTTTCTGTTAAGAAACTATCATGTATTGCCGAGGAACCAAGATAAACACTCATTCAAAATCCCGCCCTTTCCATTGAGGCGTAATACTTTCAGAGCCTGGTTACAGAAATCTGTTCCCAAGACGACACATAAATTCTAAATGTACTCATGGTCCTGCAAGCACTGCCAGCAAGTGTAGAAAAGTGGCTATGGTGTCCCCAGTGCTGCGATTTAATCGTTTTTCTCTTTCTTGTTAAGTACATTGCATCTTAGTCAACCACCAAGAACCAACTTCCTAATTAGGACAACATGAAACCTAAAAAGAGGTGATGGATTGCAAAAACCTGGAAATTTCAAATGTCTAACACTGAGGCTTTATAATAAGTAAAACGGACATCAATTTCTTCATCTTCCTATTTCTTTTCTCTTGTAAGAGGAATGAATGACACATGTTCCATCAAAGAACCCCAAATTCATCAGTAACACCACTCTGAATTCTAAAGAACACTACTACATTCAATCATGAAAACCAAATCGTCCACTGAAATCGATGAATTTCATATTCCAATCAGAGAAGACTAGATTAATTAGTGAAAACCTCACCAATGAAATCAACAAATTCGATTGCTACGCTACTAAAACCAATACATAGAATCAATAAATATGATTACTAAGCTACTAAACAACCAATACATAGAATCAATAAATATGATTACTGAGCTACTAAACAACCAGTAGAGAGTTTGAACATTCACCTACCGAAATTCCCGCAATTTCGTTTTTCAACACACAGTGAGCAAGAACACAATTAAAAAACACACAAGAATGATGTGAGATTACCTCTCGTGAGACCGTAACTTGCCGTGGAAGAGAGAAGAAAGAGATGACGGTTGCCTACTTATTCACAGGTTTTCGCCTTTGCCGCTCTTTGTCGTGCCTTGAAATGTGTCTGTGTCGACTAATTAGGGCTCTGAGGTGAGTTCAGTGTAGACCGTCGAAACTATCTAGAATCCAGGCTGGCCCGTTTGATTCAGCCTGCTCTTTAATGGGCTTTGGTTTGATCCATATTGTACTCGAACTGGGCTAACATCTATGGGTGTCAACCATGTCCGTGTTGTTTCACTTTCTATCTTATTAATATGGGTTCTAAATTGGTGGGATAATATGATTTATTTTAATTAAACGGGTTAATATGGATTACAAATGGGTACCCATTGAGTTGAATATTTATTTTTTTATTAAATAACACAAGTAATAAAATTAAATAAATATACTAATATACCAAAAAATACACACACTATTACACTAAAAAATACACACATATACACTAATACACCAAAACATACACACACACTAGTATACCAAAAACACACACTAATACACCACCCATTAATAAGTATCATTTTTTCATACAAAATACCATGAAGTCCTATCATTTTTCGGTTTAGGACAATGAAGTCCCACTTTTGATAATTTATTTCAATGAAGTCATAAAACTTCATTAATGCTATATTTTATTCTGATTTTATCCTTCTTTTGAAAAATATTGACACCTAAAAGCAATAGTCTTCTTTCTTCATACATACCCAATTTGGTGCGTTCTAAAATATATATTACCTATTTTGCTAGTTTTATGAAACATCAAATTACTTCAATTTTTAGAACTGTCAGTATAGGATGCAACTTCTTCATACATACCCTAATAATTTAATCATATTTTAATTCCAATCTAAATTAATACATAAAACCCAAAGCACAAAACAGTGTCCCAAACGAAACCTAGAATAAATAAGAATGATCTTAATCTAAGGAAGTATCAAGAGTTATAATGAGGAAGACAAACCACTCACCGTTGTTGGCCATGGAAAATTCATTAAATGGACCACCCCGATCTCAAGTTTAATTGGGCTTGGGTCGATCATCTGAGGACTGATGTTCAGTCGGGCCACAATTGGAGAACTGAATAGAATTGAGGGAAATTTGGAGGCCGGTCCCCCTAGACGGACTTGTTTGGAGATAAGTCCTGCAAGAAAACTTATTTGATTTGAAGTCCACTTTTTGCTCATTTTACCTATATACCCTTATTTTGTGGAAAACATCAAACGGCGTCAAACTTACCGTTTGTTTCCATACTGAACAGCCGCTTCATTCCTTTCGGCTTCCCAGGCGACGAATCCGGCGATAAACATCAAACCAGGCGACAAATCCGGCGATAAACATCAATTCCTTCTCTTTAGCCTTCTCCGAAAAACCCTAAAACACTACATTTACCCAAAACCCACTCTTTTTCAAATTTCAAAATTATTTCAAACTAGAAAACCAAAATCGGTTTTACAGTTCAACATTCATTGGCGAAAATCTATAGTAGTTCTCGGCATTCTTGAAATCTTCACAAATCTTTGGGATTCTTTACAAGATTTTAGAGGTATGTGATTTTACATAAACTTTGAAGTTGTTTAATGGTTTTAAATCATCATTTACACCCAATATCGTTCATAATGTCTATTTTTTTTAAAAAAATTTATTGAAAATAAATTGAGAGTTCATGTTACAGTATAAAATAATTGGGTATTGTGATTTTTGTTTTTTCATGTAATTTCTGTGTTTTTTATTGGATATTCTAATGTTACTGTGATAGAAAAAAAAAAAAAAACTCACAATACCATTATTAGTTACTGTCAAAATATGTTCAAAGTAACATATTATGACTTGCTATCACAGTAATATGGCATTATGTATGGATGTTTTTCATGTTACTATTACATATTGAATGTGTTATAAAATTAGATGTGTAATTTTTTGGTTGCTTTCTTCGTTGTTCATGAAATTCAAAAAACATTGGTTGAAGAGTTAATTAAAACTTTTCAGGTTACTGTGTGATTTCATAATTTCAAATGTATGGATTTGATTTGGTACTGTGGGTATTACTAAAGGATTGGTGTTACTATGAACATGTTACTGATCAACCCCTTTGTGTTTTTAAACTTTTAATGCATCTAATTTGGTGTTACTCTTTATTTTACTTTTGAATAAATTTTTTGGTTAACTGTTGTATATCCATCAAGTGTAGTGAATTGGTGTAATATTAATATATTCTACTAAGTTATTTATATGTAACTGTCATATTATAAGTTGATGGCTCCAAAAACATCCTCATTTCACCAATTCAGGTCCAACTTCCTGCCATTGGTGAAGGTTATTAGTGAACTAAACATCAAAGATGTTCACGAAGAACAGTTGAGGAGAACCCCATTTTGGTATTTGTATCAGGCAATATCAAAATATGAAGTTGATAAGGAATGGTTCAAGAAGAATGAAAAAATTATTGTGGACATCATTAACACATTTGATGTTGAAACATCAAGATTTAGAATTGGTGGGAAAAATTTAAAGATACAGAAGAGTGATGTATCCCTCATTTTTGGTATAGAAAATGGTGTGGAACCAATTTTGTCCCCTCAAAGTGCAAAGAAACTGTCAGATTTTGTAAGGAGGAGATTCAATAACACAAAAAGATTGAATGCTCCAATTATCAAAAGCAAATTGGAGGAAGCTGCCATGAGTGATGCTAGGGATGATTGTGAAGACTTTGCTAGGTTATTCTCATTATATGTCTTAGTGACATTGCTGATTACAAATATGGGTCAATCAATTGGGTGGGGGTATGTCTCATATATTGAGAATTTAGATGAAATCAAAAGATATGACTGGTGTCAAGCAACAATTGATGCAATCATTAATTCTATACGGTTGAAGATTGACACACCGAGTGCAGTAACCGGTTGTGTAGTACTGTTACCTGTAAGTTTTTCATTGTTATTTTTTATTAAGTGATTTCAAAAATCCTTAAACAATATATGTTCAAAATAATGTAACTAAACTTAATTTGCAGTATTTGATATGTGAACACACATCTATTGTTGTGGCCGACAATGCGGATGCTTTCCCCCGTTGGATGAAATGGGATTTAAGAAAGCTCTGGATGTATCTCGGACAAAACACACTCGCCGAAATCACAGATGATCAGGTATTATTAAACATTTGGGTTATCTTATTTATAATAATTTTGACAATTTGTTAATTTCATGGGAGTGTTAATTTTTTATGTCAATGTTACTATCAAAAAATTGTTATTAATGTGGATGTCAATAGTACTAACCTAAATGTGACTCCAATGTTACTATGTAATTAATGTTACTGTGCAAGTTACTGTGTAACCCATTTGATTAAAAAATGATTGTTGAGCTTTTATTGGGTACATATTGGTTAATTGCATGACAGTGTTACTATTTCAACTTGATGTTACTTTGGATGATAATATTTTTAAAATATATGTTACTGTGCATGTTACTATAGTAACATGCATGTTACTTTGGATGTTACTGTGTAATGCACATTCATTTGAATCAATTAAATGTGAACAATAATTGAATACATTTTTAAAATGTTACTAATGATGTTGTCAGGTTGTCCAAATGAGACTTAAGAAAACACTTGCTGAGAAAAGATTACAGAAAGTAAATCGAAAAAATGGCAAGGATGTACATCATAGAGTGGAGGTTCCACAACAAAACACTATTCCATGCAAGACTGATTTAAATTCAGAATTGGAACATGGAGGTGATGAACCTAATGTGACTGCTGATGATCATCTTGTGGTTAATGAAGATGTTCCTGAAAATGCTGATGCAGTTTCGGTTCCAACAAACGATGATCCTATCCAAAAGGAGAATGATAACAAGCAACCATTTGATGCGTTTGTTGATGTGGTCATCCGAGAATCAGCATGTTTGGAACCAGATGAAGTGGAACCTCGAGAGGAAAAATCACAACAGCCTTCCCATGACAATGAAGGTGAGTCTGGATTGATTGCTGAGAATGTGGTCCAAAAATTAACCATCCAAATGTTGACTGTTGAGAACGAAGCACTTAGAACAATCATCAAGAATCTTGGGGGCAACCAAAGGGAGGATGAATTGAAAGAGATTGAAGACTATTCAGTGAAACTAATTGACAGGGAAAACCAAATTTCAGAATTGAGGGTTTTGGTTGATCTCTTGGAGAGAAACAAAGAAACACAAGATGAACAAATTAAAACACTGAAATCTAGGGTGTACGAATTAGAGGAAGAGAACAATTCCCTACATGATACTGTAGTTGATGTGGCTGTTCATGCTGTTACTCAAAGGTTCACAGGGACTCCACCAAAACCTCAGCCCACCGAAGCTGCTGAACAGACATCAATGGTGAGGAAAATCAAAAGGAAAGAAAGAAAAAGAAAGATAGATGACAAATTTGAGTATATGGTGAAAAAACAGGGAGGAAAGAAAAAAATGAAACAAGTTGAAATCCAGGATCAACCCGACAAAGTTAAAGGGAAGGAGAAGATATCAGAAAGCTACATTGATGTTGATGATTTGGATATAAAAATGCCAAGTGAAAAGCCAGAGAGTAAAAGAGTTGAAGCTAGACGATGGAAGGCATGCAAGAAATTATCCCCAAATGTGTACGCCAAATTGGTTCAAATGCATGAGGCTGAGGGAAAAACGTAAGTAACTAAATTCCCCATTATGAAACACCTTATATATATTACTGTTTATTCTCTATGTTATTAACATTGTCATTTTTTAATTAAAAGGACAACCTTATGGTGTGGAAGAAAGTATGGAAATACTCTTGATGTTGATGATGTGTTGAAATTCATGGACGGGGAAGAGCTGCACAACAATGTAATGTACCATGTCTCTTTTCAATTTAAACAAAATTAGGAATACTTTAATATTTGTTAATTCACAGAATCGTGTTATCACACAGGTGATTGATTGTTGGGGTGAAATTCTGATGGAGGAAGCAAATTGCAAATGTTTCTTTTTCAACAGTCTTTGCTGGGTGAGTTTGTTTTGATTTTATGTTTGAATTCTTCATTGAAGGAATTTTGAAAAGAAACTACGAGTGTAGTAACATACATGTTACAATAGTAACATACATGTTACTACTGTAATATTAACACAGTAACGTTCGGGTTACTACGAATAAAACTATTATAACATTGATGTGATTGTGTTATTATGGTAATATGTAAGATAACAGTCTGTGCTGGGTGATATTGTGTAATATACATTAATTTATTGGTTACTGGATTAGCGAATCAGACACAGTGAGTATAGTAACATGCATGTTACTATACTACCTCAAACACAGTAACATTTATGTTACTTAGAATTGAATGTAATCCCCCATGTTAATATAGTAACATGAATGTTACTGTATAAAAAACATATGTGATATTGTTATATATTGACATTGATATATATTGACATTGTTATATATATAAAATTTATAGTTTACCATTGATTACCATGTAGACATTCGTAACGATTGGGGAACAAGAACCATCACGGCAAGTTGAGATAGACAACAACCTTAACATGGGGAAATTTTTTCCATTCCTAGTGTTTCCAATGAATTCAGATGCACATGGCACCCAACCCTCGCCATTCCACTGGACCTTGCTTGTACTAGATACAGAAGCAGGGGAATGGATCCATTTCAACTCTTTGAAACCGCGAAGTGGAATTATAGACAAGTTTTTGGAGGATGCAAAAATATTGGTAAGTTATTAAAATCTGAACAACCCATATTGTTTGATATATTTTCGTTGTACAAAATTAACAGCATTGTATTATGGCAGAAAGACTATGTGGAGTCAGCATCAAAAGAAGGACAAAGGAAGTCATTGAAGACAAAGGATGACATTGTTGTACACAAGACATCAAATGTCCAATATCTTCATTTGAGAAATGCCCTCAATAACGAGCTGACACGTATGTAAATAATAAAAATAGTGTACATTTAATGTCTCGGAATTTAATATCATTAACGAAAAATCATGAATGCAGGGTCGACTGCGGATTGTACGTGTGTTACTTAATGCAGCAGCTTGCTCGTGGACAGCACATAGAAGATAAATTGAAACCACCGCAACTTAATGCTCTACGGATCGATATGATGTCTACCTTCATAAACCATAGGAATGCATGGAGTGTTGAAGACTACAAGACAAGATCAAGATTGAGAAAGAGATACCGTGACAAATAGACAGTTCTGTTGTGGGTGGTAGCTATTCATTTGTAGGCTGATTGCAGGATTGGTTAGACTAATTGCAAGATAGGTTATACAATTGGTTGTAATTGGTTGGTGGTTGATATTAGCCCTATAAATTGGTTGTAATTGTTGGGTGTTTGATATTTGGTGAGAAATTTATTGTAATTGTTGACAGGTTGATATTTAATTTTAATGGAATGTTTGCCGAACAAAGAAAACTCTGTCCACATTCTTATTGAAATAATCACCCAAACAGTAACATGTGTATTAAATTATTTAAAAATTCTCCAAAGTAAGCGATCACACAAAATACTTGAACATTGCCACATGATCATTAACTAGTAACATTGGAGTAACATTAATAGTAACATGAAAGCAAATATTGAACATGTGATGATAACATTACACTATTAAAAAATCATACTGTATAAACCATGATAATTCCAATGTGTGACATGATAAACTCAAATAATATGGAAAATAAAGTAACATCTTATTCCTAAAAAAACATACGGAATATTACAATGGCTCGTTACAAGTCTTCTTATTATGACTACCTAAACGGCCACAACGGCCACAATGAATTTTTCTAACAAGCTCACCCCTAGACCTAAATCTACGCTTCCTTGGACGACCTGGTTGTTTTTTTGACAATGGTGGCAACATATCAACGTCAACCGCTGAAAAGTCAGGACGACCGAGTGTTGGAATTGGGTGTATAGGTTCAGAATAACATAATTTGTAAGTAGTAACCTGATAAAAGTAATCAACAAACTCATTGATGTTTCTTCCACTCTTTTGAATTGCAACAACAGCATGGGCACATGGTAAACCGTTGATCTGCCATTAGTGGCATGAGCAAGTGCAACTCTCAATGTCTACAGTCACTGAAGGATGTGAATTAACCTCGTAAACATGACTTGATGACACCCTAACAAACCAGGAACGACACTCCGTGAAAGCAGCTTGAAGTTTGGTTTCAATATTTGGACAATTAATGTCGTTCCACTGTGACGATGCATTCAAGCGGCACCCCATTTGGTTCATGATCTGCCCCCTTATTGTGTCAATCATACTTGTGACAGGTAGGTGACGTGACTTTGTGATCCAAGCATTGAATGACTCCGCCGCATTTGAAGACATCTCCCCATAACGTCGCCCCTTAAAAAAGGCATTCGTCCATTTCTCAAACGGAAGGTTTTCCAGGAACTTATCAGCAATGGCTCCTCCTTCACTTCGAAACGCATCAAGCTTTTCATTGAAAAATGCATCTATTGGAGCATAAGCACACAATGTAAACAAAAAAACCATACGCTCGCGAAACGCATGTGTAAAGCGACCCCCACTAAACTTATCTCTCAGATTTGCTTTTAGGTGTTGTAGACAGAAAGAATGGTGCACCGTTGGGAACACCTTTGGCATTGCTTCCATTAACCCAACGTTGCGATCAGACATAATGGTTAGTTCCCTAGTATTATCAACAATTTCAGATAATTGCTCTAAAAACCAACGCCAATTACACTCATTCTCTGAATCAACAACAGCAAAAGCCAAGGGGAACAAACCTGCAATACATATACCAACATATACAGTAACATCAACAAACAGTAACATACAAGCAAAATATTAAGATTTAACAGTAACATAAAATCAGTAACACCAAAATAACCCGACAAAAAATTCACCTTGGTTGCCATCTTTTGCAGTTGCAGACAAAATAATGCCTTTATACCTACCCTTTAAAAATGTATCATCAATAAACAATATGGGTCGACAGTATTTAAATCCATGTATACATGTCTTAAATGACATGAACAACCTACTAAAACGCTGTGAGTCTGAATCACCTTCCAACACAAAATGACTACCTTGATTGCTTTCATTAGCAGCCTGTACATACCACCGTAATTGCTGGTATGACAATGAATGGTCCCCAAACAGCATATCCCTTGCTTTTTCAACACTCATCCAAGCTTGATCATACGATATGGTCAGCCCATAATCTGTATGAAACATACTTTTCACATCAACTGGTCGTGTGTCAGGTTTTTGCCTGACGTTATCAACAATAAGACCTCCAACCAAATTAGAAGTCAATCTTTTGTTCTTTGTCGTACGTGCAGCCACACCACATGTGTGCTGATTGTTTAGTTTCTTAATGTAAAACCATCCATTTATCCGCTGGAGAGTAGCAACAACAAACCATTCACACCCAGCAAAATATTTCATGGCACATTCAGCCTTCACCCTTGTTTTTTCATTCTTCACATAATTAAACTGAAAACCAACCTTTATTGCAAATTTGCATAAAGCATTCCGAAACTCAACTACTCCTCCCTCAAACTTCTGACCAACCTCTACTATTCCATTCGACCATCCATCAGTCAACAAAACCTTCTCATTATGAGAACAAAAACGAGGGAGAAAATCAACCTCGCAACCAACAGGGTCAACAATAAATTCTGAACTTTCCACCACTTCCCCACCCTCAAAATCATGAACCACATTCCCTTTAACAGCAACAGTAACTTCAACAAAATTCAACTGTACAGATCGTGCAATTAAAAACATGTTTCTCACATCATGATCATTTTGCAAAACACAATTCGGATGTCCAGGAATAGCGTACGACAGTACAACACAATTAGAACTCAACCCATTCCAATTGTCACGGCAACCAACTAACACATCATCATATGTGGAATTCATTGTAATTCTTAGCACAACAGTCTCAGAACAATACTTGCAACAAACCAATATGTTATCCTCCATCTGTTAAAACCAAGAAAACCAATATAACGGTAAAATGAAAATATGAAAATAATCCTAATTTCATTATAACAGAGCAGTAACATGAGAAAATAGAACTTAAAAAATAATTTAAAAATAAAAAACGGTTGTTGAACATCACACTACATTCAATGCATAGTAACATTGAATTTCAGCAAGTAAAAAGGAAAAACGAAAATTAATTAATAATAATTCCGGTAAATAACTTTCAAATATATCTTCCTGTGAGAAATATCGAAATTCCGGCAATAAACTTTCATTATACATAAATTGTGAAAGCATCAACGTTAATCACATTACGTAATCTAATAAAATTAAAATGAAAATACATCAGAAAAATCGGAACAAGTAGAATAGACAGCATTCACAGGAAAAATCGAAATCTCACTGGTATCCCTTCGAAACTCCTGCTGGTATCACCTTCGAATCTCCTACAGCTTGAACTCCGGCGAAAATCCTACTACAATGACCTTCGAAACTCCTGCCAAACACAATATGAAGTATCCGTGTGATATGGAGAAGCAGACCAGCGGTTATTTCCTGGAAAGATTAAAAAACGTTAATTATGATTCAACGATTTTTATGTGATTCAGATTTTGAATTTGAATTTAAATTCATAATGAAATCTTATTAATCTGAATTTGAATTAAAATACCAGAACTTATGCCGTGATTCAAGCCTTAACCAAAACATCAATTCAGTTTCCATAAAAAACGTTGTTTCTGTTGATATATATATCTAAAATATAATACATGATGTTACTGTGCATGACAATAATTAACACCGTTAAGGGTGTTTTAGGGATTAAAATAAAAAGTGGACTTAACTCATTACACATAATTTTAAAAACGGACTTAGCCCCTTATAAGTTTCCTTGCCGGACTTAAGTCCAAACAAGTCCATCTAGGGGGACTCACACCCAATTTTCACTAGAATTGATTAGGGTAAATGACACTTTATACCTTAAAAAATTCTCAAATTCTCAATTTATGTCCTCTAAGATTGAGACTTTTACATTACACCTTCAATCAGATAAAATGTGGAGGGACTCTAGGCGGCTCCTCAATCCCCAGGGCGACACGTGTAAAGGTGTAGCCGCCGAGGAGTGGCGCCGAGAAGAAGTGACTCGGAGGAGCCGAGTACGCCGTCTGACCCCCGCATTTATGACGATACGACCGCATTTTATGACGACGTGAGTGACTCAGACATCCATTAATGATGTGCCTGCATCATCGAGACCCGAAGTCTGCAGGTCATTATCAGCTAGCATTAATGGTAAGGTGTCGAGTACATAGTCTCGGCATACCCCGGAGTACTGTTCCCCCGAGCATTGAATGCCTGGGAGTAGGCGTCAAAGAAGCTCTGAGCCCTCGGGGGTAGCTATAAATGCTCGGCGTGGAGCCGAACACTCGCCCTATCGCCCGAACATTGAAGGCGTGATGATTTGAGTTGAAAATCACTCATTACGCCTAGATAAGAGGGCTGAGTATTGAATGCTGTGATGGGACTTAAAGTCATAGCACTCATTGCCTTTTCAGGTATAAATACCCTATAAAAAGGAAAGCAAAGGTACGCAAAATCACAACACAGAATTCATTAAGCTTAGGCCTCGAATCTCTGACTGACTTGAGCTTCGGAGGGGATAAGCCGGATGTACACCTGGCCCCCATTTCTGACTTTGTGGATTGTTTCAGGTTTATCATACGTGCAAACCGTTACCTCAAATTATTGCAGGAAATATCCCGTGCAAAATGTAACAATGTCGTTCGAAAGTAAATGTTTGTTGCCTTTTTTGACAATTGTTTTGTTGTATTTGTCATATTGGGGCCATTTGGAGATTATTTTTTTGGGTGCGAAATAGATATTTGAAAAGTGAAATTAAAAAATCAGAGTTAAAATAGCTCTTGAAACCGTTTGTAATGTTTTTGAAAAAACTAGTTTTCCCTTGGAAGCCCTTGGATAAGCCATTTTTTCAACTTTTTCTTGGTTCTGATAGAAACTGTTTTTATCCAAAAAAAACTAATGAAAAAGTCACCGAATAAGAGGTTGTTTGATAAAAATTGAATACTTTAAGCACTTAATGAATTAAACTCATTTAATAAACTAAAACTCCCGCCACTTAATATTTTAAACACTTCTTAAAAATATGCTAAAATTTTAAGTAGCAAACCATCTACTTATTACTTAATGCTGAAAATGTTAGTTACAAAAAATTTTATTAATTTCTGATAATGAACAAATATACTATCGCCAATTATGCTATTAGCACCATTGTGTCACCGCCACCACCACTACCATTGTATCACCGTCATTACTGTTGTCACCACCACCACCACCATTATGTCACTGTCATTACCATTATCACCACTATCATTGCCACCACCATGGTGTCGCTGCTACAATCCCCATTATGTCACCACCACTATCGCCACCGCCATTGTGTCGCCGCCGCCACCACCACCACCACCACCATTATGATAGTGGTAGTAAGAATAAAGTAGTTGCAGAGAGATGGTTAAACTTAAAAAGAATGGTAAAATTAGAATAATAATAATTTTTAAACTTCAGCTCTTTATATTTATCAATCAGTTTGAATTAATTTAATACTTAAAGTTCAGTTGATATCAAACAGTCTACGAATTAAAAAATTCAGCATTCAATACTTAAAATTTAGGCTTCAATTTCAATGTTTAGCTTTCAATTTTATCAAATACTACATAAGTATGGGTCTACATGGACCAAACTTCTTTTCCTCTAAAACCATAAAAAAAAAAAAAAAAAGAATTGAGTTTTTCAGTTAGCCGTAAACAAGGTCATAATTTTAGATGTTTTCAGCAAAATTTTATACTCAATTTTTTTAAAATAGAGCACTTTATAATTTTTTATTTGATTAAGAGTATAATATAAGAATTTTTATTTTTAAAAGTGTAAATTAAGAATATAAAGATTTTTTAGGGTACAAAATACTATTTGCCCGATTGATTTAGTACCAAATTTGATTCATACTCCTTTATTGAATAGTTGTAATTGTCATTTGTCTTTAGTGGGACAGCGCATGTGTAGTAGTGGGGACCAAACAATCGGTTAGGTTCGTCTTTCTTAGCGGCCACTGGCCACACATGGATTTTTGCTCATAATTGACGCAAATCTGTACTACATGGGATTTTACAAAGTACTCTGACAAAGTTCTTTTCTCGTAAAATGTTCGTTGATTTTGACATGGCACAAAAATATATTAAAATCGTTTTTATAAAATTTTGGTGTTATACGGAAATTTATAATTTTTTTAAGTTAAATTCTATTTTTTTTTGATATAGAAGTTACAATTAAAAAATAATAAAAGTTATAATTTTTAAATATAAATTTTCTATCTTTTTATGTCAAATTACATATTTTAAAAGTGAGGTTACAACTTATTAACATTTCTTAATCGATTATGAAATGATCTCAAACAATTATAATTTTACCTGTAAAAAGTGTAATTTATCATAAAAAAATAGTTTTATTCGGTTCACTACCGTATCAAAAAAAAAATTGGTACCGTAGAATTACCCAATCAATATTGTTAATTTAGCATTAATTCAAATTTCTCTGGATCAATCTTAACCAGTATTATCAGAATCGGATCGAACTGTCCGATTAGACCGGTCGAACTGTGAAGGGCCCTAAACCGGTCTGATTTTCTAAACAAACTGTTTGTGCATTTAAACTATAAATGAATTGTAAAACCAGCTAGTTTTTGGAGAAAATCAATGAATCGGACAGCTTGAATAATACCTCAAATATATATAAAAAAAAATTATTTTTGGGGCAAATTTAGACCTAAACCAACAAAAACCACAGGCATTACTCTGTCTTCTCCAGTCCAGACTACGCACAGGCACAGACCAACAACTCCTCTGCTCGAACTCAAACTCTAGTCTAGACGCACAAGCATTCGCTTTTCGGTCTGCAAGACTTCTTTTCTCCTCTTTCTCTATCTTCTTTATTTCTCTCTCTCTCTCTCTCTCTCTCTCTCTCTCACACACACAGCACACGATTCACGAATCTCAATCCATTATTCTTCCGTCTTCTTTACGAATCTCAATCCACACTCTCTCTCTATTTTCTTCTATATCCCTCTTTCTCAGTCTCCCTCTCTCTCACACATTCAATCAATTTGCAATTTGCCATTTACACACTCACAACACACACCCCTAATTGGCAAATATCAACATATATAAACCTAATTGAATTAACAATTTTAATTAAGAATTTAGGATACTTCTTTATCCAATCATGCTTTAATCAATGTAACTGTAATTGGGATTATAAATTTTATTTGTAATGTGATTGTGATTTTTATTGTGATTGTGAATTTTATTGGGATTATGGATTTTATTAGCAAATTGTATGCATTTGTGAACATATTTCATATTTTTTTAGCTCGATTATTATATTTTATATTTTTTTATTATACAACTGATTTGACCAATTAATCTACCGATTGAACTAATGAATCATTGTTCGATCCAATTCTGATAACTATGATTTTGACTTGATGACATTCAATTGTAAGTCTAAGTATATGAAGTATAATTTGAACCGTTTTGAGCGTAATTTTTTATTTAATATTAAAAGTTACATTGAAATCCTATGAAAATCAAGGATGATACACTTGAATGGAAATTGGGTGACATAGATTCGCCATTGGTCTTACTTTACTCACCAAAGCTAGGTCCTACATCACACAAAGTGGGAGTGAGAGCGGGAGCAAAAAAAATTCAAAAATTTGAGAGCGGGATCCCTTTAAGAGCGTTATTACTATATATATAGATATATACACATACATATTTACATTCTATAAAAATTATTAAAAATAGATTTTAAAAAGTTAATTTTTATATACAAATATATGATAAATAAGTAAAAAAAACTAAGGAAATCAATTCAAAAAAAAAAACAATAACAAAATCGGTTAAAAAAAAAGGTGAAGGGAAAGTCTTGAGACATTGTAAACATTGGCTTTCAATCCCACATCAACAATACAAGGAAAGGGGAAAGCTATACTTGCTTACAAAAGGGTAGTGGTCCTTAACACTCATTGCAAGCCGTAGGTGTGGCTTTCATGTGGGGCTGCCTAGCTGGAAATTCCTCTTAATCAGACAAGTATAGTTGGAACTTGGAAGCAAAGAAATAGAGTATAAAAATTTATTGATATAATTTTTTTTATTATTGTATATTAGAATTTGCTATTTGTATGAGTGCATTCGTGAATTTATAAAACTAAATTTATGAATTGATGGCGACTTTGCTCTTGATACGCAAATTAACATGGGGAACTAGAGAGCGAGAGCGTGGGGTGGGGTTGTGTAGGCGAATTGTGTGACTTAGGCTAGTACATGGCATCAACCCTACAATGGCATATCTTAATGAGAGGGGTAATAGATGGATGGAATTAATTCTAACTCAAATGATTCAATTTTGATATGATCTTCGAATTTTATGTATTGACTCGAACACAAAACCAATACTATCATACCGCCTAGCATGATTAAATGAATAAATTATGGTAATATTAACTAATATTCAATCTATTATATAAAATATGACAGACTTCAATAAGCTCATTCGACTGTCTCAAATAGATTCATCCAACGACCACCAATATTCCTCTCAAAACCATTCACATTGAATTTTTTTCTCCTCTCAAATCCATCACTTCTCACTTATCTCACAACTTTATTAGATTTACATTGTACCGGTACCTTTAGAAACGGGTTACCCCCTAGTATAAATTAAAACAAAACCTATCCAGACACTATAACTCAATGAACACCTTCTAAATAAGGAGAAAGACTACGGTATTGAAGATCATACTATATTGAAATTTATAATTTTTTTAAGTCAAGTTATAATTTTTTGAGGTAAAAGTTATAACTCGAAAAGTTATGATCAATTGATCTTAAAATATCATTATTGATTATGGAAGTTACAACTTCTAAAGATAAATTTGCAGCTTTTAAATATAAAATTACAACTAGTTATAGATATTTATGTTGATCATAACATTAATAATTAATTATGGATTTACCTTCATAATTTTTTAAAGATCACACTTTTGATGTCCCGTTTGACCGATGCGTGAATAAGCGACATGCGTTAATAAGTATGCAATTAATCTTTTTGAAATACTATATGCTGGACTAAAGACATCCTTTGAGGATAGAGGGTCGTCTAGACTCTCCGGTGGTCTTCGAGACCTGAAAATTGCAGCTTTTAAATGTGAAATTACAATTAATTATGGATATTTATGATTGATCATAACATTATAAAATTGATTATGAATTTATCTTCAGAACTTATAATTTTAAGTTTAAAATGTATAATTTAAATCTTAAAAAATAGTTCTCAATGTATGCAAGAGGTTGTTGGCTTCCACAATTTTTTTTTTTTAAAAAAATAATAATATTTCCCTAATTATAATTGAAGGGTTCATATTCCTAAAGCAATCCCATTCTCCGAGGGGATGTGACAACATTACTGTGATATTATATGAGTAATACTATTTGAACTTAAAAATTTGATTTAATTTGTTGATAAGATAATGTGACTTCAGTAAAATTATTGGATCAACACCAAGTTTCAATATTTGATGGGCCCTACCTACAATCAATCCAAAGATCATAATAAATTAGATCAACAAATTAGATTAATAAATTAGGTCTCAATAACATTGCTCATATTATATTTGTGAAGTTGCGTTGTGTTATCACTTGCCACCAATACTATCAAAGTAACACATAATAGGGAATAGGGAAAGCCACAGTCAGCTCACTCTCCACTATATTTTTTTTCAAGAATTAATGATAATCCGTACTTGAAAATATGATATTAAAGTAAAAAGTGATAAATTTGGGGAGGGAGAGGGGGAGGAAGAGGGGGAGGGGGAGGGGAAATTTAATATGGATGATTTTGAAATGGATGTTGGTGGCCGTTAAATAAATTTATTTGAAATCGTCAGATAAATTTATTAAAATTCACCATTTTTTATATTATTAAAAAAAATACTACATATACCATTTTTGGGCACTATTTTAAAATACACTATTAGATTAATAGGTCCGTATAATGTATCAAGTACTCAATGATTACGATTATATTGGTTGGTATAAGTGAGATGGGACAGGAAGGTGATGTCTACATCATTATTGATATTTGGCCAATCACATAGCCCAGCCCACAGCTTACAGAGAGCTAGCTCACCACCCATAATATTTTTGAAGTGTAATTACATGAACATCCCTTATAGTGTGTGATAAGTATAAAAGTTGTCATTATACTTCTTGAAATTACACTATATTACTTTTAGTTTCAGTTCTAATTTTACAAAGTCCATCCATTAATTAACCCATGATTTAAAAATATAATAGAGTTCGTTGCGATAATCTGTTTCTTTATGTTCTTCAAATATCTATTATTTTGATAAGTATACACTCTCTCTCTCTCACAAACACACACATTCTCAATCCAAATAACACATTCTTATGGCACCATCGCTACCACAAGAAATCACGTAAATAATTCTCTATGCAATCAACCCATAAACCATAATCTTGAAAGAAATCAAACCACAACCAACAAATTTCTTTGTTATTGAACCACTATCATCATCACACCCATACATTCAAGTATGCATATATAAGGCAAGTGGTCGCGGGTTTGATTCTTGCTGCATATATAAGCCAACTTATTCTTTTAATGGATATTCTAAGATGACACCCAAAAGGGTGAATGAGATATATAGAGCAATGAGTTAGAAATATAATCATTTATTGTAAGTTGTGTCATCATTGTTTGCACCAATTTCTTGCACTAAATGAGGGGTCTCTGATAAAATAGTTGCTCTTATTATGATCTATCAATAAAAGATGTATTGTCTCTATTTGTGTAGGTATTCACACACGTGAATTGGCCTCTTTGTGTGCTCATTTGTGTATAGTGCAAGGTTAGAAATTTAAAAATAAGAGGTCAACCATAAATGGAATAAAAAAATATAAAATTGAGCGATCAAAATGAAAAGACTTATTGAGGGGACGTTAGGCGACTCACCAATAGAAAATCGACACGTGGACACCCACAACTGTCAGAATGCACACAATTCACTGGAAAGAGGAGTCGAGAAGTTATGACAAACGGGGCCGAGTGCACCCCTTGAGACATAACATTAAATAAGACATTTGCAGCTCATTAATGTGGGTTTTGATTGGTTTGACAGATTATTAATGAGTGCATGAGTCTTTGAAAAACTTGGAAAACAATCATAATTAGGAGGCATTAATGGCCACTTTGCCGACATGGAGATCTTGGGAGATCCTGAGAGTAATGGTTTCCTCCTCATGAAAGCTCAGGCGTAAGTTCCGAGCGTCGATGCGAAGCATTTAATGACCGGGGATCGAGCCATGAATACTTGGCGTTTCCCGAGAAGGAATCCATTTGTCTAGACAGGTTAGTCTTAATGAGAGTAGACAAAATAACACTTATTATGCTAGAAAATGAACACAGGCCAGTACATTCTAGGATGGGACTAGGGTTAGGGCTATCATTACAACTCCAAGTATAAATACCTCTCGAAAAATTAAACTAAGGTATGCAATCTTGAAGGATGAATGCATTGTACATTATGACCTACATGTCGACTGACTTGAGTTTCAGAGCGGATTAGCTGAGTTCACACCTGACCCTTCTTCTAATCTTTTGATTGGTTTAGATTCATCGTTCAGAATCACTTAGAAGGTTGCTATCTCAACACATTGCAGGAATCCACCCTTACACTTATTAAACATAACAATCTTCAAAATAGAGGGAGCCGATGGACCCTAGTCATTTGGTGGTTTTCACCACCATCTTTGTGTGACTAGGTGAGAGAGAAACTAAAGAAGGAGACAAAGTCAAAGGTGTTTGGTCACAGGTTTAAGTTCTTCTAAGTTGGGGGTTCGGGGATTTGTATAAAGAATGAATATGGGAAAAAATGACATTCAATCAATGACCATGGTAGATACTCTCTTCCGGGGGGATATAGTACAATATGAAAACTATTGAATGTATCATTTATAGTTATCAAATACTATGAGGGGTGTCACTATAATTTTGTTGCCGACAAGATTAGTGACTTGTCTGTGTGCGTGAAAGTTCCTGTGACCAGCCTCAACCAATCACTGTCCACCACGTCAGCCACAAAAATCCAAAGAAACCCAACGAAAAATGTAACCATAGTTAACTGAATATATCTAAACCATGGTAAATTTTAATGACACTATACGCCCCGAATAAGCGAATCTATTGGCCCTGTTGCCTCTTCAAACCCATCTCTCTCTATAAAACGACAAAGCCACCTAGCATATTCTCAGATTTTTGGAGAGAGAGAGAGAGGACTCAACAGAACCCTGCAATGGCGGCCATTTCGAGCTGTGCTAGGGTTTTTCCATCCTTCGAGTGCCGTTCAGATCCCGACTTTACCGGCGTACCTCCGAGTCCAGGCGGTGGCAAATTCTCCGCCAAGGCCAACTCGGTGGCGCTGAGTCGCGGATCGGTCGGAGGTCTCTCTTCTCTGATCTTCAAATTCCCACCGAACTTTGTGAGGCAGCTGAGCACAAAGGCTCGGAGGAATTGCAGCAACATCGGTGTCGCTCAGGTGGTGGCGGCTTCTTGGTCAAATAACGAGGTGGTCAATGGTTTGACACCGCCGGCGGCTAAAGCCGTCGATGCCGCCGCCGCGGCCTCCGTTGCGCAGGTTGAGATTGCGACCGGCGAGGAGGAGGCTGTGGTGGTTGAAAATGCTAATGGTTGTAGTAATGGTAGAAATGTACAGTTTGAGGGTTTGGCTGATAGGAAATATGCTTCGTTTTTGAGATCCGATGGGAGTGTCGCAATTCATGCCGGTACGTGTGTGTGTGTGTCTATATATATATAAGTTCATGCCGGTACGCAATTCATGCATGTAAGTTTTTGCATGTCTTATACAGAGATATTAATGGATCTGTTTGTTTGTTAATCAGTCAATATATCATATATGTCTTGATTGTATTAATTTATTAACTTCCTTCTATTTTTATTCTGGTTTTATGTAATTGTTGTTCATCTAACTAGAGTTCTTATGAGTTTGTATGTGCGTAGTCATGCGAGTATAGATGGTTCAGATAGGAAGTTACTGCCTAACCGAAGGGGATGAGTTACTTGTGAAGTTTAAGTCACTTAAATGCCCGTAGAGATATGCTGATGAGTGGCTGTTCATAAACGTCTTGAACATTCTACTTGACTAATTAATGGTGAAGTCAATTACAATGATGATGTTTTTTTTTTTTTTTTTCTGTAGACTAGATTAAGCCATTCGAACCTCAGAATAGAGAGAATGTTGGAAATATATGCAAGTTCTTCTTGGGGTCACACTAGTTTGTATAATGCCAGCCCCTTTTATGTTCTTGATTTTTCTCTTATGGATGAAAAAGTTGTTCTTTTGTAACAATGGTTTTGGTGGATTTGATAGAAAATTAGAAATGAAGCACTTTAAAATTGCATATTTCGTTTTATTAATTTAGATTTAAATTTTCAATTCCATGAATGACTCCGTTCTTAATGTCCTCAGGTGAAAGATTGGGTCGTGGTATTGTTACGGATGCAATAACTACCCCTGTAGTTAATACATCTGCCTACTTCTTCAAAAAAACTGCTGACCTAATTGATTTCAAGGTGTGAATTATGGTTGTATTTGCTAGTGTGCATTATATTCTTATTCCAAGAAATGATCTTTAAGCTACTTAATTCTTTCTTAGTTACCACTTTTAAGTGCCAAGTCATCCATATTTGGGGAACCCAATAAAGTCAGAAAGTGCTTGATCTATGTATGTGGTTATCATGGTAGCAATTAATGTATCACCCACTAGAGTAAATGTTGTCATTGTAATCTTGCAAGATGATAGATTAGTGTGGTGGATTGATTGTTCTCCCCAATATTGTGATAGGAGAAACGGCGTGCAAGTTTTGAATATGGGCGATATGGAAATTACACTACTGTTGTTGCAGAGGAGAAGATAAGGTCAGTCTTCGTGTGTAATGTCCCTTACTCTTTCACACACATGTGAGTGAATCCATGCTAAGGGTATGCGATCTTTCTAACCGAAACAGTGCTCTGGAGGGTGCTGAATCAACCCTATTAATGGCTTCCGGAATGTGTGCTAGTACAGTCATGTTATTAGCATTGGTACCTGCTGGTGGGCATATTGTGACAACCACAGACTGCTATAGGAAGACTCGGATATTTATTGAAACCATTCTTCCGAAAATGGGAATCACGGTAAGGTTTTTCCTTGTTTTGCTTACTCTGTGATGTTAGTTGCATTTGATATCTATTGTACATTAGTTGCATTATTGCATTTTTTATGAATGTGTATGACATTTTGGGCACTTATCAGAAAATCAAAAAATGGATGACAATTCATGGTCATATTTGCTTATTTTGAATGGAGTGTCATTTCGTAGTATGTGCATTATTCATGACCACCATTTCATATGATAATTACTTGGTCACTTTGGCTTTGCCCTTTTTATTGAACTCTATTTTTGTCATAGCGCAGGCCACTGTTATTGACCCTGCGGATATTGGAGCTCTTGAGTCTGCCCTGGATAAGAACAAAGTGAGTGGCAAAGAAGGTGGTTAGCTTGTTATGTTGGAGTTCTAAAAAAAGTAAAGGATAATCCTGATGTAGCTGTGTTATTGTTCCATGCAGGTGACTCTTTTTTTCACGGAGTCTCCAACAAACCCATTCCTGAGGTGCGTTGACATTGAGCTGGTTTCAAGGCTTTGCCATGAGAAAGGAGCATTAGTTTGCATAGACGGGACATTTGCAACACCTCTCAATCAGAAGGCCCTAGCTCTTGGGGCTGATATTATTCTGCACTCTGCAACAAAATACATTGGGGGCCACAATGATGTAAGAAGCTAGCTTTCATTGGTGAAGTTCATTGTTTGAGAGATTAATAACTGTGAGATCATTCTATATAAAGCATTTGGACGTTAAACTACTTCAATTCCTGCCGCAGGTCATTGCAGGTTGCATTTCTGGTTCTGAGAAATTTATTTCACCAGTTCGTAACTTGCATCATATTCTGGGTGGTGTTCTCAACCCTGTGAGTTATCTTTCATAAACGTTATTATGGCATGATATTACCATTGTAAACACCACATTCTTCTATCAGTAAGTAGATACATGTTGTAATTAACAACCCATTTCAATATTCTTTCTGTTATCAGAATGCTGCATATCTGATCATCCGAGGCATGAAGACACTGCATCTTCGCATACAGCAACAAAATTCAACAGCATTGAGGATGGCCGAGATTTTAGAGGCACATCCTAAGGTACGTAATTTACCTTGGAACTTTTAACTTTGTTTTTCCTTTTAAAGTTTCTTCTGGAGGGAAAATTCTTTATTTTTTTAATGTCAAATGGTTAAGACTGAGCTGCAAAATTTCGGTTGTCTACCTTTTTTCACTCTTTCAAAGTTATGCCCCGTATTTTGTGATTATTTGGGGGCCTGTGCTGCTTTTCTGAATCATCTTAATTCAACTAAAACCTAGTAATATAAGTATTCCCAAAGCCTGCCATGCCCCTACCCAGTCATTTCTCTTTTATGCCAAAAACCAACACCAAACTCTGAACACTTCTAACTCGAGTATATGTCTTTTCTTTATTTCTACTCACTGTTTTCTATCTAGCTTATATTCTGTGTGTTATGCTGCCTAAATTTTTAATGCTGTGTCTTTATGTGTCAAGTAAATCAGCCCAGTTACCTGTATATGTTTTATTTAGAAGTCTTAAAATAAGTTTAGCATCAAGGCACTTTATTACACTACTATTCCCATTGTTGTTTTCATTATTGGGAAGAATAAGAAATACAAAGCTTAAGGAAAGTATCATTCTTGAGTTTTAGTGGTATTATTGGGGTACTTGTTTTGTAAGAACTGATGAATCTGATTTACAGGTGAGGCGTGTCTATTATCCAGGCTTGTCAAGTCATCCAGAACATCACATCGCAAAGCGCCAAATGACTGGTTTCGGCGGTGTGGTCAGTTTTGAGGTTTGTTGGCGATTGCCATTGCAACGTCTTGTATTATTTTCTAGTCGGACATGGGTATTCTGGTTTATTCCTCCTGAATTTTTGTCATTATAAAACATTCAGGTCGATGGAGACTTGATGACTACTGCAAAATTCGTTGATGCATTGAAAATCCCATACATTGCCCCATCCTTTGGAGGCTGTGAAAGCATTGTGGATCAGCCCGCCATAATGTCTTACTGGTATGCCCTTCATTTCGGTATAATTTGGTAGGCAAATTAATGCGATCTTTTACAGACTGATTTCAGTTGGTATGCAATTAAAATTTCTATACCTGTTTATGCATTTTCACTGCGTTTGGAGGACTAAAAGGAATTTTATGATGAGATTTGCTGTGGAGGATGTCAAACTTTATTTGTACAATGGATAATATATGTAGGTGTTCATGCACCAAAAAAAAAAAAAAAGGTCTGACAACTCTGTTATTGGATTGAATATAGGACAAGACCAAAGTTATCTTGTACAATAGAGCATTTTTGCATCTGACTGACCATGCATCCACATGAAACCTTTTCTTTTATCTGCCTTCTGTAGTCGCCTAAATGATCGCCTCATTACCATTTCCCATGAATGCCTTCGATGACAACAATGATGCTAAGGTGCATATCTAGTGAAGCAATGGCTGATTCAGCTCATTATATGTAGTTTAGGAGGCCATTTTCTGGGAACTTTGACTTGCACAACGTTTCAACTTTGAAGTTGAATATATGCAATTGTTTTCGCACAAGTTGCTAAAAGATGTTGTGTTCTTGCCCAACTTTGGAAACAGGGATCTTTGCCAGTCAGATAGGGTCAAGTATGGGATCATGGACAACTTGGTTCGGTTCAGCTTTGGAGTTGAAGATTTTGACGACTTAAAGGCTGATATCCTTCAGGCTCTGGACACCATATAGAGCGGCTCACCGGCATAATCGTTTTTCATCATTTCTATTTCCTTTCACCTTTGTTTACATTATTTTTATGCTCTCTTTAAGTGTTGTTTTCAAATGAAATGCTCCTTTGCTGGAGTTTTAAGGATAATCAGCTGGTTGGTACTATTAATAGTTGGCGACAATGTCTTTCTTCCTCCGGTATTATGGTTTCCAGTTCTTCAGGAAAATGATGAAGAGAACCGTGAATGACGAAATAAATTTTGTATGCAGTTATTGTTTTTGCTCTAATCAAACTCTCTTTCGAAGCTGGCAGTCTAGATTTAGATGTTCCTTATATTATTTACAACCTTGATAGCGATTGTCGTCAGCTTTGGGGTGATAATCAAGTCGAGTATAATGAGCTTGACTATTCTTAGTTTGGCTTGGTTCTTTAGGAAAATGTTTAGATTTGGCTTGGGCTTGAACCTTGAGCCATGTTTTAAGCTCAAGCTAGGCTCGAGTGAAAAATGTCAGGCTCAAGCTCCAACGAGTCTAAATTTGAGCTTAATGTCACGAATCCTACATTGGCTAGGTAGGGGTGATATATGAGCTTATAAGATCTTGGACAATTTTTCTCTCAATAACTTAAGCTTTAGGATTATGACTTATGAGGATGTAGCAAGTGTGTGGGACTCAATGAGTATCAGTTGTGTGAGTCCTCAGTTGGGGATATTAGGGTTGAGGTAGGCCCTGGCCAGGTGGGTCCACTCACTCTAGGGGTGGAGCTGAATGCGACTGTTGCATCTTCGGGTGAGGGAGAATGTCAAAAATCCCAAAAATGGGCTAGGTAGGGAGTGTCGTATGGACTTATAAGATCTTGGGTGATTCTTTTCTTAACGGCGGGCTTGGGCTTATTGTGGAATACAAACAATTTAAATACAAAAAATAGTCCCACATTCTTCAGGATTTTAACCAACTATTATCAAACATTTTGATACTGGAAACAGATATTGCATTCTATAGCCACCAACCAGTGAACAAATCCTACATTTATCTGATACTTCAAACAATTCCAAAAAATATACATGTGCTTTATACCATTCTTTCCAGCATCCCAGAATTCTATCTCTCCAGCATTGGACATAAATAAACACATTTGGATCTGGTTTCAAAGGTTAAGGTTTCAAGGGTTTCAAAGGTGAAGATTTCTAAGCGAGAGGGAGTGGGAAGGAGGGAGACGAAGAGAGTGTGTTGATGGTTGCACAGTATATTTGGATTTGGTGGTGGACAGGGGGTTTTTGGAGTAAGATTGTGGGAGCCTGGAAAAAAATGGCGATGGGAGAGGGGTTTTGCGCAGAGAGAGAGAGAGAAATTAGGGTATGAAAAGAGGGATTCATCATCTGAGGGGCTGAAGAGCTTTGGAATAAAAGGGAATAAGGGTATGTGGCGGTGTTGTCGAGTTCGGCTCATTTTACAAAACGAACAAAACCCGAGCGAGTCAAAAAAGAGCGGAGCTATCCGGACCGTTGAACAGCCCTACTGAGCCACAATGATTACACATTCTTGTTATAATCATCATAGTTAAAAGGTAAGGGAACTGACTTAAACGCTCGATATCTTCCAACGTTATTCAAGTGCTCATTCTCCAACCTGATCAGTCAAACACATTGAAAATCATTAGTGAGGTGGTGGTGGTCTTTGAAAATATGTACTGAAACTGAACTCTGAAAATTTGATCTTCTTTCTGTATTAAGTCTACAGAAGGTTTATCAGGTAGCAAGTTCTTTACTCAAGGGGTTTTGACTAGCTGCAATTGGCAATGGCTATTGTTTCTGTTTACACCCAAAAATAATAAAATTTGAGGGTAACACATGGAAGGAATCTGACGTTCATAAAGAAGTCTGTGGGAGTCCATAATCGGTAAAACGGTTAGAGGAATAGGACTCTTAGATTCTCGAGAAACGAGTAAACGTGACATCATGAACCGTCGGTTAGAAACAATTCAGTACATGTTCACGAATCTCAAGAACAGGGCCATGATCACAAGACATGACCGAAAAAGATGAATCAACAGTTGAGAGCAAACTCTATAAATAGCAAAGTCTAGGCTAACGAAAAGAGATTCCACGATCAAATCACAAATACTCTTCAAAGAGCTAGTCTATCTTTTGACTCAATCTTTGCTTCCGAGCAATATTTATTTTTCTTGTAATACATCACTCCGGTGATCTTTTATTACTTTCATTTAATGTCGTCTTCTATATTCGAATTTAATTTACTTGTTACTTTGCATTCCCACTGTTCACACGTCGCTGACTGGTGAAATTATTTAAAGTCCTTGAAACTCTAAAGCATAAAAAAAAATCTAGAGGTAACCTTACACTTCGTTACAATCGCCTAAATAGTCACGATCTTTAGAACCCCACGTCGATTCGAATAGATAATGTCCTACATATTTAGATCTTAAATCCACCTAAACTTTGGCACGCCCATAATTTAGAAATACGCCAAACAGTTTCAAATTTAATTGAAGCAAGAGTTGATTTAAATAAATATATCAAACCTGAAGAAATTCCAGATTCCACGGCGAAGGATCTCCAAACTGGCAACAATTGCTATCAAGGCTTGTCTATGGAGGAAAGGTGCTTTTTGGAAACCTAGAACTGATTGCATCCACGCAAGCCTTAGTATCACATTCACTACCTGCAAGTCATAGCAATGATTTAGAACATGTAGTACTGTAGTAGAAGTACCATTTCCCCTCCCCCACGTAGGACACCTAGTACACAAGATTTCCGTCACTGCATATTCTGGTGTACGTGACCTTACCTCATGCGTGGAGAAGTTGTTTATGTCACTCAAACCCGAGGGATACAAGTTACAATTGAACAATTTTATGACTGCACTTATGGTGTAGTTATTGTAGGAACACCTGTGTTAGTACTTACTATAGCTGCAAAGTACACTGTTTTGCTTGATATAAGAAGCTTATCCCTCAACCAGGGGTTTTTGGAATTCCGTCGCATAAGACCCCAATCAATAACAATGTCCCAGAATGTGTTAGCAACTGTAGCAACTCCTGAACTAGTTGCAGCCATGATCTTCCAAGTCATGATTCTCGGATTCAGATCATTTCCTGCCCTCATGACAACTGCAACAATTGTCGAAAAGTACTTGAGCCCATTCAGAGCATGCATTTTATCTTTCTCCTCAAACAAGCGACGAAGGCACTGAAAATAGTGTAAGCACCCTCAGATTACATGCTATTATTAGAGATGTTAAACACAAGAAGATTCAGAAAAACAAAAGAAATAACAAATTTTTTTGTCATTATTGCATACTGTTCAAAAGGGCAAAAAATCGCGTTATGTACATTTGTGTTTGTGGATTGTGCAAAAACAAACGTACTTGAAGTAAGCGGGCCCAATAAGGAACAACTGCAACGATGATATAGAAGATTCGAAAGATTTTGCTTTCAAGGCACACGTTTGATCTCCTCTTGAAGTCCCCCCATCCATAGTAGCAGACATAGAATTCTAAATTCCTGAAAGCCTGAACCTGAAGCAAAATGTATGTGAATATTAGTTGCTTTACCAGAAAGATTCAAGCTGAGTAAAGTGCAGAAGATTGCTACCAATATGTCACCACAAGCATAATGTCAAACCTGGCTGGTAAGCTCATCTGCCAAGAAGAAATCTGGGAGTGTAACCTACAGACATATTGAAATCAAGAATAAAAACCTTTTATGCACATAAATTATTAGTCCTGTTAAGTAGATTTTACCTTAAAGAGAGGAGCACAAAGACAGTGCCATGCACATTTGATGAGGAAGAAGCGACTTGAGCGGTAGATGATGTTGAAGGGACAAAATATTACAAGAAGCACCACCTGAGATTAAAGATCAATAATAGTTTCAGCTTACGATTTATGTGGACAACAACATAAATATCATTCCAAGCCTGCTCGGGAGATGATGTTTTCTCGAATTTCATGTTGTAGAGTTTCTATATAAGCATTATTTTGGAAAAGAAACTGTGAAACATCCAATGACTAATGCATTATGTAGGAGGGGAAGAAATTGGATGTATAAGCTTACAATGACAAGGCCTAAAGGGACCAATTCAGTCAATGCTTTGAAACTTTTTGTTCTTGGATCCATGTCCATGTCTAAGTTTGAGAGTACACAAGCTAATGTGAGCACTGCAAGACCTGAACTAAGAAGTAGGACTTCTCTGTAGCCCAATTCTGTTCCTTGCTTGAAGCCAAATATAAAAGCATAATTGACTCGGAAACGCCTCCAAAAGTATATGTTCCCAGAGTACATCAACATGTGTAGGATGATGAATCCGAACAAGCTGTAGAAATGGTGTCTCATATTACTTGAGTTATGCCCTTTTTGGTTTAGAAAACGGGAAAAAAAATGAAGACTAAATTCTTACAAACAAGTAAACAACTTCATGAAAACAGATTGTTGTGGATGCAAGATCTGAGATACCTGTAAAGTGGAAATATGTTTTCCATATATTGCACACGCCCTTCACGCTGAAGATTATCTCTTGCTTTTATAAGCACAATAATAGCCACTACAAGGGCTATTGAGCAGCCAGAGAATAAACCTGCGCGAGAAAAAATGGTTCAAGAAGTTTATGTTTGTTCAATTTTCAAAAAGCAACAGTAATGTTTCACCAATAAGTGAAGGATTGAAGGAAAGAAATTACTATGGAGTTAATCCGACATAGAATGAGATACTTGAAAGTTGAAACGCATCCCTTTCAAGTACAAAGAACTTGGAAGAATTCAACAAAATAACAAGACACATGATAAAAAGAGATATCAACAGTGAATTGAACACTGATCCTAGTCCTGCTTGTTTTGATTCTGTAACAATGTCATAAGAGTTATACCGCGTTTGCTACTAAAGAAAATTGAGGATGAAAAAAATGATAAATTTTGTGGCACAAGCCTTACCCAAGAAAAATGTTATTCTGTGCTTCTCTCTTTTAGCTTGTGGCCTTAATCTATTGATTCCTTTCCTACGATTTCCATTTGAGAAGTGCTTTATGAAAGTAGCCTCCACTCTTTCTATGAGCTTATTAACCTGAGGAAACAAAAGAAACACAAGATGGCCAAAAGTTAAACATGGAACTAATCCTGCTGAGTAGCACAGAACAGATCTCATGAACTACAACAAACCTCATCGGAGCTGCCAAGGTAAGAATTATCTACCATCTCTAAGTAAGACTTTGATGCGCTCCGTGATGTGATCTGAAGTAATACATATTAGCAAAAATGAACCTTCCCGGGGGAGGTGGGGTTGTTGGGGTGGGTGGATTAAACAAAAACCTCTTAGATTAAGTTAATTTTGACCAGAGAAAATTGCTAGACCTTGTCATACTTCTTCAGGATTTTAGAGAATGCCAATAGATTCAAGAAGCTGATACATCCATTACCAGTAAGTTAGAAACTCTCTAATGAATAAAAACTTTCAAATTGCTAGTTTTCTATTGAAAGAATGTACTAGTGTTACCAGTAGCTTTTCACGAGTCGAAGCTTTTGGTAGAACTCAATAAAAGCCTGTCTAATTTGTTCTTCTGCTTTCCTCAGCTCCTCTTTACTGAATGACAAGTCGGATTGTGAACTCATGAAGACGCTTTTCAAAGAGGATACAGGAGTTTCAGGTGTGACCTTGAACTTTATACGATCTAGAACATCTAAAGAAGCTGGCCTAAATCCTTGAATTTGTGACTTCATTTGATCATCTTTTCCATGGTTACTGCCGTTTGGTTCATTTGCTGGTACTGTTCCATCTTCCAAATTTCCGTCACTGCTCATCTCAACTTCTTGAATTACCTCCAAATTTCCTTCACATTGAAAACAAATTTGGAAAATCTAAAGAGGGTGAAAGACTCTACAAAAGAACCAAAAGATAATTTCTTCCCTAATTCATTTACTCATCGACTTCTTCCCACAACCCCAAACCTCGCCAATCAAAATAAACATCAAAATAAACAAGAAAAATTCCCCATTCATGGTCCCAACAGTACAGATGCACAACAGAAAACTAAGGAAATTGGCCACATATGGACATGTCAAAGTTGTAAATGATTCACCTAATTTGAGGCTTATTCATCTTATAGTATACATGTGTTGCTCATTGTCGAGAAATCCAAAAGCATATAATCACCATACCAATTTTCAATTTTAAGCTTCCTTCATAGGTTTATTTTTTCTGAGAAAAGTATATCTAGTTTTGCTGTTAATCTTTGCATATACGATACGATTGTTCCAAGCTTGTAATATGAGCATATGGTCCCTCTTACCTGGATTTCTTGTGTCGATGAATTGAGAGGATGATGGAGGAGCAGAGCCACCACCATTGGTTGCAAGATCTATCCCTTGGGTACCTCTTAATCTTAATCCTTCCACAACATTATCAACCTTAATCCGAAGAGCTATTAGAGCATCCATTTGTTTATTCAACTCCTCTGCCTCCTCCACTACATCCTTCACCCTAGCTTTATAAAACTTTAGAACTTTATTGAACTCATCATCTAGTCTCCTAAAGAACACAAGCTCATACTCTCCACCTTCCTCCGATGACCTCAAGAACATAGTCTGGTAGCACCCCTCGGAAGACCCTGAATCTTGACCTGCACTCACTAAAATTACTTCATCCTCCTTTGTTGGAGAGACTTTGAGACAGTTGTATGTATTTGTTAGTCCACTAAAGGCTCTGTACAGTGACACCCTTCTCTTCAATGACCCTCTTGGAGTCGAGGCAATGGGAGATGATTTCTTTGGCCTGAAACGTATGACATCTTTCAAGACAGTTTTAAGATAATTGTAGTTCATGTATGCTTCTTGCCATTCCTGCACCATCTGTGAAGCAAATTCCTTTCCAAACTTCATCCTTTCTATACTGTAATCTATTCTCCTTCAGAATACTAAAAGATCTTTCATGAACATATAAAGATTACAATCAGTAAGATCTTTAATAGGGTTGAATTTTCAACTTTTGAACCTATTAATTATATGGCCACCACTAACGAGAGGACCCGGAAAAAAAGAACCCAAGAAAGGTGTCAAAATGACTGCAGCATCCGCTCATATTTCGAATTGCACAGAACCCACTACCTTTTTTATAACAAAGCCCTCGACCAAGAGATAAACCCGAAATGAGTGATTCATGCCGCCATTCTAATGGTGAATGACTGAATGAGATCAATGTATATAAAGAAGAACAAATAAACAAACCATCTGTTTTGAAAAGTTATGACTTTTTTCATGAAAAAACCAATTTTTTTCTCTCTTTTTTCACATGGTGATGACCATTTTCATTTAACAGTTCCACAAACAATATATAATGGCAAAAACTGAGGCCAGTGTGGCTTTGCTCCTCTGCCTTGAATTAGAGTTAGGTTATTTCTTAGCTGTTTGCTAATCATGTTGGCCTACTGTGATGTCATTGAACATTTATAGAATACCTACTCCCACAAACATATAACTACTCATGTAAACAGATAAGTATCCAATGTTCTTCCAGTAAGTCAATAAATATCCAAGGGAGGTTCACTTTATCCATTTGGTGTTTTATTATTAATTAATGATATCATGTCATCAATGTTGATATGATATCACCGTTGAATTGGATATTCTTTCCTCGAAAAAGGTATGTTTGAATTAAAGGACAATCCGGTGCACGAATCTCTAGATATGGATCTAGGGCGGTTAAAGGATGTTAGATCAACCGCTTTGATCTATGGGAGATTTGGTAAAACTCCAAAGAAAATAAAGTTATTGCAGCAAAATGCTCGTGTTGTGAAACCTAAAGTTGTGGTGGCCTGCATTCAATTGACTTGGTGAGCATTTATTAGGTTCGTACTGGTGCTAAAAGCTGGCAAAATGGTAAAAATATTAAATTATTAATAAGAAAGATAAATTAAATCTGTGTTAGAGTATTTTAACAAGATAGTATTTTTATGTGGAAAACTCAATTTCACCTCAATTAAATTTTTAAAAATATTTAAGTATATATATAAGCTAGAGCAATATATTCTAGATTGAAAGAATTACATAAATAAAGTTTCAATCCTTCACGTATTAGGAACCAGCCCGGGGCAATCCAAGGCCCATTGATACATTCTTTGATCAAGTTTACCATTTCTCGGGAGAAGCTAAATTTGAGGAGAGTTATGAATAAGAACGCGTGGTTCAAACGATCATAAGCGTTTGCCATGTCAAGTTGAATCAGTCTCTTTTTTATGCCTTTGTCAATTTCAATTATTATTGACAGGTACTACTCTTATATGCATGACTTACGCCATAAAACCATTCCTATTTGGGATGCTATGTGATCAGCATTTCTAAGAAGATTCTTTTATAGATATTTATTATAAGAGAACCACGGAAGGGTTCAAATTTGAAATGTTGAATACATCGTAAATGGTCAGGAAGCAGAGGAGCTATTAGGAATAGAAAGGGACAAAGGGAAGATGAAGTCAATACGCCTGAAGATGCTGAAAACCAAGATAAATTTGACGAAGTCTCCATTTGCTATTCTTTTGTTGAGAAATTTTTGTGTATGTGTATATATCTATATAATAAAGTAGCTTACAATTCAAATATCAAAAGATAAACAAAATGATTTTTGCTATTCGCGGTTGAGATCGCTTTAAATTTTACTTTAAAGTTAATCTAACAACTAATATTAACACCTTAAATTTAATAGGAAAAATAGGGCCCTAAGGGAGTGTTTGAAGTGATTTTTTAAAAGTACTTCTAAAAATTATTTCTCATAAATACTTTAAAAAAAATAATAGTGTTTGAAACTGCCCCACCACTACCTCTACCCCCACCACCACCGCCGTCGCCTCCACCACCACCACCGTCGTCGCTGCCGCCGCCGCTGCCATCGCCACCACTGCCATCACCACCACCGCCGTCGCCACCACCACCACCACCATCGCTGCCATCACCGCCACCACAGTCATTGTCACCCACCACAACCATCACCGTCTCTTACCACCACTTCTCACTCCCACTTCAAACTGATGCTTAAATTCATTTATCTATTTTCTATGTTTGTGATTTGATTTTGAATATCAATACAAATATGTTTATTGTTTACCATTTTTTATTACACTGTTCCGCAATAACTAGTATATATATATATTAAGTGAGATCTTAAGACTCTCACGCATGGTGTTATCAATTGTCATAATTAAAAGAGTATATTCTTAACCAACTCAAAAGCAAGAGCTTCAACTACAATCGACAATATATTCTTTTTTGCTGCATTAGTTTCTGGGTAATATAGAAAAGTGTCGTATAAAACTTCTACTTCATTCGGTTGTGCATATCTGAGTGAAGTAACAATCAATTAAGTTGGATTGTTGTATCCTGAGGAAGACGTGTTGCTACCTTCTGCATTGTATTTTTTCCATAAAGGGGCGCGAACCTTCTTAAGAGAACGATCTAATTCGTGCTTCACTCTGCCGTTTACTTTATATTTTGAATTCATATTTCCAAGAATATGTATTTATAGCATGACACTCGCATGATGCTATCCTAGTTTTTTCATCATATCCAATGGGAACAGTCAATCAACATTTTGTGATTCGAGTAGGAAAATTCTCAATCTTTTACACTATTATATCTACTTTGTTGCCCTGAATTTTGTTTTAAAAAGCTTCCTACTCCTAAAAGACAGGGTGAGAATTGAAAATTGCAAGTTGGTGAACAAACTAGTTTTTACAATTTGCAGCCCCCCCCCCCCCCCCCAAAAAAAAAATTCCTATTTTATCTTTTCTTGTTTTTTCATAATTCAAAGTTAGGTGGCTTACTCCAATTAGTATAAGACCAGTTCTTAACATGAACACTTCTCTGAGGAGGAAAAATTAGGGATCAAACTAGTCAAGCCAGTCATGTCCACTTAATTCGATTGTGATTCCTACTCCACCCATCTCCATGTCACCAACTAGGCAATTTCATTTCTACAAACTTACAAGGGAAAACTCTATGATTTTTCGGTGCCGATATCATCGATTATTTTTTTTTATAATAAAATTATAATTTGAACTGAAAAATTATAACTGTTCAAGGAAAGGTCATGATCTATCACAGACACCCATGATCGATCATGAACTCTCGGTATCAATCCTAACATTCCATAATCAATCATGCCCTTTAAAGTTATAATTTACACCTCAAACAAATTATAATTTAACTCTAAAAAATTATAATTTTTGGTACGGTACATTTGTAATACTGTAGCCTTTCCCACATCGGAGTAGCTTGAATGTCACATTCGTCATCTTCAATATTGTTGTTAAATTAGCCTCACCTTGTAACGATCTTAATCCGAATTATATAAATAAAAAACTCACCATCAACCATCATAATACTCAAGGCCAGGGGACTATTATTCGTTTTAAACTAAAAATTGTACAATCGTAAAATATATTTCATAACACTCCAAAACTCGAACTTATAATTCGGTACCGTACCGATATTTTTAAGTTTTGTGGGTTTTTTTTTAATAAATTTTAAGGTTCATTTATAATTTTTAAGAGTCATTTACAATTTTTGTGGATTATTTATGACCTTTTAACATCATTTATAACTTTTGTGGATTATTTACGATTTTTAAGGGTCATTTGTAACTATTGAGGATCATTTAAAAAAATTTAGGGTCACTTGCGATTGATCCTAAAATTTTTAGGATCGATCAGAAGTAATCCTAAAAATTGTAAATAACTTAGACCATAAAAGATATAATGTTTTTTTGGTTGTAAACAAATTCAAAAAATTGTATTTTAATCTGGATGGCTTTCATGAGGGATAGTTTGTGTTAGGGAAAGCGAGACACTAACTGACTCTGTACTTGCGCGAAGGTCTACCTCCCCTCCCTTACATGTGCTTATTATCGTAATTTTGTGAGGTCTTAACTTGTAAACTTTGACGATACCGTAAACCTTTGAGGATATCGTAAACTTCTCCTATCAACAAAGGCGTAGATTACCAAGCAATATCGATGGATTTATGGTCACCACAAACCTCGACCGATTGGAAAAAAGAAAGCAGGTATAACGTCACTGTCCCTAGATTAGCAGCAAACACTAAAATCTTCACAATTACTCAGTCATGTAACATCATTAATCATTTATAAACTAGTGCATAAGTCTAGTGAATTTCACTTGAAAACTAATCGAAATCGGGTATCATAAAAAATGCACGGACTATGTGGTTTGAATACCATCGGATCAAGATTGGGATTCTTTCAATTAGAGACGGAATTAGAATTCTATCTTAAGGAGAGATTAAATATTAAATAATAGACGACCAAAAAATATATTCAACATCATATCCTGAATTAATCAAAAAAAAAAATTTTAATTGAAGGACCAAAAAATGTCACGCTAATCGAGCAGTGCTGGCTAAAAAAATCTCAATTTTTGGCACTTGATTTTCGGGCCAAAATTTTAAAGCTTGTTTAAACTCTTGACGAAATGAAATTTTGAACCTTGTTTTGTATTTTAATTTAGCGTTTGCCTAATTTTGGTCTGAATAGATTGCTTAATTTTTGGCACTACATCAGTTTGTTACTGGATATGATCCCAATTTTTGGTCTGCCTAACAATACTTTGACGAATGACCGTCCAAAAAGAGTCTAACAATCTCATTCAAGCAAGTGTTTTCGTTTACAAATATAATACTTATTCATGTCATTACATCTCCATTTGGTAATTAAATATTAAGCCAACGAGTTTTATCTCTAATTGATGTATTTGGTAACGTTTTCGTTTTTATGTTTTTTTTTATAAAAAAATAAACTAGTTTTTATTTTTCTATGATAAAAATTAAAAAATATAAAATATGTTTGATAGTCATTTATATTTAAAAATTTATGAAAACAAAAATAAAAAGCATGTTTAAAACCATCACCAGCAACTAGGGGTGTTCAACTGACAAATAGGTTCAGAAGTGTCAACGATCCGTAAGCAGTCAGAAGTGGGAATGATAAACCGAACCGAACCGAACCACACAACCAACCGAGCCGACAATCGACCCTCTGTGTCGGTCGGTTTTCGGTTTGGTCATCGGGTGGAATGAGCCCACACTTTTGAATCAGATCTAGAAAAGAGAGAGAGAGAGAGAGAGAGAGAGAGAGAGAGAGATTTGAATTCGAGGATTTTCAACATATACGAAAATTACGAATCAGATATGAACAAAAATCAGAAAAAAAAATTCAGATTCAAAAACTTAAAACATTCAATAATTAGATCTAAAAAAGGATTCAGATTCATCTATTCAAAACATGCACAAATCAAAAAAAGAAATCAGATCCAAAAGAAGAGAACACATACGAAAAACAGATAAACAAAAATTAAGTTTTAATTGTTCCAACCCCTTCGAGAGAATGTGCTACGAAGAAGATTTGATCTACGACTTGCAAGTCTGATCTGATAAGATCTGATGCTCTAAGAGACTTGCAGGTGTGAGGCAGTTGAGAAGATGAGGATCGAGGACAGCTTCTATCCAGATCTGATGCTCTAAGAGACTTGTAGGTGTGATCTAATCAGCTTCTACCAAGATCTGATCAGCTTCTACTAAGATCTGATCACACCGTGTGAGGCAGTTGAAAAGATGAGGATTGAGGATAGCTTCTAGAGAGAAAGAGATGAGCATCGATCAACTTCTAGAGAGAGGGAGTGGGTGTTCAGATTTGAGATATATGTTTTATATATCTATATAATAAAGTAGCTAGATTTCTTTGTCTTTAGCTTTTCGCGGTTCAAATCGTTTTAATCCGATGGTCCTAATTAGACTTTATTTCTTTTTACAATTCTAAGACTCCCATCTGTCATAAAACTATTTCTATCTATCTATCTATCTTATATTCTCTCTCATACTATTAACTTTTTTTTTTTTTTTGTTTCTCCAGTGTTGGTTTTGTTATTATTTACTCCATAAAACAAATAAAACAACATCTTATGCAATTATTTATTTCATGAAACTAATTTAAAATTTTTATATATATAATGACATGTATTTTGCCTTTTGCTTTTTAATTTTTAAATAACACTTAATATAAATAAAAAATAGCACATTGACTATAAACATCAAATAATATTTAACACGAAATAAACCTTAGATTGTAAATTAATATATAATTTTATTAAAAAAATGACATTTAATTTTTTCCAATTTATATTAAACTTTGTCGAATTAATATCAAATTAATTTTTATTGTTATCAAATTAATATTATAATTTCATTTAATCAATTTTTTGGAATACTAAATTATATCAATTTTTTGGGTACTAATTATTAAATTTTTAATTTTTTTGTACTAAATTTGGAGAAGGAAAATTGTAACAATAATAAATTTTTGGGTAAATTTCAGTTTACCTCCTTATAGTTTTCCCTTAGAGCACATCACCCCCTTAACGTTTAAAAATAAGCACTCAACCCCCTTATGCATTTGGACTACGATGAACTATTAACACCGTTAATGGAAGTGACATAAAGACCTTAATGCCCTTATCATCTACAATATCTTATATTTGACTTTTCTACACATTCCCACCCACTGAATCATACTACTTCTTCCACCATCACCCACTGCGCACCAATCCAGCCCATTGCTCACCGCCACTCCCACTGGAAAATAACTCAGTGCAACCCAATCCTTCAACTCACTTCATCTGTAGTAAAAAACATCAAACTCAACCCAATTCATTAACCCAACAAATTTAACCCGATTCATCACCAAAAATTCAACCAAATTCATTACCAACAAATTCAACCAACCTTCAGAGAGAGAGAGAGAGAGAATAATCAAAATAAAGTTTAGAAAATTGTATCAAACAAAGAATTAATTTCGAAATCAAAATCAAAGGTTAAATCAAATGGGAAAATGAGAATATTAAAACTAATATTCAGAAAGACTAGAAATCAAAACTCGCTGAAGAGTCATCTATCGTTGAGGAGAATTGATTTGTGTGTTTCGCGTGCAAGAGAAAGAGAGGGTGGAGCAGTTTGAGATTTTATGTACCTGTGAGGAATAAAAAAAGAAAATGAAAGAGAAAAATGAAGAAAATGGGGCATAGGGGAAAAGGACTAGAGCAGTTCTGTGTGCAAGGGTGTCAACAACTTGAACACCCTTAATGGGGACTGCAACCAACCAGAGAGAGGAAGAGAAGATAGAGAAAAAAAAAGGGTATTATAGTCCTTTACCCATATACATTTTGGAGGAAAACACTTGATTTCCCATTCAACCCGTTATTTAGGCACGTGTAACATACACACAATCAATTTTAACAGAAAATATAATGGTAGCAGATTAGTCCAAATCCATAAGGGGGTTGAGTGCTTATTTTTAAACGTTAAGTAGGTAATGTGCTCTAAAGGCAAACCACAAGGGGGTAAACTGAAGTTTGCCCTAAATTTTTTTGGGATGAAATTATCAATTTCCGTTAGCAACATTGTTAGAAGGGAGACAGAGGGGGTCTCCGTGCAATGAATTCAAACTTCAGGGGTCTTCGTGTTATTTATAAAATATCTAAAGTTGTCCGTGTAATATTGTCAAAACTCAAGGGATGTCCGTGATTTTTACCATTTGTTTAATTAAACATTAATTTATTATTATTTTATCTTATAAACTTAAGCATTTATTGATTAGAAGAATTTGTTGGTAACCAAAAAAAAAATGTGTGTCGGTGTATTTCTGTGTATATTTATATATGGAGGATTAGATATTTAGTGATTAAATTTATAATTATATTGTGTCATTTGGGGTTGAATGGTGATAATGGCGATAAATTCATGAGTTTTATATATAAGTAAGATTTGGTTGATTTTATTTATCGCTTAAAGATTGTGAATTTAATTGTGTTCTGTTAGTATTTTTTTTTTTTTTTTTGCTTGAGGTATTTATTACATGGGAATATGGTAAATTGAAAATTTGCTGGTTGAATTTATAATTATATTGTGTTATTGGATTGAGTAGTAATAGATGTGATAAATTCGTGAGTCTTATAAATGAGTAATATTTTATTTATTACTTAAAGATTGTAAATTTCAATGGGTTATGTTAGTATTTTTTTTAAGAGACAATTATATATATGGTGTTGTTTTGAGAAGTTTTTATATATTTTTATGACAGTTCCATTAAAATGGAGGATACGGTCCACGATATATTTCGAGTCATTTTAAAATAAGAATTAGTATGAATATTTTAGGCCATTCCTTTTAAATTTGGATAATTGTTTAGGATTTTTTTATTTATTGTATAGTGCATTTAGACACGGGCAATGACTAGTATATATATATATATATATATATATATATATATATATATATATATATATGTTTAATAGGTGGACGGTTCGGGGAGTCGGGTCTTCAGATGGAGCTACCGATCAACCGAACCGATTTTTTCGGGTAATTAGTATTTAATTCCGAAAATCGAACCGGATGTATTAAAAATCATCTGTTTGCAATCGATAGGGTCGATTTCGGATCGGAGAAGCGAGTAAGCGGGTTTTTTGACCACCCCTACCAGCAACCACCTAACACCACCGAAAACCCACCCCCAAACCCCCTGCAATCCATCACCCCAAAAACCCACCCCCAAACCCCTTGCAATCCACCCCCACCCCTAACACCTTGAAACCCACCCCCCACCGAAAACCACCACCAACAACCACCCAAAACCACAAGAACAACGACAGGGGGAGAGAGAGAGAGGGGCACAAAGATGGGAAAAGGGAAAGAGAAATGAAGGGACTTTTATATTCAAGTAATAAAAATTATTTGCTTGTTGTAAACAAGACTCGAAGGTTAGGCCTCATTAAAGATGTGTTCTAGTGCCTTCGCCTGTTTCATTTTTTGGATCTTTTCAAAAACATTTTTTTAGATATTTTCATATTTTTACCTTATTTTCAAAACGGAATAGTAAAAAAAAAAAACAACCCCAAATGCCCTTCTTCTTCTTTTTTTGTCATAAACGAAAACAAAAACAAAAACAAAAAATAAAAATAACCATACCTAAATGTTTAACCAACGAGATTTTTTATTACGCTAATTACTAATTTTTTTTCTCAAAATTTAAAGGGAAGTACTCTGGGTTTTTTTTTTTTTTTGAGAAATCTAGGGTGTAACACAAATTCAAGTGAAACCCATTGTATGTAAGTGAGTCGCTCACTTACTTGTGAAAAATAATTTACCAAGAAAAAAATTGGAAAATAAAGTATAGGAACAAATCTAAATCTTGCAAAGGGAAGACCGACTCCGTAAATTCTTCGTTTTTTGACTCAATATCAAGTGGTTGCAGAAAAAAACGTGACTTAAACCCACATTTTTAAATGTAAAACTTATTCACAAAACATGTGTAAGTTGCAAATTAGGGATGTAAACTACGTTTTTGCACACCCAATGATTAACTCAGAAATAAGTGTAAGAAAATAAAATGTAGCATTTTAAAATAACACTATAGTACGATCACTACTTCTAGCTATCATCATACGATGACTCGTCGACGAGACTATTACTACTTTTCACGCATATGAAAAACAATATAATCATTTTCTAAATTAAGCAATATAAATATGAGAAATACTATATAACCCAAATTTGCATCTCAAATGAAGGGAGACTATTGAATCAGTAGGTCCTATCAACTTTTTTAAATGATACACACGGATCTAATGGTCCCCCTTCATTTGGAATACAAATTTAAATTACAGATTTATGTTATATAACATTGCTCAATAAACATTGCTCCATGGTATATCCTGCAATCAATTTCACAAATCCCTTATATCCATGTCACATATGCATTAGAGTGCGCCCGCTCACAGACACCGACACAGACACAGGGATACGCACACCATGATCAACTCAACAGCAGCAATAATTTGTAGTAGATAAAACTTGCATTTAAGACACACCAACCCAAATGTCTGAGATTTATAATCACAAAGCAAACACACTTCCACACGACTTTAATATAGCCACATATTTTTTCTTGGACATGTTCAAAGGATTAAGAACAATCACACAAGCAGGAGTAAAAGGAAATCATGCATCTCCTTTATTTAGTAGCTTAATATGGCATGAATCCTGCATAGAAGGCACCAGAGCATTGCTTATTCATCGTCATAGTGCTTGCGGTGGTGGTGCTTACGCTGTTTCTTCTCCTCATCATCATCATCACCGGCCTCTTCATCTCCCTGCCAATTTCATGTTCATATGATTAAACACAGACTGATACTGGCCATTACAAGAATGATAACTTAGATAGAAATCCAACAAGTAAATCCCAAACTATTTCTTATACACATTTCACTGATATGGAATGAAAATAGTTTGACAACACTAATGTACTAAAAACCACTCCAGTTTTAATAATAATCAGCCCGTTCTGCAGAGCTCTCTATCGCCTAATGATAAAAAGATTACTCATGCAATGAACCACCGAATACAACTGTCTAATTATGATGAAACCCCTTGTTTTATGGCAAGCAACAAAATTTAGCATAATGGAAAGTTGGAAACAGTCAAAGTGAACAGAAATATATAGGTTTTCCGTTGGTGTTTATTATTAGCTGGCTAGTTATCCATATCAACATAAGCATCTTGACGAATCTGGCGAGAAAAAATATGTAAGCCAATTCACTAATGTGATTGGCCACTGACTTTCAAATCTTAACAATCGGAATTCAGAGGAATTCCCAGTGACTTTCAAAACGCAAGCCTAATGGTCAGACAAAATTCAGCATCAAAAACTTGGAAGATAGTGCAGGATCCTATCAATAAACCATTTGATTGGGGAATTAAGAAATGAGGCAGGAATGGATGTCATCATCTTAAGTCAACAATCAAGATAACCTGAATGTTAATATGTGCTGTGCAATTGGAATATCATAGGTCACCCCAACAATTGCCAATCCAACCACAACATTATAAAGTGCTTGCATCTTGGCCCTAGACTTAAAAAACAAGACTACTACAGCAATGAATCTAGTTTCACATGACCAGCCAAATTTCCAACCTCTGATTAACTACCAAACACTGCAAATTGTAGGTCTTACAAATGAGTTCAATTCCATCCTCTATTATCTCGGTTACAAAATCTAACTATTGGTGCAATTATGATAAGAGAGCCAAATTGCATTTAGATAAAGTGCAACCAAAAGAAACTTCGATGGTTGGGCAAGTATGTGCCCACAGGAGCATGTACAAGGTTTAGTAACTGAAGAATACGAAATTGTGAGCTACAGAGCTAGCCTCCTCTTCAACTATGAAATGATTTCTGGATCTGTCCACGCCACCATTCAGTTTATTTTGAACAAAATAGGGTTTTCGGAGATGGATAAATCCTCATCATTCAAAAGGAATTCAATTATCTATAATTAGACAGGAGAGCCCGATCGACTATCCACAAAACTTGCACTGCTTGCACTGAATATGAATACAATACTACATCGAACAACAATGATATATGACCCATCTAATGGAATTAACCTAAATTCAAATAAAAAGAAGACACGAGCACAAGACATTGGCAAACTAGGAGGCATCAGACTAGAAATCTAATCAGATAAAACAAACAAAAGCTATTGCAACAAAGTTAAACAATATGAAAAATAGATTGATGTGCTTACATATTTCTTGCGACCATAGCCTTCATCATCATCACCACGCCTCTCATAGCTAGGCTTCCTGTACTCTTCCCCCTCCTCAGACCTTCCATAGCTCTGCCTCTCATGAGCTGGCCTCCCGTACCCCTCAGCTTCTTGGGTCTCAGAGCTCGGACGCCCATACTCTGTCTTCTCAGGCCTCCCACCGTACCCATACCCACCACCACCCTCCTCCTCCCCATAACTGGTCTTCCGACCGTATTCTGTACTGGGCTCCTTGTACTCGCTCTTCCTTCCATACCCAGATCCATACTCTGAACTGTGTTCCTCCTTCCGTCCATAACCGGACCCACCATACCCAGATCCATACTCCGACTTGGGCTCCTCATATTCACTTTTCCTGCCATGCCCAGATCCATACTCGGTACTGGGTTTCTCATACTCACTCCTCCCTCCATAGCCAGATCCATATTCTGAGGTTGGCCTCTCGTATTCCGGCTTCCGACCATACTCAGATCCATATTCTGATGTGGGCCTCTCGTATTCCGGCTTCCGGCCATACCCAGATTCGTATTCTGATGTGGGCCTCTCGTATTCCGGCTTCCGACCATACCCAGATTCGTATTCAGATCCTCCAGATCCGAACCCAGCGCCACCACCAAACTCACCCTCTCCACCACCAGGCCGATTCATCCCAGGCTGAAACCCATAATTGGGCTGAGGCTTCTCATACCCATAACCACCACCACCACCACCGCCGCCGAATTCCTCAGATGGACGAGTCACACCAGGTGGGACTCCATACGAAGGAGAGGGTCGGGGCTTGGGACGGGCATAGCTCTTGTACTCGTTCTCGAGTGCTTCATCGCCGTAGGCACAAGGCTCGGCAGAGGAGGTGTATTGAGGGCGATCATAGTCAAAGCCCTCGGAAGTGGATGAAGCGTTGGCATAGCAGGTTTCTTCGGAGGGTGGATGTGGGCGGCCGTAGGTCAAAACCATGTCGTATCCTCCACCGTAAGGGGTTGGATCATACTCGTCGAAATCGTCGACATCTTCGGCGAATTGATGGCCTTTCGCGTAGTACGACATTGTTGCTGATTTTGGGTCTGATCTGTTGCGACTTGCGAGATCGAAATGATCCTCCCCTCTTTGGACGACTTTGTTTATAAGGAAAGGGAACCGTGATGGTGGGGAACCGAACGGTGTCGTGTTGCAGTTTAAATTCTTTTGGGGCTAATCTCATATTGTACACGAATGTTTGAATTTTTAATTTATACCCTCAAATATTAAAAATCACAATTTATACTCTCATTGTTATGAATTGGTATTAATGCTAATCTCGTCTAGACTCCCTTAAATTTTTCGTCATAAATTGAAACAAATGAGTTGCAAGTGTTTGAGACATAGGTTTATGTATAAATTTATATGTTGTTTACGTCATATATGGGTTGAACATTATAAGATTAACCTTTATCTATTTGATTAATGAAATCTTATTTTTGATATATAAAACGGTGTCAAATTGATCACAAGCGAAGATCTGTAGTGATGGACATACTTTACCTTCATGCCCAAAGCACTTACACATCAAGTGCTTCAATTTATGACAAAAAAATGAACGGTAGCTTAAGTCAGAGCCACATTGCTATCAACTCATAATATTGAGGGTATAAATTAAAATTTTAATATTTAAGGGTATAAATTAAAAATAAAAATATCTTTACAAATACAAAATGAGATTAGCCTATTGTTTTGGCGTTTTCATTTTCATGTGAAAAACGCCCTTGGATCCTTGCAGAATTACGATGCTTGTAAACCGGAAATGTTTTGGTATGTTTTGCTCATTGTCTTGAAATCTATAAACTAAGAGAGTTTTTACTTTTTATTTTTGTCAATACAATAAGAGAGTTAGACATTTGAATTTTATTCATAAATATTTTTTTTGTTCATTTTTATTACATCATTTCTATCATAAATATTTTTGTTTTGTCAAATTTATATCACAAGTTGAATCACTTAATTTTAAGTAATTTGTGGCTCAATATAATTTTTATTTCAAACATTATTTTTGTTTTATACAATACAGTGTACACATGTTGATTTTTTCTTTTTTTTGAGGTCATATATTTTGAAATTTTTTTTATAGATTTTTTTTTCAAAAAATAATGTACAAATTTAATTTCAAATTATATAATTAAAGAAAGAGAAGTAAAGAAATTGATATTTAATATAATGAAATCGATTTTTTTTTATGTTTGGATTTTACGTTTCATCGTGTCTTTAATTTGAACTGTTGATTTTAAAATGAATAATTTTTAATTAAAATAATACAATTTATACATTCACATATTTTCATTGAATAAAAAATAAAGATAACACATCAAAAAAAATATTTTAACCCCCACTTTATGGCCCCATAAAGAAATTTGGTTGAGCTATGTAGGGCTTGAGTATAACAAATTATATGAGGCACAAAATTTAATCTTAATTTTTGTTTAATATTGCGGTTAGATGTGTCTAAATTAGTTTATGTGTATTTTAACTAATTTTTTTTCGTGAATTACATCTCATAAATGTTTCAAATTATTTCTCATAGATATCATTGAAATTTTATTAAAAACGATATACAATTAAAATAATGTTAAAAACTTAATAAGTAATTGGAAAAAATAATTTAAGAATTTAATTGAAATAGAAATCCAAGTTTCAGGTCAACTTTTTTTTGGTTATAAATGAAATAAAAAAAGAAAAAAAAAGAAAGAGAGAGGGGGCCGGGAGGGAATTTCACAAATTACATCAATTTTATCTTATATCACTCTAATAAATAACGGTTATCAATTTTTTTACAGAGTAAAGTGACAAACTTAAAAATCTATCAAAGAAGAGAAGAAAACTCCAAAGAACTTCTCGTTCTAGTACCACTTTATTTTATCTCTTTTACAATTAAATGGTTGCTGGGAAAAAAAAATCGACTAGAAGAAGAAAATTTGGAGTTTAGAAAAAGTAAAGTCTATGAATGGAATTTTTTTTAATTTTTAATCTGGATATATACAATAAACAGTTGCTTATTGATAATATAAATTACTCATATGTATATTTATCGTTAAAAAATTAATACTCATTATTTATTAAAATAATATAAAATAAAATTAATATTTTAAAATACAATACATAAATTTTATAATTAAGAATACAAAGTGAAATAAAATAATAGTTTATGAAGGACTGAATCATTCCATAAACATCGTAAAATGGGATTTAAGATTTACTTTATGTCTCCGCAATCGATCACATCGCCTTCCCTATTCCTTCCATAACATCTACTACAGAGGTGAAGATACAACAAGAGAGAAAGAGAATGGCCATGGTGATAACGGTGGCACAGGACGGAAGTGGGGACTATAGGACGGTGCAGGAGGCAATAGACGCCGTGCCTCTCTGTAACACCTGCCGGACGGCGATTCGTGTGTCGCCGGGGATATACAAGCAACCCGTGTACGTGCCCAAGACCAAGAACCTAATAAGCCTAGCCGGATTGCGTCCGGAGGACACTATCCTCACCTGGAACAACACCGCCTCCCAAATCGATCATCACCAGGTACATTCGCTCTCAGTTGATACAATAATCGTGCTTTTTGACGTCGGAGAAAAGTTTAAAATTGAGGGGTTTTGTGGGTTTTCAGGCGTCACGCGTTATTGGAACTGGGACGTTTGGCTGTGGGAGTACCATTGTGGAAGGAGAGGATTTTATAGCTGAGAACATCACTTTTGAGAACTCTGCACCTGAGGCAAGAGCCCTTTCAATTGTCAATACCCATTGAGATTTCAGTTGGTTTTGAGTTGATTTGTTATGGGATTTTAACTTTTGTAGCTATTGGGTACTTGACAAATTGTAGTTCGAGGCTGTGTGTGTGTATGATTCAAATACTTCTTCCATTCTCGTTGCTTTGTTTGAAATTGCATGACCTGATCTCTCTCATGAAATTTTACTTTAGGGTTCAGGCCAGGCTGTGGCAATTAGAGTGACTGCAGATCGTTCCGCATTTTATAATTGCAGATTTCTTGGGTGGCAGGTACACTCACTGCTATTAGTCAATGGTAGAAAATATGATCTTCGTTTCAGTTCAGATGTTGTATGAAATCTCCAATTGATTGAATTCTGCAGCTGCCACTTTAACATTGAGGAGGAACAAGGGAAATGAAACCACATAGTATTTGTAGAAGTCTGAAATATTTCATTCAACATGAAGTTTGAGACTTTTAAGCAGCATAAATGTCGAGATGTATTGTTGTTGCATAACCAAGTCTAGAAATTTGAACGTTTTATTGTCTCCTTAAATTGTAATGGATGTTCTTTGCCTACGAGCTCATATATTGTATGTAGAGATGTGGGTCTGTCCCAAGCAGAGATATGACTTCCCAAATAACCAAGGACAATAGCTTGCAAAGTACTGGCGTAATCTACAGTTTGGTTGATTAGTCAGAGCATTTTTTTTTTTCACAGGACTGGCAGAGTGGTAAACTTTGCAGTAGGAATCTTTTACTTTACAACATATAAACCAGAGCATTTGATATTCAGAGGATGACAGAATGAGAACGACGTAATTGAAAAATTTGAGCATTTGATATTCAGAGGATGATAGAATGAGAACCACATAATTGAGAAATTTTACCTTTAGCTTAAGCTTCTTTCGTCTGTAATTTCTGTGCAGGACACATTGTATTTGCATTATGGGAAACAATATTTGAAAGATTGCTATATTGAAGGAAGTGTGGACTTCATTTTTGGGAATAGCACTGCTCTTTTGGAGCACTGTCATATTCATTGCAAGTCAGCTGGATTCATAACTGCCCAAAGTAGGAAATCTTCTCAAGAGACCACTGGCTATGTTTTCTTGAGGTTTCTCCTTTTACTACAGTTGTCTTAATTTCATTTCAAGGGAAGAATTAATGTCAATTCTGTATGTCTTCTTCTTCCTTTGTTTTCTATATTATACTTCACAAATGTTTTCGCGTCTCGTGTTTGTCCATATGAAACCACTGTGGCAAAATAAATCTGTGTTGGGAATTTTTGTATATTTTGCATGGTGAGCAATCTGTTTGACTGCTTCAATCTGTTCATAGTTAATGGGTGGTCTTGTTGAGATTCATGTTAAAATGTTTCCTGAATTATTTGGCCTTATTCTTGTTCTTTCTTTTCTTTTCTATTTCTAACTTTATTTAGATAAGAATTTTTTGTGCGCCAAAAGTTGTTATTTTGAACTTTTGAGTTATTTGATACTTTCTATATTCCTTGTTATCCAGGACCTATATGTTGGATAAAGTTGGAGAACTTCGCAATGCTATACTTATTCTGAGTTTCATTGTTGCCATTTTTACATGGGATTTAAACCAATAAATGCATCATCTATAATACTGCAGCTAAAATTTTGATATTAGCACCATGGGCACTACCAAAAACCGTCTTGACAATTCAAATAGATGGCAAATGTTGGTGCTTCATTCCTTGATTCGTTTGTGAATATGACTCTTTACTGTAAAGCACCATTTCATTGAAAACTTATGTTAAGAATTATACAAACACAATGATGAGTCATTGCCTTGACGCTGATGTAATGAGTTTAGGCAAAGTACAAGATTTCTGGTATGGGAAAGGATTCTAAGTACATTGCCCCATCTTAAGTACTATCCTAGTTCCTCCCTTCTGCGTGACAGTATCGGGCATGGTTTTGTAAATTTTGCTGTTGTTTTAATTCACCAATAACCTTTGTAGTTTATTAAAGCAGATGTGTGATCACTGGCAATGGGGGAACACCATACGCATATCTTGGACGACCGTGGGGACCTTTTGGGAGGGTGGTTTTTGCATACACATGGATAGATGCATGTATCATGCACGATGGTTGGCATAATTGGGGCAAAGCTGAGAACGAGAGAAGCGCATGCTTTTACGAGTACAGGTACTTGGTTTCAGACTTTAAGAAGTTCTATAAATGTTGATAACTTTGTAAAATATGGTTTTAGAAATCATACACGGTGCACCTATGCATGCATGCACGCAAATACACAATCATCGTTGTTGATAAAATTATTCAGCATTGATGAACAAGATAAGAAAGGATTTGTCCTCCATGGGCTTGGATGATACATGATATGATTAAGCAAGAAATTGAGTTGGAAAGGTGAACTCTGTTATGTTTGAATTACAAAAATGATGATTACCTTGTAAATTTTTATAAACAGTTCATAAAATGAATTGGATGAAATTGCGGGCAGAAACTTTTGGGTCGTGAGCTTAAACTCCGTCCTCTGTTTTATTCTTGCGATGCGAGATATTGTAAAGTTTTTCCTCCCTAAAACCCCAAATTCATGCGATTCTCCCTTCTTTTTTTTGGCTTGGTTGGATGGTTGTAATGGGAAAAAATATGCAGGTGTTTTGGACCAGGTAGTTGCTCATCAAAACGAGTGACTTGGGCGAGAGAACTGATGGATGAAGAAGCAGAACAATTCCTTATGCACAGTTTCATTGATCCGGATCCACAAAGGCCTTGGCTGGCACAGAGAATGGCCCTGAGGATACCACATTCTGCTTAGGAGGTATTATTATGAAGCTCGGGTGCAGCAGTTTGCTTATGTACCAATAAACAGAGAAATGGGTTTCATGAATTAGCATCTCACGGTAGCTGAGAAAAAAAATTCTTGGAAGAGTCATTTCAAGTTTTAGTTCGTGTGACAAATGCTTGGTCATTTGGTTTTGTAAGAATGCCACTTTTAGAAGATCTTGAAATGTGACCATTAAAAGATTCGAATTTTCGTTGATTTGATTAAAAATTCGAGTGTCTTTTCATTTGGTATAAGTTTAAGTAAATGACTGTGTTGATTTGTTTTTACTCAAATTTAAATTTGAAAGGTATTAGTCTATTAAGATTCGCAAATTTTCGAAATTGATCGATAATGCTATGGAATTCAAAGAGATTTAAAAGAAAGAAGTATGCTTAGAGTATTGAAAACAAATGCTATTTGAACTTTATTTTAAATCCTTATTATTTTATCACAGACTCAACAATTTATTAAAAAAATATTCTGGTGTTTTAAGGCAAAATGACTAAATAAGTTGGGCCTAATTTTCGAGCAATACCATGTTTATTAAATTTTATATCTCAAATTAATGTAGATAGTTGGATCAATAGGGTTCACTAATTTTCATAAACATTTAGTGCATAAGATTTTAACACATCATTTGAGATACAACATCTGATAAAATTGTGATTTTCAAATTTGTTTATTCAATGCGACAGTGATATTATGTTAGCATTGTAATTCCAAGGTGTTAGTATTGTAACTTCAATGATAGTTCAAATTGTAATAGAGACGAGCTGTAAACGTAGACGTCATGAATTTAAATTTTGACAATTTCTTGAGGTCAGGTCACAAAAAATTTATTCCTCATTAATACTCTAGTCCCCTCGTGGATGGACGTACCTTTGACTAGACCGAGAACGGGATTAGTCGATGTGTGCATAAGCTGACCCTGACACTCCTGACGGTTGAACAAAAAAAAAATGTCAGTATTGTCACATGATATCACAAATCAATAATCTATAATGTAAAACAAAGCAGACTTTGATAATCTCATCCAATGACCACCAACATCCCTCTCAAGAATCTATGATTAAAATAAATTAAAGTAATTTTTTTTTAAATTAATCGGTTGGTTTACGTTGTACCATGCCTTTAGACACAAGTTATCCTTAGTAAAATATTAAAATAGACAAGGTGAACCTCATTTGAATAATTATCTATAATCTATAATATAAAACAATATAGTCTTCAAAAAATTCATCAAACGGTCTCAAATAGACTTCCAACGGTCACCAACATCCCTCTCAAAACCATTTACATTGAATTTTATATTTCTCTCGTTACTCTTCACCCTATCTCTGGAATCTTTATTCATCACTTCTCCAAATTAACCAATTTATTTACGTTGTACTGTACTTTCAGGTACAAATTACTCTTACTCTTTCATATGCACTGAATCGAAGTCTCCGCTTTTGGAGAAAATATTGTATGTAAATGTCCAATAATAAGTCAACAAAATAAATCTATAATATAAAACATAACAAGTTTTAATAAGTCTATTTGACGGTCTCAAATAGACTCATTCAACGTCTATCAACATCTCTTTCAAAATCATTGACATTGAATTTTACATTCTTCTCTTCACTCTTCACTCTCTCTTTAGGATCTTCACTGCTCACTTTTTTAAATTAACCGATTAATTTTCGTTGCACCGTAACTTTAAGCACGAAATACCCCTAATTTAATTACATGAAAAAAAATAATAGTTATTAATGGATGAATAATTATTAGTTTGTGTGGGTTTATTTCTTATTTGTTTATATGTTTTTTAGTCCGTGATACCACTTGATATCAATAATATTTTCTCCACCATGTGAAGCAGGTCATCGAGTCTGGCCAATTTTGGGTCGCCACGTCACAATAGCAAAGCGCGAAATGGAGATATGGTTGTCAGAGTGAGTCTACTTATCTTCTTCTCCTTCATTTTCCCTCTACAAATCTCTCTCTTCAAATTCAAGAGACGGCTATGGGGGAGTTTGCAGTGGTTCCACCATGCTACAAGAACTCGTTAACACGCACTAGGGCGCATTTTAGCGGATGGGAGTGGAAGGGAAAGCCGATCGGAAAATGGCAATGCCGTGATGAATCGAGACCACAGCCATTGACGATAAAGAGCCAGACGGCGAAACTTTCAACTTACTCTTCCTCTATTAGCACAGATTGCCCTCTCTTCGAATCCCCCCAGGTCTCTCTCTCTCTCTCTCTTTCTCTTCTTTGCGTGTGTGTTGGTGTGCGCACGTTTACTGTTGAGTCTGAATTGAACTCAAATGGAGTTCGATTTGTATGGGCAGGCGTCTTTCGATCAATATCTGGAGGATAAGCCCAGAGTCTTCGAAGCAATCTTTCCTGAAAAACAGGGAAGCCAACAACTGAATGAGGTAACTTTCACTTTTTCTTCCACACTATTTCGTTCCAATTGTGATTTTCCCCCAATTGTTCCAGTGGAAGGTGATAGGAGGATTCGATCCCTTGGGCTAGCTTCTTAGTAACCCTAGTTCTTAGAAACCATAGTCTTCAAAGCAATTCTAGTTTGCACTATTATGGATTAAGGCCATTCAAATTTAACATATTTTTACCAACCATTTCTTGGAACTCCCATTTATTCACTCTTCTTGGAGTCAATCAGCCACTTTGTATAACAGTTGGAGATTGTTGGCCTGCACCTTAATATAGTAATCTTTTCGAATGACAGATTATAATCGAGTTTTTTTTTCTTTTTGCTATACATGAACTTTGTTACACTGTTTGTAAGGTTGTCCTATCCTTTCAAGCTAACTACCCTGAACAACTGCATTTCTTGCACGATCATCTTAATATTGTGTGAGCACTAGCAGCCCATATTTTCACCACAAGTCAGCAAAACACACATGCTTTATCACCATGAGCATCGCTATTTCCTTTTTGTTGTAAGAGCGGGGATTTGATTAAATGTTACGGATTGACTTATATCAAAATTGTTCTTTCTTGAGGGATCTTTCAGTGCATTCCCTCCATTCCTCTATGCCTTTTTTCTTCTCTGTGTGTGTGTGTGTGTGTCTGTGTGGGACTGAGTTTATTGTTTGGCGATACAAAGAAATGTCAAAATACTTTTTAGTTACAAATTCTACATTTCTGTCTACTGATAGATGCAATTGTTTGAATAAATTCAAATTATATTAGTATACTCAATTCATGATCAGGTATGTTTGAACAAAAAAGTAGGCCCTCTATTTAATAAAAAAAGCTACACATTATATGAATCATTAGAAAGTAATCTTAGGTTCTCACAATGAAAAAATAAAATAAAAAAGTTAACCTGAAATTGGAAAATAAAGTAATTTGAGAGTGTTACCCTTTTTTTCAAACTGTATTATATTACTGTAAATTATAACAGAAATACATTTGTTGGATTTAAGGATGTCAACCCAAACGTGGTCCTTCAGGAGGAAAACAGATATAAATTCACTCTTAGACTACTTGTATTTTAAAATTTTAACTCCTAAGTTATTCCTCTAAATGGGAACAAATGTTTACAACCATTTTGGGCACTTATAAATTTATAATTTTGTTCTTTTCCCCCATAAATTTTCTAACTCGGCCTGCTGAAGTAGAAATCACAAATTAAGATGTCAGTAAGGTGTAATATGTTACTTTTTTGCACCTTCTGAAAAAAAAAATATATGTTATTTTTTTGCAATCATTATGTGCAACACCTCTATTAAATGGAGAATTGATTCTTCTGGCCTCCTTTGAAAGCTACTCAGGTTGATCTATGTGAGATTGAGGAAACTAGTGTGAATTTTTACACTTGCTTAGAAACTTGACATATGGTGCTCTTAAAGGCTTGATATTGTACTTCTGCACTTTTAATTTCTAAATGTATGGTATAATAGATAGTTGAGGCATAACATTGTGTGGAGTTGTTGAAAGTGCTGTTGTACTGCATTTTTCTCTTTTGTTCTGATGCTTCATTGTCTAGTTTGGAAAGAGGTGTTTCAATTTTTTAATTGAGTGCTGCTTAGTCTCTGCCAAAGCCTATGCACACATAACACCTTACCTGGTGACTCTTATCAAAGGAAAGAAATAGTACAATATTTGATCCATTGATTTGAAGAGTTGGGGCCCCACCTACATGACAATGGTCAATTAAATTTGTACTTTGAGGCCTGAGCTTGGAAAGGATCTGGTGAGACACAGCCACAGAGGATACATTCATGATTTGAGGAGAGTGTTTTTCACAACTTAGATGGATATCCTTATCAATATGTTTTTCCTATGTTGCTTAACCGGAGGGGGGGAGGGGGGGGGGGGGGGGGGGGGGGTGGTTCTTAGATGGTAGAATACATGATACAATCGTATACGAAAAATGATAAAATTGCTAAATCTCGGATATCAGGTTCAGGTCCGTATGGAAGGGGTAACTTTAGTTAGGTGGAGGACTCTCTCTCTCTCTCTCTGTGTGTTTCTGATGCCTGAAGTATCATATTCATGCAGGAAGAGTGGAAAATCTATATGCTACCTGTAAAGTTCCTGTTTCTTACTGCCTGGCCAGTGATTGACATGAGGTTGAGATGTAAATCACAAGGGATAGATTACCCACCCGGAGTTCCTCATGATATCTCAAAGGTTCTTGAGCTCGATATTGTAAGACTACCAGTGAAAACAACTGCTCACACACAACTTGTGCTTGATTGATATTCAGTCCTCCTAACTATTGTAAAATCAACACAAGCATTTCTTATGCAGATAAGATGGGAGCTCCAAGGCCTAGATGACATTCTCAAGCCTTCTCAGTTTGATCTTGGTGTAAAAGGAGTTCTGTACCCTGATAGACAGGGAACTGAAAGCCGGCTTAAAGGTCAGTTAGAGATGAGCATAAGCTTTGTTATCCCTCGAGTGCTTGCTTTGGTCCCTGAAGATGTTCGTCAAGATGTTGCAGAGTTGGTTAGACCATTATAAACCCTACACTTTGAAATAACTATTCTTCCTAGATGGAATGTTGCATAGGAAATAGGAGGAACGAAAATTAGAGAATCTAAAACTTGTTCTAATTAATCTGTCTTCATTTGGAATTTTGTATGTAGGTGCTAAAGAGATTGGTGGAGAACATGAAGGACAAAGTTAATGATAGCTTGCTTGCTGATTATAATGAATTCAAAGAGGAAAAATCAAACAATTTAGTATGAGCCAAGAGCTGAATCTGATTACAACTTTAGACAGATAGATTTGTGGAAGACCTGATTGGGATAGACATATAAGGTCAGAAATGCAAGAGCAAATTCAAGCTACCACCAAAGAGGCCTGAAAGAACAGGGCATCCAAGCAAGTCCCCATTTACTATATTTCATTGTCATTATCCACGACTCAAACAAAAATTTCAAGTAGATGTTGCTTTTTGATGTATATAGTTTGTCATGAAAGCAGTTTCTGGGTGTTTCCTGTGATTCCAAATCCATACTGTAGAAACCTGGGGATGGTTATATTATTCTTAGCAGAATGTGGAGGATCTCAGATTGATGGAATGTCCTTGGGTCTTACTTGTCAAGGGCATATATAATAGTTTGATGAAGACGGGTAACTTAGTGCAATTTGATGAATGAAAGATAATAAGGTCAGGGTGGAAGAATGTTTCCTTAGTTTGTGGATCATGTGAATCAAGGAATTACGAAATGTTCTTGAATATTGAGTTTGGCCAAAAAAAATTTATTATTATTGCTCTTCGTTTTGTTATGCCATTTTGAAAAAACTGAGAATTTCCAGGAAAACAGGAAGAAAAAGGCAATTTGGAAATGGAGGGATCAAACCCAGTGCTTTGACATTCAAAGCAAGTGTTCTTCCAAATACCAATTGAGCTATACCCCCTTTTGTATTTGCAGGTTACAAAATGGGAAACATCCAAATATAGGCTTTATCATATTTAGTTGGAGGAGTTTAGGTAAGAAGTTAGTGCGAGTTGCTCATAGTCCCTTACTAGTCAAGGGGCTTTAATCTATATACTTTCAATAAGCGGTTTAACTAAGAAAAGGAAAGAGAGCCAGTTAACCCTTATAGTGGTAAACTCAAAATGAGATCGGAGTAGAAAGACCATTAGCGATTAAGTTCATTTGCCAAACAATCAAAGAAAGGCTTAGTCGAAGGAGAGGTACTTATGACAAAACGAGCCGAGAACTTAAAAGATAAAGATATAGACTGAGTGCCATTTGATACCAAATGCAAAAGGAAAGGATAAGATTTGGAGATGCGGGGGATCGAACCCCGTGCCTCTCGCATGCAAAGCGAGCGCTCTACCATTTGAGCTACATCCCCGTTTGTGGGAAAGCTTTTGGGAACTATATTTCAATTATATTCTGTCACCATTTTCTGCCTCTTCACCTGCTTCTTTTATTTCATATCTCACAGTAACCTTTTATCATTTTTAGGAGCTGATCAAATAGCAAGCCATATGCAAGCTGTTGGATTTTTTTTTTAACATAAAATGGATACGCACATAGGCGATTTCATATATTCGTCAAGAAATATTATCCCTTAGCACCACACAACTATTTGAAGGAGATCTCACCGCACCTATATCAGGACTAAAGTTACGTGTTTTAGGCGCTGAATAGTAGGTTTAGTCCTACCGAATTGTCGTAGTTATGGAGACTCAAAACCAAACATTAAAACGAAAAAATTTAAATTTTTACCCATTGGGCCAACTACGCGGTAGTAAGTTGTTGGATCATGTCCCCTATTTTTCCCTTCTAAAAAGAGTGAAGTTAAAGGGGTGGCTGGCTGATGAAAATTGCTCCCTTTCTTGAGAAAAAATTCAGTACTTTTAAGGTACCATCTGGCGCAGGTGGTGTAAAATGTTGTACATTCACATACCATTGCTGCAATCTCCCATGAATCTCCATCTTTTTTATATCGCTCAGGATGGTGACGACGAGCAAGATGCTCCTGCGCAATACAAGTTACTATTTTGACTCCACCAAAACCCATAACCATCAAAGTCCAAAAAAAAACATCACCATCACCATCAGAAAACGCCACAAGGGAAATCGAAGCCAAGCTTCATCTAATGTCGGCAGAACCAAAAGAAATCCCATTCAATTCACATGTTTCAATTTAATCTATATTAACATTTTCAGTCTTCCGAAATTCTGATCCCATTCTCATTCGATGATGAAACAGCAGAAAATGACCACAAAAAAAAAAAAAAAACAACAACAACACAAAGCAACAGAAATCTGAGCCATTATATGTGATTATCCACTCAACAGGACTTCAATAAACCAAGCACAACAAAAAAAAATAGAAGCCAAAAACTCAGTGACTTCAGAGAGCAACACAAACCCAAGAAAAGAGTGTCTTGGCTATTTTGAAAGCTTGAAGTATAAAATTAAGATGATAGCAACAAGAAGGACCACAATCACAGCACCGATAATCCACTTGTTCCTGCTCATCCTTCTTGACATGGCAGTCAAAATTTTTTTACTCCTGCTCATGTTGTCATCCACTCCATGAAGCTGAAACAAGAAAGAGGAAAACAATCAGATTGATACATTGTGGATTTTTCCCTCACTACTTGTGAAACCTTTGGTTTGTAGCACAAGAGTAATATGAATATGGCATGCCTTAAAACTATAAAGTTGGCCATATTGAAGATAGACACAAAGAAGTTGAATTTGGTACCGAAAAAACAGTACACTTTTGTATCTGGTTTAAGACAGCATCACCGCAAGGAATATCAAATCAAATATACCGTGGTATGGGCATGTAACAGAGATTGTCGCTGTTGGTGCAGATCTTGAAGAAGTGAAACACCAAGGTCCTCTGTCTCCAGCATGGTCCCCCTACTTTCCCTTATTCTATCACTGGACTTGTTTAATCTTTCGGTCGACATTAATAATCTTTCTCTTTGATTGGTCGATACCTATTGAAGTTATTGGAGAATTTAGAATACATAATGATGGGAGATTCAAAATGATTAATTGACTTGGGTTCTCTAGCTCTTGAATCAGGCACAAAGAGCTTGTAAGGCAGCATTGGCAATAACCATTTCCAACAAGAAGAATACCGTAAAAAATTCAATTTTCAAGAAACTTTATCGTTTAATAAGAGCTCCTGCAAACATGTAAAACCTCCAATTTCTCCTTTCCAGGAATTATATTATTCCAAACATTTTTTAAAACAATAATTTTATTTTTCAATATCATTTTAGAAACACCCTGCTAAACCACAAAAAGGCCTTCAGTTAGCTGTTATGAGAAGCATCAGAATTACAAAACTATAATCACCCAGACGTACCGTTAATGCATCAGCCATTCCCGATTCCAATAACTCATCTCGTGCAGCCTGGTTTAAGTTAGTTGACACAATTCGTTTAACTTCACTTTTCAAATTGTTCAGATCAGATTTATATTCCCTTAGCTTAGCAATAAGCACAGCCTTCACATTTGGCTGCAAACTTCGAGCCTCAAGGTCCATTTTCCGGAGCTGGATAAATGACCAGCCAATATTTAATTGATCTCCAAGAAAAAGGGAAAAAAAATTTTGGCAACAAGAACAAGTCAATATAGTACCAAAGATTCGGCTTCATCCAGTCCAGCTTTTATTTCAGAAACTTTTTGCTTCTTTTGCTCTGGATTTCAATAAGATATATAACTTCACAATATCAATGTTCACAATTAACATAAAAACAAAAGCTTTACAATGTAATTTTTAAGAAAAAATTAGCAAACAATACAGAAGGGTTAGACTTCACCCAAAAGAATCAAATTTCAAAACCCAAGCACCCCAGTCATACTTGTGAAATATAAAGAATGCAATGTAAGTGAAACAAGTGGCAAATCTGAAGTGAAGCCCCTGTGATCCAATCACAATAAAAAAAACTCACCCAAATACAATAACAGCAGGATTTATAATGAATCAAGAGATTAGGAACCTAATAGAAGATAAATAGCCAGCTCCTTATTAACTTCATCATCAATGTATTGTTAGGAATTACAAAGTTCTTTGATTTATCAACAATAGAGGGGCTTTGCTTCAGATTTGCTTACGCTTTGAAGTCGAAAGAAGCAAAGAAAGTAACTTGGAAAATGGAGTCTACCAGATAGCATTTGTGAAAAAGTTGAAGCCACCTCATATGTCATAATGCATAGTATCACACACCATCATCCAGTTATTCCCAAAAGTTTAAGTTCAACACTAATGAAAAGTGGTGATGGAAAATATTACACCCACGACCTTGTGAGAAGATCAATGGTTTTAAATTTAGCCACCTTAAAAACCCCCCACTTCGAGTGAGGTTTGACTCAAAACTTCTCATTCTTGTAGAAAAGTCATGGTGGATGTCGATGAAGCTTTAAATGATTCTCAGCCTGAGCAAAAGAATTCCATTTCTTTTGTCTCTGATGTTTAAATGATTCTCGACATTAGCAAAAAATACCTTTCTTTACCTCCAACCCCCATCCCCACCCCACCCATCTCCACCAAAGAGGTAAAATAAATGTGTGGAAAATTCGAAATTCCTTTCCATATTTCAGAACTTGCTTCAACAAATCAACTTAACAAATTCAATAGTATTATTTTGAATGACCCTTCTTTTCTTTTTCAACTTAACAAATTCCTTTCCTTCTTTTTCTTTTTCCGACCCTAGCAAGCTTAATCTACTAGGAGGTGAGTTACACATTATCCCATTTATATAGAGTAATAAAAACCTCTTTTTACATCCTCCTGCGCAACCTACGTCCAGAACTCCAAAATCAAACGCACAAGCATGTAAACCAATGAACACAGAAACATCACACACACACACAAACATAGAAGATACATAAGTACATGTACGTAATTGAAAAAAAAGATGTTGCAAATTCAACAAGAAGTGAATTAAACGAGGGTTTCGTCAGACCTCCATCGAGAAGATTAGCTGACGTGCACTTCTTAGACAAATTCGCCGAAAGCTCGCAGTATTGGCGTTCGTATCCCTCAAATACCTCACTCATCGTGTCGAAAGCTCCTCAAACAGAATCTGTCTAATTCATTGAAACCAACGAAATCAAAAATCCATTGACATTATCAGTCGATGTCTATGATTCACATAATCGTACGTATCAGCTACTCTAAAATAGTTAACAAAAAATCTATCGATTTTTCTAATGATCAAACTAGAGCGTACTGACCGGGAAATCGGGGGATCGCCGGATTTTGAAGAGGTGGCCGAGAATTTCGCCGGCTACAAGTGGAGGATCTGGTCACCAGCAACAAATGAAAAAAGGTGGTGGCTTTTTTTGGGTCTACCAAAAAAGCGGTGTTTCAAAACGACAATGCCCGTTGGGGTCACCTAAAGTGGTCGTTACTAATAGTATGAAAATTATTTGGGCGAATTGCACTTTGGACCTTGAAGATTTTAAATATACTGATTTGCATCTAAAAAAATTAAAATTCAAGAAAATTAAATTTTAATTCTTTTACTTATGAACTTAATTTTACTTTGTCAATTAAATTATTAAATTTTTACATTATTTCCTCAATTATTTGAATTATTTCACATTGCTCTAAACGTAAATATCCCTATCTTTTAAGAGGGAAATTGAGAACGTATCTAAGTAAAGTGAAATATATTACATAGTTCGGGGGTAAAATAAAATAGATTTCTGTCAAATTTGTAACGAGTAGTAATAATTGAGACGATTTGAAACAAATCACATTGTTTAAGAACTCTTAGGGGTGGTTCAATGGTTGAGTCTGACATTTGATAATCCAGAAATCTTAAATTCAATACTTCTCATACCCATAAGGACTAGCTACTCTTGTTCCTCAGGAAACATGTTTTAAATCTGCTCGGGCTACGGTGACCAGTATTTTAACTCGAGAGAGTAGTAGGAGCAAGTCTAGACACCCTGTAGCACAAAAAAAACACATTGTTGAAGATATAATATTAAAAACATGATAGTTGAGGGTATAATATAAAAAAATAGCCATAGTTGAGCTGGTTAAAGTGTAATTTACCCTTAAAATTCTTGTATTATGTTTACAAACACCAAATTTTATTGCAGGTGCCATGCATGTGATCTTAGTAAAGGCATAATAATAAAAGAAAATTTATGTTTCATGTCACTTGCACGTGAGCGACTTTTCACATCTTTAAATTTAGGGTTAACCTCCTTGTAGTTTAAACCGTTGCACTAAACTTCCTTGAACTCATGACCAAAGGGTAAAAGTGGATGTCCGTCATAGAATTTGTAAAAATATCAAAATAACCTCATTGTTATATTCAATTTTCAATGAAATGCCTTCTTTTGACTTAGACATCTAACGTGATGAGTCCTAAATTAGGGTAAATTGTATTAATTGTCCCTGAGATTTGTCACTTATTGCACTTTTATCCCTAAAATTCTAATTTCGTCAATTTCATCATTCATGTTAATACATTGACTCACTTTGGTCCTTAGCTCTAACAGTCGTCCAAATAATATAGACAAAAAATGTCATGTGTCTTACACATGGGAATGTTAATTGGTGTTTTTGTCAGTGCTTTCAAAATATAGGGCAAAAATAGGAACTCAAAATAAATCTTAGGGACAAAAAACTACCATTACTTGCGACACTCCTCTTTCCACACACTGTTGGTAATCCGCCAATTTCGTCAATCACATACCTTCCCCCACTTGAACTGCAGCCCTAACTTTCTCTTTCCACGATGTTCTCTCTCTCTCTCCAGCTCATCTTTACTATGCTCACCCTAACAACGGCCAGCCCACTAGTAACGACCACTAAACCCGGGTGATCTCTCTATCGCTCTCTCTCTATCTCACCTCTCCTTTTTCTTCATAGACACTCGACACACACACAACCCAGCATAAAGAGAGTAACAGAGATCTCGCTTCAACTCTACCGCCACCTTCACTCACAAGCCAACCCAGTAAACCCACCTCCACCACCACAAATCTTGCTCTCCACCACCATGACCATCATACTGGACCTATCAATTCTCATGTCCCCAACAAAGTTTTAAAAAACAAGACACAATTCAGGAGGGAGATCTATAGAGAAATTTACAATCAGAATTCAATTGAGCAATACCCAATTCATGCTTGATTCTTCATTGATTCAAAACCCTTATTGCCACCATAGTAGCTGTCGATCTTCTCCACATCGTCTCCAGCAAAGAATACATCATTCATGTACATCTATCTCTTTCTTTCTCGTTGTTCTGTTGTGTTTGTGTTAAGGTTTAGATGTGTCGGGTTTGGGGGTGGAGACGCAGTAACGATGTGGGTTTGTGTTGTGAGTGTGTATTTGTGGTTTTCTGCTGTGTTTGTGTTAGAGTTTAGATGTGTTGAGTTTTGGGGGTGGAGACATAGTAATGAGAGAGAGAGAGAGAGAGAGAGAGAGAGAGAGCCTACGTGTGTGAGGGAGAGAAGAGAAAAAAGAAAAGAAGAAGAAGGTGGGGATTTGTGTTCATGCTTAATGTATACATATGAAGGAAAATTGTGTTTGGATGCATAAATAGTTAGAAAATACCAAAAATATCCCTCAAAAGTTGCATGTGACATGCAAATGATATTTTCCGATTATTATTTGGACGGCAATTAGGGATAAGGGCTAAAGTGAGTCAATGTATTAATATGAAGGACGAAATTGACGAAATTAGTACTTTAGGGATGAAAGTGCAACATGTGGCAAACATTAGGAACCATTGGTGCAATTGACCCCCAAATTATGGATCTTAAATTAATAGGGATCATTAGATCAACGTGTCACATTAAAAAAAGTTGGCGGAACTCATTCATCCATTGGTCCATATTCATTTAAAAAATCATTTGAGATCTCAAATTTAGAATCGCACTTAACACCAAGAAATTGTCAAGATTTAAATTCAGAACATCTAAATTTATAACTCGTTTTTGTTATCATTTGTACTACCTTAGGATTGCTGACAACTTTAATGCGCTTAGAACCCAAAATAGGAAGATGAATGGGCATGAGTAGGCATGATGTATCATCATATATATCCATTAGAAGAATGTATCAAAACCCAAATTAATTACGAATGATAAGCGTGTAACGTTATTATATAATGTTGTAAATAATCATGAAAATTTTAAATTTTAAAGGGCAAGTTATTAATCTTAAAGGTCAAGTTAAAACTTGCAAATGAGAACTTACAAAATTCATGATAGATTTTGAGTTGTCTCAATCAATTATAATTTTACTTTTAAAAAGTAAAACTCGACTTTTAAAAATAATAATTTTTAGGTACGATATTAATTTTTTTTTGTAGTGTAATGCTATCCCCAAATTATATATCATACAATGTTTGTATCAAGCTACATAGCCTTAAATGATCATTCTTGTGTATAAATGTGACCAACGTCATTTTTCGAACGTTCTTTAAGCTCGTTGTTGCGAATGAAATCTCATCATTGGTGATTTCAGTAAAAGTTTGAGTCTTCTTTAATTTGGTATGTGCTTAGATATAGGATTGTAGAAGGTTTTTGAGTTATTTTTATTAAAATTTTGAATTTAAGTCTAAAAAAGAGTAAGGGTTAGAGATAATTTACATCTCTCATCAATTCGGGCTTCCCCTTATAAGACTACTGTGAGCTGCTGAATTCTGATCATCATCCTATAAAATACAAAAAATAATATTAAATAAAAATACATAAAAAAAAATGTATAACAATCCATAATAACATTGATTTCTACAAGGAAGTTTATTCTATGTTTTCGTCACCTCTTAGGGCCATTGGAATTGGGTAAAATAAATCATGTGGCTTACATTTCTCATGTTTGGTAAGGTTTTTTTTTTTGACATTACAAATAAAATTGTATGCATATAGAGTTATTTAAAGGAAAATTTAGGGCTCGGTCCCTATACCTGGACTTATTTGGTGATAAGTCCATCAAGAAAACTTGTTTAGAAATAAGTCCATTTTGATATTCATTGTCCAAAATACTCTCAGTAACTATTTTTAATTAAAATAGTAGCATATAATCGGTACCAATAACTCACTCATAATTAGCTATCAAATTAATTACCTTTCAAGCATTGCTAGTTTAAAGAACATCACCAAAATCAATAGATTCGCCATATGGGTAAAGTCAACCAAAATCACACCCCCAAATTAATCTAAAAACAGCAAACACAATAAGTTGAAAGCTTTGAATCATAAACAAATCCAAGTCACTCCATCTTTGCTTCTCCATCTTCATTAAGTTTTGGCAAGGCCTCTGTAATGGTGTTCTAATAGCTCATTCACTTGCCAATTGCAGAAAAATAATGACAATAAACTAGATTTTTTTGCAGTGTTGGGTGATGTATAAAGTGGGTGGTGGATATTTATGTAAGCTCTTTCACATTTTACATGCTACTTTGACTTTGTATTATAAGCACTCACTACTTTGACTTTGTATTAGGGGTCATGCCATGAGAGATTAATCCCTTATGAATACTCTAGTACCGACGTGAATAGTCTGTCTTTGATCGAATTAGGGAGAAAATTAATCTAAGTGCGCGTAAACTGATCTAAACACTCCACACCCCTGACCGTTAAAATAAAAAAGAAGCCCCAATCGGATTGGTGGACAACTAGTTTACGGACATACCACTAAATCATAATTGTTTTAGGGGCATGATAGTAAAATGGTCACCAAACAAATGAATTTATTTATCCATGGGGCTCACACCTTTCATATATGTTCACTAAACACATGATTTGCTAGAAATAAGTCACTTCCAAATGGCTCGATTAGATTGCACCTTATGTTAGGGTTGGAGAGAGTGAAGAGTCCAACGATGCAAGTCTAATACAAATGTTTAGAATCTTAATAGTATTTGTCCCGTGCGATATACAAAATTTAAATATCTTTATATCGTCACCTCTAATTTCACCCCATTCTCTTTGCCACTCTTACCTCAATCCCATCCTAATATTATTAAAAAGATATTTAATATTTATAAAAATTAAAAAGTGAAATAGTTGATAAAAATAGTGAAAATTTTAAATGTGAAGTATTTATCCAAAAAATTATAAGTGATTACATAAGTTACATGGAAGAATGCAATTGGAATCTATGCATTACTATTAAATAATTCAAAATAAGCAGAAAATAGAATTTTGGTAGGAAAAGTTTCTCAAATATTCTCTCTCTTTATCGATGCTTAAAACTTATGGTGTTAATCAAAAGGTTGTCTTATTCAAAACCACAATTATGACATCATCAAAATATCTATATCTACAGTTGTTGCCATAGGGACGTGTAGTAGACAAAATAATATATTTTACTATTGAATCCCAAACAATTCGATTAGAGATCAGTAAATAAATATTTAAGATCATTTCTTCAAATTGCTCTCCATTTTTAAGTTCATAGTCTCTATGGTAGCTTCATCAATGAATGAAGAGAATAAGATTTATGAATACACACAATGTTGAGAACGCTTCTAGATATGGTCCAAGACGAAATACTGTAGAGAGCCATTTTGTTCTTGGAGATAATTTCATTTGATTGAGTCATTGATATAAAGAAAAATGAAGGTTGAGAAAAAAAGCTTTTCTTTGAATCCACCCAATAAAAAATCCTCCAATTTCCAATGGAGAACAGAAGAAAACTTTCCAGCACTGTTTTTTTTCAACTTTTTAATAATAATAATAATATCGGGTAAAACGGGACGGGGATGGGGTAAGTGTCAGTCCATCCCCGCCTTCATCCCGGGTTTAGACGGGTATTCCTGTATATGTCCACCATCCAATATGTATGATCCATCCCCGATCCAAACGGGACGGATTTAGACGAATACCCATTTTTACCCGGTTCATTGCCATTCCTACTCTTCAGAGTCTAGACTTTCACTTCACTTCAAGTCTTCACCCCTACACCTCCATCACTCTCAAATTCCTCTCTTACTCGTCACTCGTTTCTCATCTGGTCTCAGACTCTCAGTCTCCCTCTCTCACTCGTCTGAGTCTCGTCTCAGACTCTCAGCCTCCCTCTCTCACTCTTCACTCCTCTCTCTTTTATCAACTCGAATTAAGTAATCCTATCTCAATCCGATTTTAACATAAAATCAGCTCGAATTAAGTAACTCGAATTCAATCCGAGTCTGCCCGAATTAAACTCGGGTAATAGGTTGAGTACCTCGAGTTGAGATCAAGTTAAGATTAGAATTATGATTAAATATTATATACTTAGAATTAAATTAGAATTAACCTTTCAACTCGCCCGATCCGTCCGAGCCCTCGTACGAATGCTTCACATAACCAACGAATGTCAGGTACTTGTGCCCGAATTTCAAGAAGAAAAAAAACTGGTCATCAATGTGTACATTACATATTTATTCTTTTGTTCGATCTAGCAAGCCATTCTATACGCCATGATGAGTAGACCTTTGGATTGTTGCAGGGTCTCCATGTGGAAGAAGAAGAATGGGTATTGACGTCTTCCAGATTGCTGCTAGATTAGACACCTCCAGGTTGGTTTCCACTTGCCCAGTTGAGCTGAAAAACTGATAAACAAGTTTATCTTTAATTGTATATTATGTGTTTGATTTATTTCCGCTGAGAACAACTGCGAATCCACGTGTCTGGGCTAGCTCGCAAGAGCACAGCTCAATCAACTGTGCCTGCTGACGCCAGAGAGAGAGAGAGAGAGAGAGAGAGAGAGAGAGAGTATGCTTTCGGTTAATAACTAAGGGATCAAATGAAAAAAACCAGCACAACGAACACAAGAGGAGGGGCATTGTCAAACATTTGGAACTTTCCGTCTCTTCTTTTGTTAACCGTTTATAATTTCCCCACTAAATCTTTTGTGTCTCTTTCTCTGTCATTTCTTCATCTTCTCCTCCATTTTTTTTTGAAGTTTTCTAAATTTAAATTTTTTTTTCTCGATATTCTTGTTAGTTTCTCTCAATTATAGATTACCCACTAAGGTATCCATTAAATGTAATGAGTTATTATACATAATGGGTTCCAATGGAATTCATGACAACTGATTGACCATTGAGAAAAATAAAGAAAAAATGTATCGTTCAGTTTAAATTCCTTATAATTTTATTTGTTAGATGTCAAAAACTAGTTGAGATTAGAGAGGCAGCCTGAGTTGAGTAGATTTCATCTGATTGGGAATCTTGCAATGTTTTTTGTTTATTGTTAAGCAATACATATAACATAGAAAGGCCACATGCTGGATGAAAGTATCCAAGTTTGTATAGAACAAATCTCTAACTTGCTGTAATACATGATGAACCTAAAATTGTCTTCCCTATGGCTATCCCCAAGTAACTTGTCCCACTAAAAGATCATCTCCAACCCGCCTCTCTAAAATAGCTAATCAAAATATATTTAAATATTACATTCTCTACTTTAGCCAGCCACTTTTATAAATTCACTCCAACCACACTCTCTATTTTAGCTAACTATTTCATCTAACTTTCACTAACTTTTCAATAATTTAAAAGGAGTACAACATATATATAGAGAGATAGAGAGAAAAAGAGATAGAGAGAGAATTTAGAGAGGCTAAATGGCCCTCCACATTTGGAGAGCCATTTGGGTGAAATGGGAAATAGTTAGTGGGATAGAGAGTGGGTTGGAGAAGATTTTTTGTGTATGGCTAGCTAAAATAGCTAAAAGAGAAGAAATAGAGAGTGGGTTGGAGATGCTCTAATAACATGGTGAATAAAGGGTGGGTAGAGAGAGATTTCCATGTTCGAGAAAATTAGATATGTCATATCACAAAGGTCAAGAGACCAAGAGTAGAATGCTAAGACTCCTTATATCGAAGGTCAAGATGGGTGAGTTGAGGTGACGCGAGGTTGATGTTGAAATGTCAAGTCTATGTACCAATTTCTCGGTTTGTGCGTGTCATCATTTTGCATGTTAATCTCCAATTTTATCGAATGTCTCCGAAAGAACTCAAGTTTATGTACTTAGTCTCGCATTGTTGAGAGATAAAACTTTAATAAGCAAATTATTTATACTTGAAATATTTAGAAGAAAGAAAGGGATACAAACCAATTGTAGAGCCCCCATATATATAGTCAAAAATAAAAGTACAATAAGGGTAAAATAAGGAAAGGAAAATCCTAACAAATTAGGAAATAACTCCAAATTAGGAAATAACTCCAACACAGGAAAACCCTAACAAATTAGGAAATAACTCCAACACTCCCCCTCAAGCTAGGCGCAAAAATGTCAATTAAGCCAAGCTTGACAACGGAGTCCCGAAGAATGGATAGAGTGACAGGTTTGGTAAAAAATATCTGCAACCTGATCACTGATCCCCACAAACGATGGAGTGACAATACTACTGCTAACCTTCTCTCGAAGAAACTAGGTAAAATACTAGCATGCAAGCTAGGAACAGATAAAGACAAATCCATCTCTCTCATGTCCCCTGATAATAATCCTCCTTGTACTCAGGTCCTGTAGTGGTGGCAGTAGCAGAAGTCGGACCCTGAGAAGTCAGAGTGGACATAAGTATATCCAATCGGGATGTGATAGCATCCATATCACTCTGTCAAGGAGGAACAGTAGGAGCAGCAACAGGAACAACGGTAGTAGGTAGTGGTATCTCAAAAATAACAGCAGTACGGCCGCAAGGAGACGGCTTAAGCTCCGGATGGAGCTTCCAACAAGTAGCCCTGAGATCTCCTGGTCGGCCACAATAATCACACTGACGAGAAGTCCCCCTGTCTGCACTGGTCTGGGGCGCCCTAACGGCGCTGGTCAAACATAAAGGTGGAAGTACCAATAGAGGTCTCAACGGTAGAAGTGTCAACAGTAGGGGTCTCAAATCTCTCAGTAGTGTTCATAGCAACAATAATACTAGGGCACCCGTGACAGAAAAACAACTCTAAAATAAATAGAGAGATAAAATAAGGGAGAACAATATACCTTCAGTCGACCAATAACGACAAATAAAGAAGGTCCAGAAAGCTCCCAAATAATTAGATCACGGTGCCCAGAAAAACAACTCTAAAATAAATAGAGATAAAATAAGGGAGAACAATATACCTCCAGTCGACTAATAACGACAAATAAAGAAGGTCCAGAAAGCTCCCAAATAATTAGATCACGGTGCCCAGAAAAACAACTCTAAAATAAATAGAGAGATAAAATAAGGGAGAACAATATACCTCCAGTCGACCAATAACGACAAATAAAGAAGGTCCAGAAAGCTCACAAATAATTAGATCACGGTGCCCAGAAAAACAACTCTAAAATAAATAGAGAGATAAAATAAGGGAGAACAATATACCTCTAGTCGACCAATAGCGACAAATAAAGAAGGTCCAAAAAAGCTCCCAAATAATCAGGTCACGGTGCCCAGAAATCCAAGAAATATAAATAAATGATCTACTGCATCAAGAGCAGATCAACGAAGAAATCTCTAAAATAAATAGAGAGATAAAATAAGGGAGAACAATATACCTCCAGTCGACCAATAGCGACAAATAAAGAAGGTCCAAAAAAGCTCCCAAATAATCAGGTCACGGTGCCCAGAAATACAAGAAATATAAATAAATGATTTACTGCATCAAGAGCAGATCAACAAAGAAATCTCTAAAATAAATAGAGAGATAAAATAAGGGAGAACAATATACCTCCAGTCGACTAATAGCGACAAATAAAGAAGGTCCAAAAAAGCTCCCAAATAATCAGGTCACAGTGCCCAGAAATCCAAGAAATATAAATAAGTAATTTACTGCATCAAGAGCAGATCAACGAATAGTGAGAAGAACGAAGCCCACTCAACAAAAAACGCGACCCGACAGCGGGCTGATGAGTGGGTTGGGCAGTGACCCATCACCGACTGCCTTACAATCAGACCAGTCCAGCAAACAGCATCACCGACTCAACAAACAGATTAAACAAACCAGCAACGTGACGAATCCTCAATGCACAAAACCAACAACGACCCAAATTAACAAAAGAATAGCCAAACCAAAAGTAGACAAAATCAACAAATCCAAAGGATTGGGGTTGTCCAACAAAGAGAAACTAATAGCCCAACAAAGAGAAGCCCAAATCAGACAAAGAGAAGAAGAAAAGTCAAACCAATAGCCTCAACCAGCAGTAGCCAAAATCTACAAACTCTAGTAATTAGGATTTCTTACCTTGCAACGACTAGTTCAGCGAGGAAGACCAAACAACGAGAAACACTAGCAGAAGAGAGGAGACAACCAACGCCAAACAATCCAAAGTTCGTCACAAATCAACTCAACAACTTTGCAAATCAAATACCCATAACAATCAAAAGAACAACCCAGTCAAACAATCACAATCCAGCCCAAAAGAACGGTTGAATTCTTCTTCAAGGTGCAGCAACAAACAGTCAACGAACAAGTTAACAAAGAGGAGCAACGTGAAAAAGAGTACAGTGCAAAATCAACCAGCAGAAATCACAAGGAATTAAACACTGTTCATCGGTATTGTTCACAGAGCGTGAACAGTAATTTCGGAGCTGTTCACGCTCTGTGAACAGTACCGATGTTACTGTTCACCAAGTGAACAGTATTTTCGGCACTGTTCACAATCCCTTGGAACAGCAAAAAATAACAATCCACCAAAAAAGTCTAGAAGCAGTGTGGTGGCAGGTTGCAACGTGGAGGAGGGGCTAGGATTAGAGTTAGGCTCTGATACCAACTTGAAATATTTAGAAGAAAGAAAGGGATACAAACCAATTGTAGAGCCCCCATATATATAGTCAAAAATAAAAGTACAATAAGGGTAAAATAAGGAAAGGAAAACCCTAACAAATTAGGAAATAACTCCAAATTAGGAAATAACTCCAACATTTATTAACTGCCTTAATCTTCAAGTTGCATTTTAGGACTGTGAGTCTACCGATAAAATCTCCAATATCTTGATAGAGAGCCGTTTCAAGATGAGTGTTGTACAAAGCCTAGATACCTCTTTGTTTGCTCCAAAATAAAATATTTTTGTTTGTCACATAGCATGCAAGTGAAAACGAATTTTATTTCCTATCCGAAAATCGTCAACACCGCGTCGAATGTGTTATCTCGACTTGATGCTGATGATTAACCCTTCTTTGTTTTCGTTTCTAAAACAAAGATATTATGTATAATTGTATATTAATCGAGGAAACATTGATGTTTATAATAGAAAAAGGAATTTAGTAGAAGATTTATAATAAATCGAATAAATTATTGTACCTGTTAACATCAGCTTGAGTGGCTTGTACATACTTATTGTCCTGGGCTTTGAAGTAATCGTTTCTGCTGATATTCATCAGCAACGACAAAAGGCAATTGCTTGAAAAATCACATTGTGTGGTTGATTTCCCAATGTAATGTTATTTATCTTTTTGGACCTATGATAGACACCGTAGATTCTCTGTAAGTTTCCATTAGCCCTGCAATTTTATGAAAAGGTTATTAAAGCATTTTTATCTACAAGAAGTTTCTGGTCATTTTAAGGTTACGTACTCTAGTGCATCTCATGCATTCATAGCCATGATTCTTGTTTTCAACTTAGCAAATCTCTAGCACCTAAATGAAGGGATCGAAGAGATTATGGCAGATCATGTAGTTCACCAACAAATGATCTCAAATTGGATTTAGATCATGTAGTTCATCAACAAAGTATTGCACGTTGGATTTTCTGATACCACGGATCTTTTTGAGGATTTTACTTTTCTCGTTTCATAATGTATATTTCTAGTTTTGTAACATACCACGAAAATGGTATAATTAGTCATTGTCAGGACAGTGATAACTGATAACTTCTATGTTTGTCGCCTTGAAGCTTAAAAATTTTCATTATTAGTGTCATTAAGCACCAAAGATATGAATAAGATATCTTATATCAGCATAGTTTAATTAGAAAACAATTTAAAATCAAGAAGAAGGTGTATAGACCAAGTCAAGCTTGCAATTTGCTATTAAAAAATAAGCTAAGTCTTAAAATAATCACATAGAAGAGGAAGCAAGAAACTGTACTCTTTAGCTAGGTGACCGAGTCGGAGCATCTCTAAGTTGCATCCCATATATTAACATAAAATTGAATATTTTACAAATCCCTCTGTAATCAAAGAGAAACCTCCATCTGGTTTGATATGATATCAAGCCAAATTTTTTAAAAAGATTCATAAGATATGAACACATAATAAAGGAGAAGACTTGTTCAGCTGTCCTCTTTCAGTTGACAGAATCTTCCCTTCTCTATATGTACCTATATATATATATATATACACATATCAGCCCAACAAAAGCTCAGGAAGAACCTTCCTCCTCCTCATAACCATTCACTAGTATCACCAAGGCAAGAGAGAGAGAGAGAGAGATAGACATGGCTAGGAAAAGAAAGGCTGCTGAAGAGGTGGATGAGCAAAATTCTGACGAAGGAAACATGGCTTGGGATGAGATGGTGAAGGAAGCAGCAGCTGCCACCGCACTAGGCGGAGCGAGGCGGGCTCGGAAGAGATTTGTGGGGGTTAGACAAAGGCCATCAGGCAGATGGGTGGCTGAAATAAAAGATACAATTCAAAAGATAAGGGTGTGGTTGGGCACCTTCGATACGGCCGAGGAAGCTGCAAGGGCCTATGATGAGGCTGCTTGCTTGCTTCGTGGTTCCAACACTCGCACAAACTTCTGGCCTTGTTCTCCGTCACCAAACTCAACTCCAGCTCTTCCCTCAAAAATTACTAACCTCCTCCTTCGTAGGCTTCAAGCCAGAAATAACGCTTTAGCTTCTTCATCTACCTCTTCTGTGCCCATTAATCAACAAGAAAACCAAGAAGAGTATAAAGATGAAGAAATTGATTTTTCAGATGCCCATTTCACTGATTTCCTCAATGATCCTGAAGAATTTAACCCAGAAAACAATATGGTCACTAGTACTACAGCAAATACTAGTGACTATACCACCACAAGTTTTGAATCATGTTTAACAGAAAAAGATAATTGTGAGGTGGAAGAAATCGATTTGGACTATAACTGGAGTGATGTAGCTAACTCTTCTGGTGGTGAGGCTATTTTAGGAGGGGACACAGAAGAAGATGGTGAAGAGGAGAGCACTGATATGGGGGTTGTTGATCTCCAATTTGTTGATGAAGTTGGATCATGTTACTGTTCTCCTTTTGAGATTGCTGAAGAGATAGCAGAAGAGAATATTGAGCAGGAGGGTTACGGGGACGAGCCATCGATGCTAAGCGAGGCTATGAGGAGGATGAAATATGAACGTAAGTTCTCAGCTTCTCTTTATGCCTTCAATGGAATACCTGAGTGCTTGAGGCTGAGGCTAGGATCAGGGAGTGTCCAGCAAAGAGGACGGTCTGATCAATTGGCATATCTCCGAAATGCATGCAAGAAGAACCAAGAGGAGGAGAAGAAAGAGGATATGGAGGTGATCAAGAGGAAACAGGACGAAAACCAGGAAACTCCGGCGGACACAGGGTCTTCGACTAACGACGGTGAATTGTCAATATGGAGCACCCTTGATCTCCCACCCATATGCTTCGTTATTTAGCTGGTAGAGGTTCTTTGAGCTTAACAATTTCATTCTCTAGTCATGGGTAACCAAAATTAGCTTGTACTAGTGCATTTCTACACAAGGATATGTCGAGACAGGTTCAAATCAGCCTCTCTATAATGAGTTAAGGCTACCTACCACTTATCTCTCTCCGTCCTCTGTCCGTTTTAGGTTCTATCAATCTTTTTCTTCAGAGTATCATCTTCCTATTGAAGACCTGCCATGTAACTTTTGTTTCTAGTGTTTACTTCTGGCGATATTGAACATGGAACATGAGTCTTGATCATTTAATAAACATTGTTTTTCAATTTAGTAAAAAGTAACCTCACAATCCGGGGACCGCACAAATGGAACATCTTTGGCGAAAAGGTTACATAAAGGACGTAACAGTGTACTAAAACCCTTTATAAATTACATGTAAAATCCAGCATTCCCCAGAAACGACCGTACATCTTTCACACATTTAGGAGTTAACAAATTTGAAATCAATTCAACTTTTGATTAATCCATCTCTATTCCATTTGCGGACACAACATGACCCAAAATAATATCTGAGTTACCATGAAATGACATTTTTTCCAGTTGAGCACCAAACTCTCGACAGGTTCAAATCAACCTGTCTATAATGGGTGAAGACTGTCTACCACTTACCTCTCTCCGTCTATTTTAGGTTCTGTCAATCTTTTTCTTCTGAATATCATCTTTCTATTGAAGACCAGCCATGTAACTTTTGTTTCTAGTGTTTACTTCTGGGGATATTGAGCATGGAACATGAGTCTTGATCATTCAATAAACATCACAGAAAAATGTGAGGATTAAAATCAAAGAGGAAATTATTTGTAAGCAGAAAAAATCAGATTTCTCCAAGATGACTTTGTCTTTATTATTATTATTTTGAAGATTAGCGGTGGCCAAGGGCGGAGGGAGGCTAGGGCCACGGTGGACACGTAACCCCCTCAAAAAAAATTTTTTTTTTTAGTTAAGTATATATATTATAAATTTGTATAATATATTATTTGTACCCACCCAAAATCCAAGATAAAAATATTAGGCCCACATTATTTACCCAAAAAAATTAAAAAATTAAGTTCATTTAAAACAAAAAAATTTGAACCCACTATTATCTACCCAAACTTATTAAAAAATCAAATATTTGACCTATCACAATCCACCCAAACCTATTAAAAAAACAAAATTTTTGACCCAACATTAAAAACAAAACTTACTTTTGGTCCACTTGACTAAGGGGAGAAAATGGTATAAAATCCCTAGTTGCAACTAAATAAAGAATAATTTTACTACGGACTTGTGATTATGCGCATTGATAGAAAATTAGTGAAAAATTAATTTACATTTAATTCATATACAAAATTTGGCATTTTTTATGTTAAATGGATTTCATGTATCAAATATAATATAATAAATATAAATATATTATATAGTGTGATTGATTAGAAGGAAAAAAAATTAGAGTGCTTAATTAAAATGCCCACCCTGACCAAAATTCCTGACTCCGCCCCTGGCGGTGGCCTAATAGCTCCGCAGCCCGCCGTTGAACCGTAAGATCGTAGGTTCTCCCTTCACCAGCCCCCTCTCCCGTAATAGTTTCAAACAGTGACTAAAAAAAAAAAATTTATTTTTTTTGGTTGTCAATTATCTTTATGCTCTTATTATTAACCTTCTAGACATCACTATCCTGGGATCATTAGCAGTCTTTGACAGATTGAAGGATTCTTGAATGCATAGCCAGAATCCGAAAAGGAAATTATTTTCCAAAATGTTAAGAATAAGGTTACCAGCATCTGAAGATCTATTATATTGCGACTATTTCCGTTTTAACGTGTTAATTGAATTGTCTGAACACATTAAATTCTCAAATTAGATTCCTATAACATTTGCTCGAACACTAACGAGAAGAACTGCTCTTTAAATTCAACTTGGGCGTAGCATTGATCGATGAATGTAGTTATTGGTGTCGAGGCAGTACACAAGACTGCTACTTATTACAAAATTTGAGAGATAAGTCGTAAATAATCTTACCTCCATTTTTCAGAGACGAATCCCGGGACAACTAAGGCCCCATTATCGTGATGGAATGTTGAGCTTCTCTCACGTTTTCTTCAGTTTTATTGGGTTTATTACACTCTCTTTTAAGACAAATGAATGATCCAAGGTTATATACTACCATCCAGAGATGAAAACCAAATAGATTAGCATACTCAGACAACTCAATAAAGATACAAGCATCCAACAATGAAAATGCATACAGGGTTCGACTCCCTTTTAATTTCACAACAATTGAAAACTGCGTATTTATCATTAACGCCCCCTCTAGATAGGTATATCTTCAATGAAACCTCTCTCTAGATAAATATATTTTGAATTTTTTACGTATTAAAATTTAATTTGATTAAAATTCGATTCAAACTAATTAAAATTTATTTTCTATGTATTAAAATTCGAGTTCATTAAAAATTATATTTTTTTCGCATTAAAATTTAAACTGATTAAAATTCGATTCAAGCCGATTAAAATTAATATGTAAAAAATAAATTTTAATCATCTTGAATCAAATTTTAATTAGTCTGAGTTTTAATATATAAAAAAATACAAATTTTAATCAACACAAGCAGCTCAGGTTGAGCTCGAATCGGCTCGAGTTTTAGCACATAAAAAAATTTTAATAAGCTCAGATTATTTAGAGTTTATGTAGGAACAATTTTGATATTTTAAACGAATTTTTGTTTTGTTAGAAATGATAGTTTAATGATAAGGAATGTTAGTGATGTTTAAATATGAACTAAAAGCGATGTCAATGATATTTTAGATAATAGAGGAGATCTCGTTGAAAATGTACCTATTTCGAGAGAGTGGATGATAATTACCCTTGAAAAATCCTCCAACTCTCTTTTGAATGATAGGGTCTTTACAAATCAGTAGATTCAAAAACTAATGAGTTTTCAAAATCAACTAAATCGACTAATGTGTACAAATCCTTACCACTATTCAAATAGAATTGGAGAATCCTCTAAATCGACTGTACATAATTCAAGATCAAGATCGAGCTCGGCTTAAGTCTGTCTACCTGTCAAGTTCAACCCCATTAATTTCAGCAGCGTCCCATAATTATGGTAAACCAGTATGTATGCAAGTCCTTTAATTCTAACAAAAAAATAAGGAGTTAATATGATTTAAACTGCAGCATCAAACTTGATTCACAAAGAGAAAGAGATTCATAAAATACTACAAATTAATGAAACAGAAATTACACGTTAAAACGGAAGCAGGTCGTGGCAGGAAGCCCATACAGCAAAAATATTGGCTTGGCACGACACTTATCAGCTAAAAAGAAAAGTTGAAGAGCGTAAGACCGAGAACTGGAGCACTAGGATATGTACAGCACAAGTTTTACTTCACTAGCATTGACTGAGATTCACAGACTGAGAAGGACGGCCATTTCATCAGTAACATACCGTTAGAGGACCCGCAATTGAGCAAGAAAGGCAGCGCAAAGATCCAGGAAGAGAAACTGTGGCCCCTGGACCCTCTGTAGATCGAGCAGGTACTTATCCTCGCGAGTTTTGTAAAGCTGTAATCATGAAGTGATCAGATTTCCACGAAAAAACTATTTGGCAAATCGACTAAAATAAAACAGGTAAGATTAATGAGCACCGAACAACAACATTGTCCAACACTATAAATTCTATTCTTTTGTGACCATCCAGCCATCAAACCCGCCCTTGTCCATCTTATGAATGCCATCCATGAACAAAATTGAGTTGGTCAGACACAGCTCCAAACCTTATTGCAATCACTACTCCCAAGTCTCTCGTATCATTTTACGTGTAATACCAAGTAGCCAACACAACCCCCACCCCACCCCCACTCCAAAAAGGCATAACTGCTTGGCCTTGAAAGGAAGTTCTCCAAATCCTGTCTTCGCTAAAGAAAAAAATAAAAGATAAACCTAAAAACACACCATTATTATATATGAACTAGCAAAATCTTGCCCATCAAACATTATATCCATCAAGTGCAATGAATTCCACCTTTAACCAGATTGAAGAATTAACTAAAATTTCACCAAAATTGCAACTGTAACAGAAAGCAATGGTAGCAAGAGTAATCACCTGCACCTCAAACTTGACAACATTGGGTGTCCTTGTAACACCATCGTTCTCTATGATAGTGGATTCATCCCCAAAGTAATGATTACCGCTCATAGAATTGTTGGCCATGCCCTTGTGATGACCAGGAATACCAGGTATCCACCTGCATTTCATGTTGTAGTGCCCTATTTTTTTCCAACAAACATTCAGTTCTTGCAGAGCTTTGAGAACTTCAGTCATAATCTCACGAGGATGGGCTCGGGACTGTTAGGCAAAAAGAGCCAAAGATATGTCAATTATAGCCAAGGATTATGACCTTATTGGTGGATGATGCGAACAAACAGTTTAATTCTGCCACAGTTGCACATATGGCACACACAAATTGGGACTCAAATAATTGCCTAGACCTTCTACACTAATGATGGAAAGGCTGATAAAATCCACCCAAAGCAGCATCATATGGAAGCATTGGGCTTTCTCGTGAGCCATGGGAGTATGTTAAAAGTTTCTGTTATTTTCCCACACCTATGGCAGGCAGGTGCAGGTCTATAGCAGGCAAGTTACTACACCCACCACCCTAAAAAATAACAAGAAATAGGCATAAGACAAACCTGAAGTCCAAGAGCCCATTTCCTCTCAACTGGAAACTGGGGTCTCGACCCCAATCCTTGAAAATCCATATATCCTGGTAGGCGTTGCCCTACAGGTGAAGGTATAGCCTCATTTGATGTGATATGATTGAATCCATACTCCTAGAAAAATACGCATCAAGAAAGTGTTTCAGTTTACAAAAATATGCATATAGAAAATCTACAATTTATAACAATCCACATGATACAAGTTAAAAAATAGCATATCAGTCATGCATACACATAATAGGATATACCATCTAATCAAATGCACTGACCAGATATATCAAGCCTAACGTACCGAAAATCCATCATTTTCCTTGCACACTTTGAAATAAGGTTATTTCCAAGGAGAAACAATTGGACATATGCGAGACAACTTGTTCCTCATTTTATTAATAGAAGATTAACAATAAGTTAATAAACAACAAATATTGACGCATACAAAAATATACCATGGACTCCTGAAATTCAGCTCCAAGATAGCCACTGGAAGCACGAAACCGGTTGTCTAATAACAAATAATATGCAACAGTGCCCTAGGGTACAGGCAAGAAATTAGTAATCATGGCATGTTATTACGATAAGTGGAAATTACTTATTACGAAACTATAAGTTGAAAATCACAAATAGCTACCTCATTTTGAACCCGACTGCTGAGAGAATCAATAACATTGTTCCTGTCAAACCCCATATTAACTACCTCTTGAAGAATCTCTTCATCAATCTGCAATCCGAGAACCACATTTATCAAGCACACGCATAAACATTGCATGTTGCATCAGTAATTCTGACCCACATAATCCCATGATCATAGACAACTAATCCAAGCACATCATCAAGGCAAGAACATAAAACCACCATGTCGTACAAAACACAAAGAAACATGACAATGACTAATATCGTTCAATCATATTCATATTTGCAAGGAAAGAGAAGCACCAGAATAATAGCTTCTAAATGTAACATCACATTTCGTTATTCTGTCAAATTGAATTTTTTCTTATAACATGAGGCCAGAAGCACCAAGCAGAGAAATATTAAAGGCAAAAGATAATTAAAAAGGAAAAAAGAAAATCAATCCAAACCACCCATGACTAACAGCCAAAATCGTGATTGTTGTGAAGTGACACTCTTCTAATTTGTCCAAGCAGGGAAGCAAACACTCACAGTAAGGTGTCTTGACTCAACAACAGTACAGTCGCCCTACATAGGACCCTCCAGATCAGCATAGACAAATGATATGAACCAATAGGCATGTGTCCCTCCTTATCAATACATTGCATACAACACCCCTCCATACCAGTTAGATTTATAATATGAAGCAATAAACCTGATATTTATACTGATCATTGGAAAGCATGAATTGCAAGGTCACTCTACACAGCACCCCTCCAGATAAGTAATTCGGGGAAATAGGCACGCATCCCTCCCCATTCACATATTGAACACAGCAACCCCCCCCCCCCCCCCCCCCCCTCCAACAAAAAAAAAAATCAGTTTAGATAATAATATGACACAATAAACTCGATGCCTATAGTAGTTATCTTGTTAAGGAAGAATACATCAATTCTGTCAGAAAGCTTGAATCATATAGGTAACAAACATCAGGTTGATACAGCAGACGAGTATCCGCAAACCTTTTTAGCTTGCTGCACTGTATCTGGTGGCGGGACAGCTAAATAGCGTGGAAGATGAGCTTGAAACCATGGGTGCACACGAATCTCTGGGATAGTCATCCGCTTCATAGGATCCACCACAAGCATCCTTGGGATCAAATCTCTTGCACCAGGTGATAAATGGCTGGGAAGAGTATATATCCCGCCCTATAGGACAAATTGGCATAGCTTCAGGATTAAGTTCTTGCAGTAATCTTTGTTATAATAGTGAAACACTTGGTAGCAGGGTGAAGTCCAAAAATCTTTTCTTTTACGAAGTAAAGATGGAATCTTATAAAATCAAAAAAGGTAAAGAACTAACATTGACAAGGGGAATAGCCGGACACGATATACAACCATAGAACCTCAAATACTATAAAATGAGTGCCCACCTAAAAAACCACATGTTGACTATTATGAAAAATGGTATCTTTTGACTGTTAATTGTTGTCAGACCAGGGGTGCTAAAAGGGAGGGATGTCAAATTACGATCATCTACATCATAATTCATTATTGATTCTTCTCTGAGAATGCTCTCTATGGAAGTTAATAGTCATTGAGAGACTTAGGTTCCACACCAAATGTCAACATATCATATTAAGATCACAGAAGACTTCTAATAGATGAAACCCGCAGTTAAGATTCATAGCATTTTTTTTTTTTTGAGTGTGTGTGGGAGGGGGGGGGGGGGGGGGGGGAGATGAGAGAGAAAATGGGAAACTCCAAAGCTTACACAAATTCTCTCTGGACTGGCAGACTCATACAAAAGTCTAGAGCCTTTTTATGCATATATGCTAGTTTATTCTAACATCCCAGGACTTGTAGAAAGGAGAGCATTTCTTATTGGTGCTATATGTGCGAAAATGAGTAGGCAACAAATTACATTCTCCACCACGGTCCACTAACTAGTGAGCTATGCACTAGTTTTTCATCTCTCAAAAGAAAAAAAGAAAAACCAATATCACTTCCACACAGTAATTCCACTTTCTGAGTAACAACAATTTGATTTGGAGTCAACGTCCAAAAACTTTTAAATCAATTCCGCAAAGATTTGTTGTCAACAAAATTAAGTCCTTATTTGCCATAAAACATCAATCTCCAAATAAGGCATGAGAAACACAATTCTCTGTCTAATTAAATCCATGGGTAAATTGCACCAATGGTCCCTGAAGTTTATCATTAGTTGACATTTAGTCCTTAAAGTTTTAATTTTGCCATTTAGTCCTCAAAGTTCACGTATTCGACCAATGTGGTCCTTCACACTAACTGCCGTTTAAATTGATGATGAAAACCGTCACATGCGACATGTGAGACATACGACCATTATTAAGGACAATTAAGTCATTAACTAACACTCCTACATCCAAACACCATTATTCTTCTTTTGAACCCCTTTAAACATAGGCCCAAACACCCTTCTTCTTCCTCACTTTTTTTTTTCTCCTTTTTTCTCTTACACACAACAAAGCGCATACACGCCCTAAACCCGCACTCCCAGTCCATGCATAAACACAGACACACTTCTGCCCCCACTTTCTATGACATACATACACACACTAAATTTTTTTCTATTCACAAAATACACTCCTACACATCCACACCCGCACTCACGGTCTCTCTCTCCCCCCTCCAATTTTACTTTCTATGCACAGAATGTACACCCAGACACACCCCCACTATTTCTTTCTTTCTCTTTCTCTCTCTCCCCATATTTTCTTTTCTCTACATAGAAAACACAACCACACATAGTCCTCTCTTCGAATTTTTTCTTTCTCTGCACATAGCACACCCCACAAGCTCTTTCTCTCTCTCACCTTTTCCAAATTTCCTTTCTCCGCCCATCACAATCCTTTCTTTCTCTGCCCCAGGTTTGATCGCACCTCAATCATCGAACAACCACCACCCCAAATACTACCACAACCCTAATTAAACTAGTACCATGACCATCAAAATCACACACGAAAATCAAAAGTGTAATCAAAAAAGTATGAAGAAACAGAGAAAAGGAGTGAGGGTGGCATCGGGTGGGGAAGGCATGGTGGTGGTGGAGGGAGAAGGAGGGATAAACAGAGAAAGGACGGGAGTAGTGTTGGAGGCATGGTGGTGATGTTGATGACGGCGCCACGAAATGGGTAATGGTGTGCTACCAGTGCGAGAAAGAGAAAGAGAGAGAGAAATAATAAGAGAAAGGACGAGAGAACCTTTGTGAGAGAGAATTAGCCATGGTGATGGGTAATCTTGGTGGCAAGTGGCATCAACATTTTTGCGTAGAGAAAGGGTATATACTTAGACCCGAGAGAGATGATCCGAAATGGAATTCATTGGTGCCATTTGTTTTTATTATATTTGTTATATATATGACATTACATTTATATGCCATTTGTTATGCAAACATGAAGACATAAATGCCCCTCGAATGTATTATGTGCATGGCACATGTTATTTTCTGTCACTAATTTAAATGACAGTTAGTGTGAAGGACCAATGTGGTCAAATCCGTGAACTTTGAAGACTAAATTGACGAAATTAAAATTTTAGGGAATAAAGTTCAACTAATAGCAAACTTCAAGGACCATTGGTGCAATTTACCCTATATCCATTTTTTGTAATTTTAATAAAATTGGGGGAAACAAGCAAAATATGGTCATTTAATAGATTTTGAGCGTCCATCATAGCTAAAGGACGGAATCAAGTCAGATAAGAAGTAAGTCAGCAAGGTCATGTTTAACACTCCAATGGATGCCTATCTGATAAAACAAAGTAGGATTGATTTAAAACAAAACAATAAATAAATCCATGGTAGAAGACCTCGCAACAAGTATCAAAACATGGCATCACAAGAATTCACTAAATGTCGCAGCACCATGTTCCGTAATCGAAAACCAGAAAATGCAGGCTAACCCAGCATGGCAGATCTAAATGTACCTTAATCTTCTTAAAGAGGTTAGGAATGTTTTCATCATCAAAAGGAAGGGTACCACAGAGAAGAGCATATAAGATAACACCACAGCTCCATACATCTACCTCGGGCCCAGAGTACAATCTCCCAGATATAACCTACAAAAATGGAAGGCAACACAACAGGGGACTATCATTGACTGAAAATTATACAAACAGTGTTAAATCAAGAAATCTCCTGACTTGGCTCTAAAACTATTTCTGGTCTCCTATAAAATCATCTGCCACCAAGTCCATACCTCTGGGGCAGCATAGTTTGGGCTTCCACAACTTGTCTTCAGAAAATGACCATCACGCATGACATTGCTCAAACCAAAATCAGCAATTTTGACATTCCATTTGGAATCCAAAAGCAGGTTCTCAGGCTTAAGGTCTCTATGAACCACCATGTTCCGATGGCAGTACTCCACACCAGAAATTATCTGCTTTCAAAGTTTTGATCAATCATGGACATCTAAAAATGCTAAAAAGCATCAATATACCCTCCTTAAGAGAAGGAAGCACTAGTAGAAATATCACAGGCTAGAAAAAAAATTGAACCTGCTGAAAAAACATGCGAGCTTCATCCTCCTGTAACCTACCCTTCTCCACAATGTAATCAAACAGCTCCCCTGACTTCACATACTCCATGACCACATAAATATCTGCCGGTGTCTCAATCACCTCATAAAGCCGTATAATGTGTGGATGCATAAACAACCTCAGTATTTTGATTTCTCTTCTAACTGCAAAAGTCAACAGCATATATCCCATATGGTTAGCCAAATCCGACACCAAGGCAGGTACATAAAGCATAAAAACTGTGGACCATGGGGAAAACATAGTCAAGTCCCTATGCATTAAAAACCAGATATTTGATCTTCTCCAGACAACTTCAAAATATGTGAAGCAACACTGAATTTTGAAACAGGAAACTTTGTTTCGCAGAAAGGAGGGAGATACATGTTTAATCAATGATATTTCAAAGATAGAGGACTTCATGGGATCCTTTCTAGCAGTTCCTTTTTTTGCTTTATTTTTTCATGCAGAACTTTAATTAGAAAAAGGTGTTGCTAAATCATCAAATCTATCAAATAAAAAACCCAATTGGATGTTCACAAATAGGTGTTTTCTGGAAATAATTTCAAGAAGAAGAAAAAAAGATGCTTACATGCTTCAACAACAATATGGTTCCAATTTTAACTCTATGATCTAATTCTAATTGACAAATGCGCAGAATTCCTAGAACAGATGTCCTTTTCTGAAGTAAAAAATGGAGGCCCATGCCAACAAAAACAACACAGATAAGATCCCCAAAATATTTAGGTTAAAGTTTTAGAATGACATAATTCAATTGCAAATTTAATAACAGCTACAGTATAATCATTCAGGCATAAGGTCCACCACCTTTTTCTTCCATTTCCATGTTCTTAATCTTGCGACGGTTAAGAATCTTGATAGCAACTTTGTGGCCTGTCAATGCATGTTCAGCAATCTTCACCTTACCAAATGAACCAATGCCAAGAGTTTTCCCAAGCTTGTAGTTCCGTAGAAACATATCCACACTAGTGGTTCCTTGGCCGGTTGATCCATCCATTTTCTTGTCCTGTGATAATGATCTAAAAATCAGGAAAAAAAATTAAGAGAATCAACATGACATGAGGTGGTATGATAAACACCATTGAATAAGCCACTTCAGTATTTTTAACTGAATTAAACACAGAAGTTAGACAGTTTAGGAAATGTAACAATGGACTTGTTCATTTAAAAGAGTCTTCACCCACACAGGCAAAATTGTTGTCAATTATGCTAAGGCCACTCTCTAGATGCAGAATTTATCCGCAAATAAACTTTCTAACTTGACCAAATTCAGTTCACAAAATTTCGCAGGAAGACTGTTTTTGATTGAGGAAATAGGGAATAAACCAAGCAAAAATAATTCAAATTCTTTGAGGAAATATACGACCAAACAATTCAAATACAAACTCTAAATTTTTTTTTGCCATAACCCTAATTCGAGAAAACCACTATTACATCGTATAAAGCTTAAATCCCTAAACCGTAGCAATTTCTCGAGCACAGGATTCTCAAATTGAGAGATTCGCAATAAACCTCCCTAAAACAGATCTGAGCTTCGAAATTATAGAACAACACGACCGATAATTCCAACTCATGCATTCATTCTATCGATTACACACACGCGCACATGTATATGTATAAAGAGAGAGACTTATAGATGAGAAATTAACTCAGATTAAAACAAAGCACCGAGAAATCACAAGTTTCAGAGACTGCAGGAATGCGAAATTGATAGAACAGATTGTGTGAGAACACTAATTTATTTATGCATATCGGGGAGAGAGAGAGAGAGAGAGAATTGTGAAACCTTCGCCGGTGGAGGTGAAGCAGAAGCCGAAGACGGTAAGCCGAGTACTCTTCCGTTAATTTCTCTCTCGCATTCGCAGACCTCTAATAAAATAATGGGTAATATCATGAAGAACCCCTCAAGTATGACCCCTATTTTAAAATGTCCCATCAACTTCCACTTATCTCATTTTGGCCCGTCAAAGCAGACGATATTTTGGGATTTAAGAATTATATGTTACTATTAGAAATCTAATATGAATATACAACTTGATTGACCTGATAATAGTTTATTCTCATACCTAAAATCATAACTAATATGGAGACATTAGAGTTTTTGACACAAAGGTACTTGAGAATTTATGTATATATCAGGTAAATTATAATTTATACCCTCAAAGTAGATAAATAATTTCTATTTGATCCCTGATACTTCAATTACAATAATCACATCCTTCAAGTTTTGATTGAGTTTTATTTAGACGTTGCATGTCTAGTGAAAAAAATTTCCTTGGATAGGCTAGAAAAGGCTTACTCTATTTTATCTAATTCTAAGATAAAAAAATATTGCAGGCCCGAAAAAAATACAGAGTCAAAATTTGAGAGATCTAAGAGATAACGAGATAAATACTAACGTATATAAGAAATAATTTTTTATTGAATAAACATACTCTTATGGCCTAGTTATGTGAGGTTTTTTTTTTTCAAAATAAACTAATATGTTGAGATAAAATAATTGAATTGAAACTCAGTTAAAATTTTAAAGATTTAATTGTCATAATTTGAACTTCAGGGATCAAATAAAAATTAAGAATATACTTTAAGGGTATAAAATGAAAACACCCTATGTTTCTATTTTTGCCCCTAATAATAAGAATTGATTCTGAAGTAGAAATAAAAATCATCTGTCAAAGAATAAATTGAGGTAATTAAAAAATTTATGATATTTTTTAAAACTGTGATTACATGTTAAGGATCATCTATATTATTTATCCTAAAATAATCAATAATTGCTTCAACTTCAGCTACATTAAATGTCTTGACCCAAAAATAAAAAAAATTACATTAAATGCATCTTAGGCTTATTAAGGGTTTTGAGTCCTAAAAACATTTTTTTTTTTGCATTGTGAATAATTGAGTAAAGTTGTATATATTTGACCATCCTAAATTTTAAAGTAGAAGCAGCCTCGTATATTGGGTTACCTCTTTTTTCAATAAACTAACAAGATTATTTATTATTAATTTTATGTTTAGGAATGTTTAGTCAATCAAATTCATAAACCAGGATTTGTTCCAATCAATATCGTGTAATAATGTGAAATCTATTTAACTATAGTGGATTTTCATGTGATGAAAATTAGTTGAAAATCGAAGTCATTAAATCGGTTTTTTAACCCGAATTATACAGAAACTTTCAACCCAAGTATTGGCCTATGTGTAAATTTATAATCTCAGATTATACAATTTGGGTTTAAATCCCAAGTTAAGCCATTCGAAGTAAAAATGGAATTTACTTCAAAATTCAAATTAATTCAAATTAAATTCTTATTCAACTTAAGTTAAATCCAAATTTACAAATTCGGGTTAAGTGCTGAAACTTTAATCCAAGTATTGTCCAAATATAAATCGGGTGAATTTTTTTTGCCAAAACCCCACCCGCATACGAAAAATATTTTCTTAAATACAGAATAATTTGAATCGGGCTTCAGTATGTAGTTCTCGCATTATGGATAGCACCCGACAAGGAACACTCTCGGTTAACTAGGATAACTCCTTGGTCTCCTTAGCATGAACTCAGAACTTTCATGCTGACTTCCAGACTCCAGTGACACATTTTGCAAGAAAACCATCTGCCTGACAAGTGAAAGAGTCTCAGGCCACCAGATTTATACAGGAAGTTGTTACGATCCAAAAATAGTTATGAGTTCTAACTCTTTCGTAAGTTTTAGGACTACTATGTATGAACATAATGCTATTACGTTAAATATAAGTTAGTGGAACTGTCAAAGAAAAAAGACAATCGTTGAGCTAGTGTCGATATATTGAATTGCTATGGACGTTGGCTCTCATCGAGGTAGAATGTTACGTTCAAATAATTATGAGAGCTCTAACCCCTCCCCCTCTCCCCCCCCAAACAAATCTTGTGGCTTTTAAAACAACGGTTCGTTTCATAAGAGAAACAATTTTCCCAATTGCTGTGATTTTCATCTTTAATTTCTGCCTCATCGTAGTTTCAAACTTATTTCTCCCACTTTTCACTGTAGAAAGCGTGTTTTGAAAACAAACTTTGAAACTTCGGCATTGAAAACCATGGTTTTAAACCACGCTTCTATAGAAACTACGGTAAATTTAAAAATAAATTTGAATGTACAGTAAAAGGGAAAAAAGCTTCTCGCTTTTGGATCCTTTTTCTAGCACATCTCGAATACGATGGCTGACACTACCTCACACTTAAATGTAAGGCATCCACGACCTGGTTGGTCTGTCCAAGTTTATCCTCTAGCACCATATCAATCAAACTTGACATGTTTGTCTTGCTTGCCATAATTAAGTTTGAAAACTAAGGTATTTGGCTAAATACTGAAATTTACCCAGTGAGCATCGTCTCTCTTTCTGGGGTCCTGCCCCTAGCTTAAACTCCCAAATCCCTGGCGAGGAATCAGATCATTCAAGTCGAGAATTTCCAAAACAATGAATGGCTAAATCGTTCAACCTGCTCAACAATTTTATTTTACTGGGAATAAAAAAAAAAAAGGCAAACTCTACTAAGCGCCGGCACAAATATGTATGGCCTGCGTGGCAATGGAAAAGCAAAATACAAAGAGCAATGTTACATGGACTTAAAAAATAGACTTAATAATTACAACCATTAATTTCACTGTAGGTCCCAATATTTATAGGGACCCACTACCTATTCAATGGTTGTGATTATCAAGTCCACTTTTCATGTAATTCTATACAATGGGTCTGTAAATCACACAACTGGAAAAAAAGTGATAGCAATATACCAAAGGAAGAACTGCAAATGAAGTACATGCCTCAATAATCAGGGATGGAAGCAAAGCTATAGCCTGCAGCACCCCTCCACGAATAATACGCAATTCGAGTCTCATAAAACCCTGCAGTTGGATTGAATCAGTACGTAAAGTGAACAATTGCTCAAATCAAATATAGTGCAAACACCATTACAGCATATAAATTACAGAGAACAACTTCATAGTCACGACATAGAAAATTGAGTCTTACAATAGCCAAACTCAAGCAATACACACAAAGGAAAAGGGGTTGTTAAAACTTATATCTGAAAAACAATATACATACAAAATCTGACAGGACATCTGCTATACCAACCAGAACTGTCTCATCATTTACCTTATTTCAGGACCATACCTGAAACAAAGGATGCATTTGTTATAACTACCACATAGAAAACAGGCAAATAAAGGTGCAACTCCAGCTCTAGAGCCTTAATTTGGCAATCCATAAGGTCCAACTCCAGCTGTTGCGTGTAAAGAAACTTCAAAAAAAAACTTTTTGACCTACTTCACAAGTTTTTCTGAGTTAAAATTTTTTAAGGCCTAGCGTAATTATTCTGCTATTGAGATAAATTCAGCAATGTGCACTTAAGCTGATAATCAGCATTTTGGATACAAAGGTTGAAGGTCCCATATTAGTAAGTAGCCTCCAACTCCCGCTCTTGCACAGTGTTCTGTCTATTTTCAATATGTCCCAAACATATGCTGCATACAGACTGAACAAAGACAACATGGAATTTTATTCCTTGATCACTTGAGGGATGTTTGAATGTTCCAATTTTCATTGCATGTTTCAGTGTTTTGTTCCAATCCATCATTCCATCCTATATATAAAATTCCGTAAAATGATGAGACCACCACATACGGTGCACTGAAGGAAAGCTTTTTTCAACAATCAATTGGACCATAGAAAAAAAAGGCTTAAAATAGGATTCAATGCATTGTTGTCCCATCTAACAAACGTTCATCATTGAACACCGCCCAAAGACAAAATTAAACCACACACAGTTAAGGTCTTCATGTTTAATGGCTTGACAAAAGACTTGTTCGTAAACGCAGACATAACTTAAAAATGTAGTAAGGAATTTATTTCAAACATCATATCAATAAATTTAAAATGACCTCACATAAATCTATGCATAGTGTGTAAACAACTTAGCATATATAGAAGCAATAGCTGTTTAATAGTACTCCGAACAAAACCAAATGGAATCAAGGTGTTAAAAAAGTCTAATTGACGCAAAAAATAATATAAAATGTTGTTTGATTGAACATCCTCTCCCTCCCCTTTCCTTCCAACCCTCCCACAGAAGAGAGAAAAAAAGAATGAGACACCGAGAGAGAGTATTCCCTCTACAAATATTCTCAAATGGAACTTAAAAGTAATCTCAAGCGACCAAGTACTCAATTTCTCTAACCCATCCTGAAAGGATGTTTACTTACCAATGGAAAAGGAAAAGGAAAAGGATTTGCATTACGAGAATCTCAGTAACATGGCCCTTAAAAGCTTTATCATTAAAACACAGCCTTCGACTCTCTCCTTCCAGTGGAAAAAAATTACTCCCATTATCAAAATTCTTAAAAATATTCTTTCCTATGTTCCCGTTATATCATTCCTCTCTTTTCTACTAATGTTCTTCCACTTAAGAAGCTCGAATGCTTTATTTCTATTGTCAGCGTCACTTGATAACCACTCATTTGTATCAAACTCTGTCTCTCTAAATCCTCAACTAGAGTTCCAAATGAATTAGATTAGGGCAAAGTAAGTCCAATCACATTCCGATGGATCTAAAAGCCCCTTCAACATAATAAATACCGAAAGAGTATCGGAAAAATGTTGAAACAAATCAGACTGTTTAGATACATACAAGAATTTCATTCAAAACATGATCAACAAAGAGGTTAAGAAGCAGATTACCAAATTAAATATGCTTAAAGAGGTGAAGAAGCAAAATTCATAACTATTTAGGTCAATCAAGCAAATTCACACACCAAAGAAGTACTGGTATGAAATTTCCAGCTCAAAATTTTTAGCAGAGACAAAAAGAAGGCTTGATATATACCAATTATCAATATTTAGCAACAAAAACCAGAAAAAAAAATGAATGAAATGTTTCCGACATGCCTGGGAGGAAAGTAAGGAATCCAAGCCCTAGCAGGCCGTACGCTTGTGACCGATCTCCTGCCATGTGACCTGTGAAGATGAATATCGAAAGGAGGAGAAGGAAACATCCGAGAAAGAGCAGGAAAAGTGCAAGCGCAATGGATTTCCACGGGACTTTATTCAAGGATCTTGGTGTATAGTCAAATCTAGGATCGTATCGTCTTCCACCATTACCGTCATAATCATCGTCTTCATCAGCGGGAAGACGATTGTAACGAATGTTCCGCCTGGATGCCATGGATTTCAATTCCGAAGATATTTTGTTCGCACTGATTTCTGGTAATTGATCAGAATCTACGAAAACTCATCTAATAGAGATCAAGATCAACGACGCATGAATGATTTGATTTTTGGTGAATTAACGAAGCATGAATGAGACCCGAATTTCTGTCGGGCCAAAATGTCAGGCCATAGGCCTGCTTAACTTAACTGAATCAGTCCATTGGGCCTAATGGTTTAGGCTTTACCATGAATCATTACATGACGGGCTGATCCAACCCATGGTTTGATAGACCGACAGTTTAGCGGGCCACCACCTGGACCACGGAAGAGATCCACCGCTCCAAGAATAATGGGTAACTGGTCCATTTCAAAGGACCAACCGCTCCGGGAACAGTAAAGCTCTTGGTGTTGAGACAAAACGCTCAATGTTTGGCTTTTTTTTAAAAAAAATGTTATTGCTTACGTCGACTACTCTTTCAAGTTATGAGTCGACTACTATAACTTGAGCTAGTTTAAAGACATTTCGCTTGAAAAATAGGAGTGTGGGTAGGGATGGCAGTGGATTAGGGCGGGTAGTCTTCATCCACTCTCATTAGCGGGGGAAATTTTAATCCCCGTTCCTGCCCCACTGGTAAATTTTGATCTTTGTCCCCATTCTCGTTCTCGCTCATAACAATTAATTTATATAATTTTAAGAAAAAAATTAATTTTTTTTTATAAAACCTCACAAATAGATCAAACATTAAAACTCATAAAAATAATATGTATAATAAATGTTTGTTTTACTTAATTATTTTATTTGTTAAAATATATAATATATATTATTTTTATATATTACGGGTTTAACTGGACGGGGATGAGTTTTAGTTCATTCTTATCTCTATTCCTGCACATAATTTATACAGATACTTTCATATATGTCTACCGTCTAATATGTACAGTCCATTTATGATCTAAATAAAATGAGTTTGGACGAATCCCCTTTTTTTCCCGATTTATTATTATTTCTAGATTTAATAAATATCGAACCCCAGCCCTCTTACTTAGAAAAAAAACAGACTTTACCAACCCTCATGGTTCTCCATGTTTGGCTTATCCTCTTAGATTAGTACAGCTCCAAGCTACTATCCACTCAGATTAGTAATCTCTGAAAAATTGTGATCGATCATTACTAAGTTCAGCTAGTTGTGAGTTAATGTGAGTAAACATTTAAAAGATGAAACTTGATTTTTAAAAGTTATATTTTTATGATCAATTATAAATATTGTGGAATTAATTATGTCATTTGTAGTTATAATTTGCACACCAAAAAATTATAACTTAATTTTAAAAATTATAATTTTTAGTATGATACCATATTCGATATTTTACTCTTCGTCCCTACGTTTTTTAAATCATTACAATTATAAAAAATAGAAGGTAATGCCTTAATTTAGTTGTAACAAGAAAATAGGTTAATAGACACCTATAATGCAATGAGTAATATTTTGGGGACTTAATCTATTAATTTAATTTATTATAATTAAAAAATAAAAATTAATATTAACTCAACCGTTATAATGAGGTGGCATCGTTAAGACAGCACCGCTGGTGAATCGCTGGAACAAAATTTAATGGGGGTAGGCATGTGTCACTTCCTTGTTAAAAGAGGCCACGTGTGAGCCTCGAAATAGTTGGTTTTATCAATAACATTATTGGTTTTTGTGCCAATAATTCCATTATTATATTCCACGTATATGAAATCCATGCAACTATACAATAAAATAAAAATTAAATAATCAAATTCATATATTCGATGTTTATAATTCCCAAACCAACTTCTTAGCTGGTTAAAATTTTCACCTTAATAAATAAAAAAAAATATGGAAAATACCGGCTTACTAATTAATTTTTTTTTTTAATTTTTAAATCTCAACTTAAAAATTTGAAATCATGATTCCTAGAGCTCAGGTTATCTATGAAAAAAATAATCTCTCATACAATAGGAATACTGTTTTTCATAATAATACTATTTTACACATAAAATAATATTATTTTGTGTGTAAAACAATATCGTTATAAGGAACAATATCCACACGATACAACAAAGGATCTGAATTCTGTTATCTATTATGTTTACTTTACCGTAATCTTAAGAAGAAAGAAATGTGATCCCAGAAGAATGGTCAAAGAGAGAGGTCAGAGAGAGAGAGAGAAGCCTTTCAAATGCAGCTCAAATTATGGTCAAATGTAATTCTTACATTTCCCTTTTAAGCTAAGACAAAATCATAACACTTCTTCAAATTACTAATTGCAAATGTTTCCTCTATATTTTTAAAATTATTCCAACCCCCTATAGTTTTGACTCTTTATTTCATGTCATTGACATCATCCATATAATAAAGTAGCTAAATTGTTTATCTTGAACTTTTTGCGGTTCAGATTGTTTTGATCCGATGGTTCTAATTGGACTTTCATTTATTTTACAACTCTAAGACTCCCATCTCTCTATAACTCGCTCTATCTATCTATCTATCTTATACTCTTTCTCTCTCATATTATTATCTTTTTTTTCCATGTGTTGTTTTTGTTATTATTTACTTCATAAAACAGATGAAATTACATGTTATGCAATTATTTATTTGATGAAACTAATTCAAAGTTTTTATATATCTGACAGCTAATTTGCAAATAACACTTAATGTAAATAAAAAATAGCACATTGACTATAAATATCAAATAATATTCAACATAAAATGAACCTTAGATTATAAATTAATATATAATTTTATCAAAAATTAATATTTAATTTTGTCCAATTTATTTTCAAGTGCTTCATGGGGGTGAGGATTAAGTTTTTTCAATTGATTCTTAATTTCTTTTTTAATTTGTGATTTTTTTTTTGTATTACGTAATATCTTCCGACACGGAGATTAACTAATATATCTATAAGGAGAAAAGGGAGAAAGGGAGCATATTGGTTGTTCTTCTTTGTTTTCGGTAAGTAATTGTTCTTTTTTTTTTACCCCTTGAATTCTGTTAATTCTAACTAAATTGTAAAATAATATTTTATTTAATTTTAAATGGTAATTAAATTATTTTATAACAAAAAATCTCCAAATTATGGCTCATTGTTATTTATGAAACATTAATATTATGCACAGTGTTCATGCACCAAATGGATGTGATCCGTTAGATGGCAGTAGGCCCCACCAATCTAAAGGCTCGCAACCATTTGATGTATAAATTTGATGTAAAATTTTGGTGCTAATAGTATTTTTATTATTATTATTATTATTATTATTGTGATTGTAAATTTTTCGAACATTAAAAAAAAAGAAAAAGAAAAAAAATGTAGGTAGTTAATTGCAAGGAAGCCATGAGTAAAAGCCAGCCAAAGAAAATGACAATGCCAATGCTCTCCTCTCTCTCTCTGTCTCCGTCCAACGTTGGCGAGCCAAATATAGATATAGAACTATGAATGCAACAAACGATTAAACAAACCCATGTACTAACTAATAAAAGCCATAAAAGATAGAGAGCTCAAGAACACCCTCTCTCCTTCCTCTCATTTCAAACTGTAAATAAATAGTTTTATCAATTTAGAAAAAGAAGCTGCAAAAGAGAAGCTTCGGAATTGCATTCGGATCCGACACGCTCTCCACTTTCTCTTTGTGTTTGTGTTTGTGTTTGTGTGTTGTGGGTGTCTCTCTCTCTCTGGTTCAATCGTTGGTGTGGTTCAGAGAGAGGGAGACGATCATATAATAGCACCACGGCTCTTCATCTTCTTCAATCCTTCAGGTTTCTCTCTCCTCTCTCTCTCCCTATATATATATATATATATATATCACGCTTGTACAATGCATTTGCATTGCTTAGAATATAATTTTTTTCCCTATGATTCGAAAATTTGTATTGGGATTCAAATTGTTGGTATTTTGCATCCCCCCCCCCCCCCCCCCCCCCCCAATAAATGTCTACATTTTGAGGATGATGGACTTTAGTTGTCGATGGCTTTAATTTTGTTCTCTTCTTCCTTTGGATTTCTGTGCTATCCTTTTCACATTACTCTATTTTTTTCATCTTTTTCTTGATAAAGACTGTTAATTTTGATTCTTCTGTGTGGTTAAAGATGTGGCTCCTTTTTGGGTCAACCTATTGTGCTAATGCTTTAAATCCAAATCTTCCCACCTCTCTCCTACATATTGGTTGATCATATTGAGAGGAATTACTGGCACAGATCATATGATGATCTCTTATGGTTGCTTGATTGAACTGGTATCTTAGCTTGGTAACACTAAACGTGAGAAATGGAGGGCCTGCTATTATTTTTGATGCATTTTTTGTGAATGAAACTGCTTTATTTTGAAGTTATTGGATGCATTCTGATATGTTTTAAGCGTCAGGTAACTCATTTGCTTAATTGAGGTTGGCATCTTGAATGAAGACAGTATTTTTTGCTGTTGAGATTTGTAAAAACTAAGGAAACATAATGGGTGCCTGTGTATCAACGCCATCCAAGACAATTACGTCAAGGAGGAAGTATCGTCACCGGTTAAGAAAATACCGAGGAAAGCTTCCCCATTCTTTCCCTGATGGACCCATGAAAAGGATTAGTGATGCAGATGCTCGTGTGACAGATTTTGCTGTTAGTGAGTTTGTTCATACTACTACCACCTGCAGAAGATCTGAGGTTTCAAATTCAACATTTCACCTCACTCAGTTGCAATGGCACCATAGTCAAATTGATGCTAATGGTATACTCTTTTTTCCCTTCTGAAATTTATGCTTAAGAAACAGTCTGTCTAGGAGTGACAAGAGTTGTACCTCATTGGATGATCGTAACAACCTGAACTGTTGTTGCTCAAAGGATAGGTTTTGGATGAATGAAAGAAGCAATAACTGGTTATACACAATCACTTTTGCAGTTTTTACTTTGCCCCCCCCCCCCCCCCCCCCCCCCCCCACCCCCCCCCACCCCAAAAAAAAAAAAAAACCACCACAAAACAAAAAAGGAATCATCTAAGTTTACTACCGAATTTTTATTTTTGTATGCTTAAAATTAGTGAAAATTTTACCTACAAATCCAAAAAAAAAAAAGGAGAAAGCAAAGGTGTACCTTAACAACTTGAAAATGACACATAAAATTCATTTGCTTGCAGTAATTTCCCAAGAGGAAGCATGGTTTGACACACTCAGTATATTGGATTCTGACTCAGATGATGAGTTCAGCAGTGTGCATGGAGGTAAGGAACATTGTCTTTTCAGTTTTAGAATGGATGTATGCTTCTGTATGGAGCTTCAAAAATAGTGCATCAATAATTTGTGGTTGTGATACTATATGTAAACTGCTTATTCGTCAATTTTGTTTGTACTCTTATTTCGTTCGCAGACTGTTTTCCTAACATTTCAAGTGGACAAGTGCTTCAGTACGAAACTTCATCATGCTTTGTGGATAGCAAATGTAAGTATAAAGAGTATCACGAAAGATATTTGAAAATAGATAGCAGTAAAACAGAGTTCTTGAACAAAGATGGATTCAAGGATCCAAATGGATTTGCACTTATGAGTACCCAGGGCTATGAGCTTTCTTTGGGAAAGGGAGAAGAGTATTGCTCCAAGATGAAGAAAAAGTTGGACCGTTCTTATCTAAGCTTCAACTGTGTAAAAGAGGATGAACATGATAACATTCTGAAATCTGGATTACCTCGGTTGGTTCCTTCTGTAAGTTTCAATGATAAGATTATTAATGCTTCAAGTTTAGGTCCCCAACCTCAAAGAAAGAAATCAGCAGTTATAAGGCTTTCTTTCAAGAGGAAATCGGTAGATGGAGAAGAAACCAATGAATTCTGTAAGTATATGCCGTATTCATTTCTTTGTGGGTATTACTTTATTGGAAAGAATGAGTCCAAATTTGAAGATCCTTATTTTGTAGCTTTTTGATCGAGTTATTTCTGTGGGAAATTCCAAGAAATTTTTTACATCTATAATGTCACTTATGTATACATCCTTGAAAGTACTCAAATTTAAAATCCTTTATCTCCGATTCACGATGATAAAGAACAAGCTGTTTAGTGTTGTTATTTGAATTCACGTGTCTGAAAACATATTTACTTTCAAATAGGACTGATCTATATGGCATTGAATCGAAAGTTATTTGTGTAGGTGCATCAACAAAATATTTTTACCGTCCAAGAGCAGGACTCTTAATTCCATGTTGTACAGAAGAGAAGCCAATCCCGAGTAGTTGGTCTGATATTGAACCCTCAAGATTTAACCTCCGCGGTGATAACTACTTTAAGTATGCCTTTAACTTCCTTATGTTGATGATTGACTATATATGCAGAAGTCTGCAGTATGCATTTATACATAGGTTTCCTATAGATATCTAATATCCTGATGATTCAATATGCAGAGATAAGAAGAAATTCCCTGCTCCAAATTATTGCCCTTATACTGCAATTGGTGTTGATTTATTTGTTTGCCCAAGAAAGGTTAATCACATTGCTCAACACCTTGAGCTTCCTTCCGTAAAAGCAGATGGGAAAGTGCCTCCACTCCTGATTGTCAATATTCAGGTACTTTTTCATTTTTTCCCCCCACGATATTTTCTCATTATGTTTATTAGTTTTCATGTGCATGCTAGGGTGTTGTGACTCATAGTTTAAAGCAATAACAATGCGATTTGGCTGAGTCATATCCAGACGTCTCCTTCTGGAATGACTCCTTCCATCCCGTGACTGATACACGGTCCAAGTAAACCACGAGTCTCACTTGACTGGTGAGTTACTTGTGGTTGACTTGGAGACGTCCTGGATGACTTGGCTGAGTCATTCGAGTCATCATCATTGAATTGAAGCGTGTTGCCCAATATCACTTCCCGACTCTGCAATATGGTTCAAAGTCGTGGTATGGTTTGGTCACAAGTGAATATCAAAACGCAACTTTTATCATATCTTATGAAAGCAGTGGCTTGTGTGCATATCTCATTGTTTTATTGTTTGTCTCATGGCAGTTGCCTACTTATCCTACTCCAATGTTCCTTGGTGATAGTGATGGGGAGGGTTTGAGCCTCGTACTGTATTTCAAACTTTCTGAGAGTTTTGAGAAAGACACCTCCCCCCAATTTCAGGATAGCATTAAGGTACATACTTCGAATTGTCCCTTTCAGAAACAGTAGACTAGATTGTTTATATTGTGGCTCAGCTTGGTTTTTCTTATTCTGTCTCAAAGAACAAATTGTTATTCTGATGAATATGTTTTAATGTTTCATGTTGAATAGTTTTTGCAGGGAATCCTCCACATTTTGCTTGATAGTCATGTATCTCATTGGTCCTTTAGGTTATGCTCTGCCCCCAGCCCCCCACCATTATAATTGGTCCAAGTCAGATGATATTCTCTGGATTGGCCTTTTTCTTTTACTGGATTGGGCTAGGCTGCTTCTAGAAATGCAATTATGGTACCAGTTAGGGCCTTTGTATCTTTGTTCCTTGCATGCTCTTGTTGTGTGCGTATGGGATGCAAATTTGATAGTACCTATGAGATACTATCGTTGTGTTTTGTTAATTCCAAAGAAAATTTTGGGAAAAAATTGTTATCTCAAGTTTTGGATGCTTGGGCTACCTTGGTAGCGAAAAAAGTGGATTTAGAATGAGAATGTCCACAATGTTCGTGGAAAACTTTTGTGGGTTCGAAATCCCTAACAAAATTCATGCTTAATAAAATTTCAATTGATGGTGTTTTGGATTCCTTGGTCCATGATGATAGTGGCTCTAGGATTCGTGGCATCTTTTGCAGTGGGGAACTTGAGTCTTCGAAAATATGGTTGTGAGCAGTGAATAGCATTGGAGTTTTTTTTGCCTTTTCAATAAGTTTTAGTCCTTTTCATTATTGAGATTGGAGGAACTATATAGTGATTTGATCCAGCGGTCAGAGTGAGAATTCAAGGAAATTTGTGTAGACAAGAATCATGGTTCATTTGCTTGTGTATGCTGATGCAATTCTATGAGCTGGGTTTCTCAGAGTTAAATTTATTGGGACCTTCAACTTCACTTATCACATAGTAGTCAATGTTGAACTTCCCTTGAGGGAGTCTACCTCAGAGTTGGGTCTTGGTCACTTTTGCATAGGGTCACTTGTGACAACATAATAGTCTACGTCATTGCTTATGAATCTCACTCGTCTGCAGATCACCTTTCAGTTAGGATAAGTCGAGGAGTGCTGAATTCCCACTTGAAATGGTTGTCTTGTTATGGTATCCTATTAAGGGCTTTTTCCTTTAGCAAGACCATGCCAATGTTAATCTTGCATAAAGAGCACCGCCACCAGTTTAGGTTGACTTCCTGTGTTGAATTTACTATTGTGGTAGGCGCTCACCTTTGTGACTTAGGGTTTTCTGTAATTGGCAGGACATGCATAAGGAAAGGTACGTGTTCTATGGCTTTATGCTCGGGGCAGATTAAGAGTTCTGTGATTGTATTTTTTATGTAATTTTGTTCCTTTAGTATGCTCCATGAGACCTATTGAATGAGAGGGCTTCACAATTTCTGTTGTAATGGTCTCTGATACGGATAGCCAAGAATGGGAGTTCGGTACTCCTTGTACAAGATCCTTGTGTTTTTCCCATTGCAGTATGACGCCGCATGCCCTTTGATCTCGACATGTGGTAGCTTATCGGCTATTTCATTCTACAGGATAGGAACTGTGATTCTTTCTATAGTTAAATAGTAGAACACTTGATCACTTGTTTCCCAGTTGGCATAACATTTCAGTTGGTTGAAAACTTTGTGCTACAGAGATTGATTGAGGATGATATGGAGAAGGTTAAAGGATTCACGAAAGACTCCACAGTTCCTTTCAGAGAAAGGCTAAAGATAATGGTTGGGGTGGTTAACCCAGATGATTTCGTCTCGAGTTCTACTGAAAAAAAGCTTTTGCATGCTTATAATGAAAAGCCAGTCCTTTCACGCCCTCAACACAGTTTTTATCAGGTGAAATATCTTGCCTTGTTTCTACTTTGTAGTTGACAATATAAAACTGATGATGTATATGCACTTGATTTCCATTACTCAATTGCTTTTGTACCCTGTGAATTTTCTATTACCAAAATGAGGGTTGTGAGGGCACCACTTTGTTAAATGGCTAGAGTACCCTGTGTCCATCAGAAACCAGTAGGTATGGGGAGTGCAATGAGGAGGTAGACTAATCCAAAAGATAGAAAAGATGTAATGACATATTTATGTATGTGATCGTATGGTCTCCCAGTTCATATGACCAAAAACGATGGTCAGTCATATTTCTTGGCAAATTGATTACCTGAACTTCTGTCGATCAATCCAGAATATACTAGACTGTTAACACAAGATAGTGATGTACCACGATCATGCTTGTATGTGTAGAATAGAATCTGTTGTGATCTTCCTCTCCTGTCTGATCCAGGGTCCCAATTACTTTGAGATTGACCTTGACATTCATCGGTTCAGCTACATAGCCAGGAAGGGATTAGAAGCATTCCGGGATCGTCTGAAAACTGGAATACTGGATTTGGGTTTAACAATTCAGGTACAGCTTCTGCCCTATTACATCCACATCACTGTTAGGAACTCGGGGGTTTTGAATTTATTTGACGCCACCTAATTTTGATAGAGGGAGAAAGAGATACAGGAAAACTGGTTGGATCATGTGATGATCAGTGCCTTAATGAGACATGTTTGCTGTAAGAGCTTGTGCCCTGCTAACCTTGATTGGCTCCAGCAAGTTTCATTCTCTCTCTCTATCTCTTCCCCTCCCCATAATAGGTTCATGAACTTTCAGTTGCAGACTACCTAGTTAAGGCTGGTTGGGACTCCCTGATGCTATTGCAGCCATGCTAACTCTTTTTTGGTTAGATAGACCCAACCTCCCCCGCCAAAGCTAGGCTCCAGAACGCTACCCCTCCACCTCCCCCCACCACAAAAAAAGGGGCTCAAACACTCAATCTAACCTTAGGGTAAGCCCTGGCAGGCCGAGCATCTAGAGTCAATAATTTTATATGAGGAATATCTGGACTGAAGGGCCGGTTGTCAGCTATGCTGGTTCTATTCGACAATGTTTCCATAGAACAGTCTGGTTCTCTCCATCATATCCAAAGTGTAGATTTCATTGAACCCTCTATCTTTTTTATATTCAATGTTATTGTTAGAAGTTGTCAGCGGTATAACAAAGTATAATTCTTCATTACATCTATGTGGATTTCGACCATTGGGAGCCAAAATTTGCCTTCTTTGCACTTCTACCCTAATTTTTTCTAAACTGTCTCTATATCTTACACTGTTGGGAACTACAAACAGGCACAGAAGCCAGAAGACCTGCCGGAGAAAGTTCTCTGCTGCGTGCGACTGAACAAGATCGACTTTGTTAATCATGGCCAAATCCCTACAATTGTGACTCTTCCTGATGACTGATTCCAATGGTGGAATGCAGGGTCTGACTTCTATAGTTTCCGACATCTACCTGAGGGGGGAATCTAAATGTCTACTGTGTATAAATGGGAATTCCCTGCAATTCCAGCATTATACAAACACAATGAAGAAAACATTTATTTTTTTCTAAAACAGCATAAGTATATGCTCTTTGATGTTGACCCAACAATGTTATCAATAAAATGTTGTATTATTATATGTTGTTAGTATAACGTCTAGCCTTTTGACAGGATTGGGTGTAAATTGTCATACATGAAAGTGATTTCTTTGTCGTCCTCATCATGAATCATGATTCATATGATTTTTTTTTTGTTAAACGGTGAAGGGTGTTCAGGTTAGGTTACGCACACCTTGACTAAGGGTCAAAGACAGACCATCCACGTTAAAACTAAGATATTCATGAGAGATAAATTTTTCATAGTCCGACCTAAAAAAATCATAAAAAGTGGGTTTTGGTGTGGGGATAGGTATAACTTTGTCCTTATTAATTTTGCATTTCATGTTTGATTTGAACAAAAATAGGAGGGTAAGATTAATGTCACTTTGTCTGAAATACCCTTTACATGTGTATAGGGCAATGGAAGTGGTGCTGGTGGCAAAGTTGGTAGATGAGTTTTGTTGTGCTGTGACAAGGGTATTGGGCCTTTTACCTCAACCCAATTTTCCTATTTATCCCTTCATATGGGGGTATTTCTAACCCATTATCTGCAACACGATTTGCGGAAAATACTCTTTTTTGTATGCTGACATACCTAAATATTCTTAGATTCCATAGTAACGAGAGTCTCATTCATATATCGATTATACCTGATTTATATACGACACGAACCTGATGACACGATTTATTAGACACAAATTAATAAATAAATCGAGTATGAGTGAAATATTTTTTGACACACACCTACTAAGATCCGATACAAACCTGCGTCACCCGATCCCACATTACCCTTCTAACCATTAAATTTTCAATTATGGTTATTTGTCTCAAAATTTTCCATCTTATATAGTAGGGTTTCTAAGTAATGTGAAACTAATAAATTTAGTTGGGGGCAATATGTAATTTTGTGATTTTGGATATTGTTGGGTTTGGAGTCAAGGTGGAACCAATCATAGTTGAGGGAATAATATAAAGGGATTGGAGAGAGAGAGAGAGAGAGAAAACCATATAATTGTCCCCCAATTACGTCATTGCCTCGCATTTTCCTCGATAACTTTTATGTTTCTTACATTACAATTTCAATTATGACTATTGATCTTCCATTGTTAAATAGGTAGAGAAACAGTGTGAAAAAAGAAATATGATTTCGATAAGACTTGAGCTGATAGAGCGGTTGAAGAGCAGGCATTTGGGACCTCGAACTCTACTCCTCTCTTTGACTTGTATTAGTAGAGTGTTTGGCTCTTCATATTACGAATTCTTATTTCGGAGAATGTTTTAATTAGCTCATCAGGTGCTGCGTAAGTAGAAACACTTTTCTTGCTTTGGAAATTTGTTCCCTTATTTCTTCTCCATATACAACAAATAGATAAACATGTTCTTTACTTTGAACAAGAAATGTTAAAAGAAAACTGTTTCCCTGTAAGTCAAAAAAAAAAAATTAAATAAAAAGGAATTTATGACTAGAAAGAATTACATTTGCCAAGCATTTCCAACAACAGAGGAGCTTTGGACACCATCAAAAATGAAATTGTTCCACGAGGGCACTTTTCTTTTCTTTTTCATCAAACCTTAGAGCTGATTAGTTTTTCAAACGAAGGATCAAAATTTCGTTTCGAAACAGCCGAAATGTTCGAAACGTTTCCATTTCCAAAAAGACTGAAAAGAATTAATGATGAAATCGAAATTCTAATATTTCGAGATATTTCATAATGTTTTAAAGTATTTTGTAATATTTCAATACATTTGCACTTTTTTATTTTTTTAATTATATTTTTGAAATGGATTGAAACATTTTCAAAACGCATCAAAATGTTTCCGTTTCCTAAGTGACCGAAACAATGCAATGAATTTTTTTTTTGATCTTTGCTTCAAACCATTTGAAAGCAGCTCTGTTTTGCCCCATACATATATCAATTCATCATTTGAAATCGTCTCAAATTATTAGTCACTTTTGCGAATGATCCCATTTTCTTATTTGTACGCATATTATGTTGCACAGTTTTTTTCCCAGAAATTATATTGCAAAAATATTTTTGGGAAGGTATTTTGCACAATTTTTGTACCTTCTTTTTCCTTCCTTTTTTTTTGTTTTTTTGTTTTTCTTTAGGTACAGAGCAGAGCAAAAACCTGACAAACTTTGAGCTCCCTATGAGTTTGAAGGACATTAAGAGGGCAATAAAAAGATCACAGCTACAAAGCACCTGCAACATTCCCTCTCTGTGGGTTTGGAGACTGTAGCACTTTCAGTTCCTTTGCATCTCACTAGTCTGCATAAACAAAAACAGAATTATTAACTTCTACATGCTGCAAAGTACCCCTTGTTGCAGTCTACACATATCTAAAATGGCATCCCAAGTGTAACTTGACATGGGGTATGTGAATGAATTCGGGCATTAGTCCCAAAACAGGGAAGGGAACGAAGAAGAAGAAAAAGAAACGACACCACAGAAACCTAGTTTGACAATAGTATAAGACAGAATTTCAGAAGAGAGTTTCTTGTACCTCTATAGAAACGGGATCTACGAGCAGCTTGTTGGCTAAGACTTCCTTGTCTTCCCCCAATTCTATGTGATGGTAATTGCAACGGTCCTGAGAATCGAACTCTTTTGGGTTGATCATTATAATCCTGACATATTTCAATCAGGAAATGGGGTTCAACAGCATAATCAAACTGATGTTCTCACCCAAAAATAAAATAATATAAAACGAAAAGGTCAAAAAAGGAAAGTTAATTATCTGTTTCTTAGTTTCCTACTTTAGATCAAACCAGAAACATTTTGCAATAATATTGGAGTGCACACTACACCAGTATTTTTGCAGCAATTAGGATTATGTTTCTGGATTGGAGACTCACAGGCATAACCACAAAGAGGAAGATAACTGTCCCATTTTCCATCCTAGCAGACTATTCGTGGAATCTATGAGAAGATAACTTACCACTGATAATTCTTGAGAGTCGTATAAATTAGTGGAATCAAAAGAATCTGGTCGATAGGGATGACTTTGTTGCCTGTGCATTGCACGCTTTGCAATCTCATCATTGCCTCTTGAATCATTGTAGAACCCGCTTGAAACATCTTCATTTTCTTGCCCTTCTGAGTCCAAAGTATCCTGTGCCTGTAGTACACTGGATGGCTCTAATGCACCAAAATTGTGACTCCTTGAAGTGGTCTGAGTGAATAATCTTGTTGATGCAGCACCCTGTTTTTGCCTCTTTGCCCACGCAAAGCCACTTGATGGTGTAATTTGTATTGGGACTGAGCGTACGCTGTCCACTTGAGATACCTCTGTCCCTTGAGAAGCCTCTGACACTGTATCATATGATGACTTCAGTGATCCCCTACATACAGTGGCTCCTTTTCCTTTAGGATAATGTGCATTGGAACCTTTATGTCTATAAGTGACCTGAATATTGGCCTCCACCTCCTTCATAGATGAAAGTAGGCAAACAAGTGTGAAAAGGCTTTACACTATAGCTGTTAAGAATGGAGAGTGGGTGGAGACAAGCAAATGCACACACACACACACACAGAGATAGAGATAGAGTGACCTCTGTTGGTACCACTTTACAGAAAGTGCTTGGTTCTTGCAAAGGTTTACGGACTCTTCTAGGATTTCTCGAAACTCCAGATTCCCGGACTGTAGTGCCAACTATTTTCCTGTAATTCAAGTGGTACTTCAATTGAAATATTCAATGTAATAGCTATAGAAATTTGTACGACTCATGAAGATATTATCTACCATTCCTTTTACTGAAAGTAGCCTAATTCATGCACTTTTTTCGCAATGATTTCTTGATTCCTTGACTAAATTTTACCCATCCTGCTTCACAAATTAGACAGTTTCTTGTTCAAACTTGATGGCATAACCCACACACTCAATTCCAGGGTTGGAACCAGATTAGAACAAAAGCATGGTATGAAAGTTAACTAGGAATTAACAAAAGGAACTAAAGTTAAACAAGAGCAAGTGAATTTGTTCATCAAGTATGGCAAAGGTATATAGCAAAACTGAAAGAAATTGTAGGAGCACTTAAATATGTATGCTGTAATTGAATTGACTGCCTGCACCCATAAGGATCCATAGACAGGTTCAACCTCAAAGTTCAACTTCATACTTGATTCCTGAACGCTGAAATTCTTATTGCAAATGTGTAGGTGTGTTGTGCAGAAACCTAGCAGTCCTCAGGTACTATATTCCCCATAGCCTTTCCATGAATATGGATTAAGATGTCTCACCTTCGTGCTTCCTCACGGAACTTTGCATCAATCTCTTTGTTAGGTGGGTACTTTGGTAAGCTCGATGGATCACACGCATAAGGCTTCGTTGTGAAATACTGGGAAAATTTATAAAACACATTCAATAAGAAAGCTAACCGTAACTAACAGAATGATATTTCTAGAGCATTCATAAGCAAGTGGCACGATGAAATATGTGGATGTTTAGGGTGGTATCAATCAAGTCCAACAAAAAGGTGGTATCAACTAAGTCCAACAAAAACAGAGAGTAAATATTAATTGAGAAATTTTTGGGAAAGTAATCTGTCAACAATGAATTAAAAAAGTGAAATAGTTTATTAGAACATTGGATTTTACATGACTGCAATAGTTTGCTGAATTGATGTTATCCTCACAATAAAAAATTATTTGTTCCCACTTGTCCAAGATGATTACCTCAGAATCAAGGGCAGATGATGTAGTCCCGCGATTGGAAGGATCGATGGCTAGAAAAGTTCCTATAAGGTTCACAGCAGTTTTTGGAAATTCTTTACACCTCTCTCGAAGAGTACTTTCATAAGGATGCTGGGGTTTGAACATTGTCGCAAGAGGAAGTTTAGACGTTTTCCAGTACTCATCAGGTGGAGAACCGCAAAGCTTGAAGATTTTGTGCAATTGTTCAACCTGCAGATGCAAAAAACAAACAAACAAACAAACTGTTTATTACTAGTATAAAATGAAAATGAATTAATCGAAAAAAAAGAGACAAATGTCAGTGGTAATCGATACGCTTATCACACCATAAAGTTAGAATTTATTATCAGTCTGTCAAAATCCATAATTGTAAAGAACTTGGCTTCAATAGTTGTAAATAGTTATCATTTTTCCATAAGCAAAAAAGGATGCATGGTGTAGCATTTTACATTCTGCAGAACTCGCTCGAGGGATTTTAGTCCTGAAATCCAAATAACATAGAGCTTGGCTGATGGAAAGGTAGAAATGTGTGGTTATGCATGAAGCAAATTCTGCGAGAACATAAATGAGAAATTTCACTAACTCTACTTGTTATTTTATGAAGCCCCTTTTGAATGGATCATAAACACATTTAAGGCTGGAAAAGATGTCAAGGCAAAAATGCATGAGGCACTACAACCAAGGCCCACCCCAACCCAAACCATTTCCCCCAACAAAAGATAAAAGAGAGAAGGCTGACTACACCAACTATAATATATATTAGATGGTTCTATATCTTGCTTTCCTAAATAAATCTTTCCCTAGTATTGATGATGAGGATTGGGTTGGAATAGGATAAATGATGATGATGTATTTAGATATTGTAAACTGATTTTATCTTTTAGTAGTAGAGCTTGGTTAGGAATCTTTGATTTCAGGGTTTTGAGTTCCCTATATAAAGGGGCTGATTTTATTATTTCCAGGTAGACTTGAGTTATTGAATAATATGGAGATTTGTTTTTCCTAAAAGTCTAATTTCTCATCCCCTTATTCCCTTCTCATCTCCTTTCTTCTTCTCCTCCCATCCCAATTTCTCTTCCTCTTGACCTACATCAAGTATCACAACTATTACAATCTACATCAATTGACCAAGCTGTTTGTTTGGAAATAGTGTCCTTTCGGGGACATCCAACAATACTGGAATGATATCAAAGAAAAGGTGAAGAAATTAGTAATTGATTTTGAGAAGGAACTAACCTCAGTTCTCCCTTTGAGTATTGGCCTCCCAATAAAAAGCTCAGCAAATACACAGCCCACACTCCACAAATCCACAGACGCCCCATAATTAGTTGATCCCAATAAAAGTTCAGGAGGACGATACCACAAAGTTACTACACGACTGGTCAATGGTTGCTTGTTCCTTACACTAAGGAAATTTGCTAGACCAAAATCTGCAATCTTCAAAATGCCTTCATTATTCACCAAAATATTGGATGCTTTAATGTCTCGATGCATTACTCCTCGTGAATGGCAGTGCTCAAGCCCACATAGTAGCTGCCGCATATAGCACTTAATCTACACACCAGAAAAAAGGTCAATCTAATGTTCTAGAACCAGAAGAAGCACCAGAGGTAATTTTACAACCTGCGCATCACTGAACTTGATGTCAGGACTTGATAATAATCCCGAGAGATCATGTTCCATGTACTCGAAAACAAGATATAGGCTACATGATAATCGTGAAGTAATTATCCCTTCCAGTTTCATAATATTTGGATGGTCAAGCCGGCGTAGGATTGTTATTTCTCGTGCCATAAACCTGACGCTTTCTGGTTGGAAATTGTCAAACCGCACCTTCTTTAGGGCAACCATCCTACTCGTTTCAACATCTCGAGCACGATATACACTGCTGTACGTACCTTGTCCAATCTACATAGAAAGGAACAAATCAAAAAGAATTTTGTTCAGAAATACTAGAGCGTATATATAAGGCCATTACATGACAATATCACCACTACAAGCTGTTTGGTAAAGAAAGTGAAACTAAACGCATAATAATTCAGAATGCAGTAAAATCCATCATAATTACCACTAACACCACCACCAACATCATCATAACACAGCATATCCCCAAACAATTTTCTACCAGTTGAGGGTTTCCTTGTAAGATCAACCAACCTCAGAATTCAGAAAGTAATTTCCTAAAAGAGCAAAGTTCTAAATTCTCTTCTCAAGAAACCCTATGTTCAAATGTGAGCCACAAAACTAAAAATAATTCCCATTGCTCAATCTTATACAGGCTTCACCGCTGTTGTTCAAATAAGAATAAATTCTATCCAAAACAACAAATTTCAGCCTAAACAATATAAGAACAATGACATAAACACTTGATGCATGTTGATCTATGTGAGATGACCAACCTAGGACAAGTTAATCAAGAATTAAGAAAAAAGTTCAAAGTATAAAACCAAATGTGCAAACTTGGGACATTGGCTACCTTTTCCAATCTCTCGAATATGTCGGACCTCAGGGGCAGCCATCCCTCAATGGCTTCTCCGGCAACAGCACTGAGCCACGCCGGCCACCCTGCAGCAACATGTTCTCCTTCCGTTAACCTTCCAAACCTGAAGCTAAAAGGAGCCCTTTTCTCAGAGTTCCCCTTCTTTGACGACTTTGATTTCCCTAAATCACGAACCCTAGGAACTGATTCCTCCTTCTCTTTATCCTTTTCAGATTCTTCCTTTATCTTCTCCAAATGCACAAACCCACCTTTAATTTGCAAAGAGGAATCCAAATTCCCTGCCCCATTGTCCCTCCCAGTCACCGAAAAATCGAAATCAGGCGACTCTGATCTCGCCTGTTTCGAGCTAACGCAACCCATCACCCATCAAAAATCGATCAAAGTAGGGAAGACCCAGATCGACCCAGATGGGGAAAAGGGTGAAGGATTGGGGAATCCCTTGACATTAACTCATTGGGTTGGCGTTAACGCAGAGGGTTGATTGCCCATAATGAACAAAACATGTAGAGACGGCGGTTATTTTTGGACAAAAGTTGTGGGGAGAGTCAAAGATTATCCGTTTCTCTTTCATTTGTGTCTTGCGAGATATGCGGAGGAGAGAGGATTTAAAGGGAGAGAAACTGTTTGCGTCAAAGTGTCCGGAGGGAAAGAGAGAGAGATTCGTGGGTCCAAATTGCTTCATCTTTCTAGTTTGTCTAGTGTTTTGCAAAAGAAGCTATGTATGACAGACAGGACACTCACACACACACCTACAGAGAGAGAGAGAGAGAGAGAGGTTACGAAGTTCAGTTTTAATTTCCGTTTGCTGGTTTCGTGCAACAGAGAGAGGGAGGGAAAAAAAGAAGGGGGGTGGGGGGGGAGTGGAGAAGTGGTCCAATGGTAGTTGTAGGCCAACTGCTCAACGACTCACCTGCAGGTCAGAACTCAGAAGGGAAAAGCAAAAGAGAGTGTATGAGTGTAACTAAAGAAGACGTATAAGCATGTGGGCCCTTCAAATTGGCGGGCCTCATTTGACCCAAGTACCTCTATAATTCACACTGTCAACTACTACTCATACTTTCATGCTGTCCTATTTCTTCCCTTATTGGGCCTTGAAGCTCCTAAAAAGATGTATTTAGAGTTCTTGGGCCAATTGCACTTTGCTCCTTGAATTTTTTTAAAATTCTCACTTTATACATTCAAATATTAAATTTTTTATATTGTACCATCAATTTATTAAAAGTATTGCAATATGACCATTTTTCATTAATTTTTCCGTCAGTGTCAATAAATTGACTTTTAATGAAAAAAAATAACGAAAACTAATTGAAGAATCACATTACGACAGTTTTGATATATTGAAGGTGTAATATGAAAATTTTAATTTTTGAAAATGCAAAATAAAAATCTTAAAAAAACTTCAGGATGCAAAGTGCAAAAAATCCAAAGTCCCGTGTTTAAATTATGTTAGAATTCAGATCATGTATAATTAATTTCACTTCAACTAATTGGTTACTCTACTACTATCATATTGTTTTTCCTTGGGGATGAATCAAATTCAAAGTCCCCACCAACTTTTTTTTTTTGAAGTAAGTCCCCACCAACTTGAAACGACATTAATTGGGTAATTATAACAAGCATTATGATAGCTTCAGTTCGCTTCTAACATCTTAATCATCATGGTCTCTCTCTCTCTCTCTCTCTCTCTCTCTCTCTCTCTACAGAAGAAAATGGTTGCATAAGACATGTTTTGTTCGAGAAATATGTAACCAATCTTCTAACAGAAAAATCTGTTTGCCATAAGCAGGCTGCCAAGTGCCAACCTATAGCCCAAGATGAAAAGGAAAGGGACTGAAAAATCAAGACAAGAAGCCTAATCAATCTAATATTGTGTTTAGTTTGATGGAAAGTTGGGTTAATGAAAAATGGGATAAAAAGAAAGATCTTTCATTGTTTAGTTACAAAGAAAAGTAGGAGGAGAAGTAAAATTGGAGCAATAGTGTTTTACTCCCAAAAGCGAGAGAGAAATTGAAGACAAACTACTTTTTTTTGTACAAATTAATTTTTTTGTCCTTAAATATACTTTAACATGCCATAATTTCAAGAGTAAATTATACTTTATCCTCCTAAACTATTACCCTTGTTTCACTTTACACCCTCAATTATAAAATTTCTCTGATTACATCTTAAAGTATCAATTTTATTTCATATCACTTCAATTGATATTAACTATAGACTCCATCAAACATTAAAACTTTGTGTTGATTCAATAATTCAATGAAATCATATCATTAAGTCAATAAATTAAATTTAAATAATATTACTCTTACAGCTTTTACCATTCTAGTGTAATGCCCGTGAAACCGACCAATAAGCCATAGTTTTGTTTTGTTTTTTTTAATTAAAGAAAAGGGACGACAAAATTCGAACTACCACCTTAAAATTCTAGAGCCGGGACTGGCATAGCCTGGCCTAATTGCGCGGTGGCCCAGTTATAAGTCACATCTAGAAGTGATGGTTAATCTTCTTCACTTGAATCGATCTTAGTTATTGAAACAAAAAAAAAAAAAGATTTTAGTCACGACTATGATGAACATTATTGCAGTCATCTATCTTGCTACCCACATACCCAAAGGGTGTAAATTTGAAGAAATCAATATAAACTCAATTTGAGACTAATCCATAAATTCAGTACTTTTGGACATATTTAAGTCAAAATCTTGGATTTTTGGGACTTAATCTGAATTCTGTTTCAAATTGAATAGCTTAATAATCAAATCTCAAATAGATCCAATTTCAAGTCAAAAAACTGAATTCTAATTGTATAATCCATGCAAAAATAGATCAAATCACCCGTTCGCAACAAAATTGTAGTTGGCTCAATACATGTAGTTTGCATGTGATTATACACATTCAAAGTTTATGTTGCCATCACAAGTGATCATAAATAATTGGGATTTGTTTCTACACCATTAAGGGCAAAATAAAAAGATAGTTCTATCTATGTTTCTTTACCATCGACTTTAGCATGAAACTATTCCATTCTTTTCTCAACAACTTGGTCCAACTATGCAGCAAATTGGCAAAGTGAATCCCAACTAATGCATTTTGGTGTATCCCAGCTAATGTGTAAGCATGTAGGAATAGAGAAACAAATATGTTTTATGTGCAAGTGCAACTTCTGGACAAGTTTTCCCCCACATGCAATGCCCGTGCCAATTGAAAAATTATCAACATCACCAACTACATTATAAATGCCAGAAGGTGCAGCTACCTGCATTTCCTGCCAAGATTGAGGGGGTATGGGAGGGCACATCTTTAGTGCCCTTTCCCTAGCAGCAAGCAACAGATGTGGTTCCAACCTCAAGGCATGAGTGGTGTGGAGTTTGGACTTTGGACTAACTCTCTTCTCTCCATGTGTAGTTTAATCAATTTTGACCTTAGTGCTCTGTTTGGTAAGAAAGATAGAAAATAGGAAAGATGAAAAATAGGAGGGATACACTTTCTATCTTTTAAGGAAAGAAAGTAGGAATGATATATTTTCCTTCATTTGTATTTGGTTGGATGGATGGAAAATAAAAATACCTAATTTTTTTTTTTTGCTGGCTAAGACTAGAAATGATAATTGAGTCATGTCGTGTCAGATTCGTGTTGAGCCATTACTGGTTTGTGTCGAACATTAGTCACACCTAACTCAACTCATTTAACTAATTGTGTCGTGTCGAGTGAGTTGACCTGTTTATTTTCGTGTCGTATTCGTATTCGTGTTGACCCGTATAAATTTTGAATAAAGATTAACGCTAATATTCTATTTTCACTTAATTGAATCTATGTTAATATTTTTTCTACAAACTATAATTAACTTAAATAAATATAATAATAATAAGTAAAAATTTCTTTTTTATATAATAATTATGTCAGTACTTAATAAATAGTTACAAATAATTAACATTTTATGTCTATAATACTAGTTAAACATGTTAATTTCGTGTTACTATACAAACAAGAAAATAGAGAAATTGTTTATTTTTAAATAAACAGGTTGATGGTGTCAATTTTGAGTTTGACTAATTGAACTGAATATGAGTTTTTTATATTTCTTGTTCGCGTGTCAGGTCATTTTCAAGTTCGTGTCGAGTTATAATCAAGTTCGTGTCATAAAATTCGTGCTGAGTTTGAGTTGTGTCATCGTGAAAATTTTCACCCCTAGTTAAGATGAAATTTTTTTTTTATTTAAATTTATATATATATATAAATACATATTTTATCATTGTATTTTTATATGAAATTAATGTATACATAATATATGTATATATTAAAATATATATAGACAAATAAGATACATCTCAATACAAATAATTAACTTTCTATCCACTTTTCTTCCAATTTTGAAGGGATTGATTTTGGTGAGTTGGAAGAAAAGTTAATCCATCCACTTTTTCATCCTTCCTATTTTCCTTTTTTACCAAACATGATGTTTTATTTATCCCTCAAACTTCCATCCTTCTAACTTTTCATCATACCAAACAAAACATAATGCTTCGTTTGGTATGAAGGATGGAAAATAGAAAGGATGAAAAGTAGGAGTGATACAATTTCTATCATTCAAGGAATGAATGTAAGAATGATACACTTTCTTTCCTTTGTGTTTGGTAGGATGGATGGAAAATAAAAATGATGAATTTTTTTTTTTATTGATTAAAAATAAGGGTGACAATCTAGTCGTGTCGTGTTAGATTTGTGTTGAGTCATTACGGATTTGTGTCGAATATTAGTCAAATCTAACTCAACTCATTTAATTAATTGTGTCGTGTCATGTCGAGTTGATCTGTTTATTTTCGTGTCATGTTCGTATTCGTGTTGACCCACATAAACTTTGAATAAAAAATTTAACGTTAATATTCTATTTTTCACTTAATTAAATCCATGTTAAACATGGTAATTTCGTGTTAATTTTGTGTTACCATACAAACGAGAAAATAGAGAAAGTGTTTATTTTTAAATAAACGGATTGATGATATCAATTTTGAGTTTGACGGGTTGAATTGAACATAAGCCGTTTATATTTCTTATTCGCGTGTCATGTCATTTTCAAGTTCAAGTCAAATTATAATCAAGTTCATGTCATAAAATTCGTATCAAGTTCGAATCGTGTCATCGTGTTGAGTCGAAAAATTTTCACCCTAAGATGAAAAAAAAAAAATTTAATTTAAAATTTTTGTTTTTATTTTTTATTTTTAAAAAAAATATATATATAAATACAAATTTTATAATTATATTTATATATGAAATTAATATATACATAATATATGTATATATTAAAATATCTATAGACAAATAAGATACATCTCAACACAAATAATTAACTTTCCATCTACTTTCCTTCTGATTTTGGAGGGATTGATTTTGGTGAGTTGAAAAAAAATGAATCCATCCATTTTTCCATCCTTCCTATTTTCCTTATTTACCAAATATGATGTTTTATTTATCCCTCAAACTTTCTATCCTTTCATTTTTCCATCATACCAAACGGAGCATAAGAGTAGAATGAGCTTTATTCATCCTAGCTTGTGAGCCTTTAGGTGGTTAAGAAATTCTAGGCTTTGGCTTAGTAAGATGCATGACTTGATTTTTGAGGCTTTGGATTGGTTATCAACATGCCACCATGCAGTTTTGTAGTCACACCCGGTGCACAAAGCAGTTTTGTTATCAACTGCAAATAAGCAAAGCAACCTTAGCCAGCAAAACCACATCTTTGATTTTGTGAAAATGAAAGTAATCGGTTAAGCATATTTCTTGGGGTTGTTCGTTGCCGCTTCACACTAAGTCGTTTAAGTATCCAGCAATCCATCCAACAACATGATATACTTCAGTTTTTAAATCTACATCTCATTGCTATTGAAACAAATTGTCAATCTAGTCGTTCAACTTAAAGACTTGAATCATTGCTGGATAGAGCTGTTGGGTCACTAGAAGGATTCAAAGATGGGCATTCTTACTGTGCGCAAGTTATCCAACCCAAGAAAGTAAATATGTAAAAAGGTACAGAAGAACTCACAGCTTAGTTTCAAAAAAATATGTTGATGAGACAGCCATGCCTTCTACATCATAAGTGCGGATGAGTCTCTGTCTCTTGCCAGGCGATTCAAGCCAACAGAACTCCAAATGGAAAGGCTTGTACTCTTGCACGCACTTTGCCACGTCACATGGGCATCCCATGTACATGCCCCCTGGCAATAAGGTCATCTGAAACCCGCCATCAAATGTGACCACGTTCTCAGATATGGTACCCGTCCAATGTACATTAGTCGTAACATCACGTCCTTTGGATGTACAAGTTATATCCTGCTTATTTGTGGGGTGGGGTGGGGGGGGGGGGGGGGGGGGGATAATGAATTAGACCAAGTAACATGTTCAAATAAGAAGATCCCACACGTTCATCTTTCAATGCAAAATAAACAAGGAAAGGACCTAAGAAAGATGAGGGAGGGCTATGAAGATCCGTGAAGGCTTATCAGTATTGAAGTCTTGTCCAGATTAAATCAATGAAAATTTATTGAAGCACATTAGAAACAAAGCATCAGATGAGATGGCCATTAATCAACTTCCAATACTATTATCAAAAAAACTAGATCACTTTCCAACACAATCCAGTGCTCTATGCCAAACATGCTATGTTCCTCCAACTTTTTACACCAAAATATACATCATAAAATGGCATTTAGAAGAATCAATTTTCGCCAGTTGACCCCGAACAGACCAGATATATGTGAACAAATGAGAGAAAGACATATCATACATAAACTTTTGTCAAAATTGACCAACTGGTCAGAGCAGAAAGTGACAGTTTCAGAATCCCCCCCCCCCCCCCCCCCCCCAAAAAAAAAAAAAATAAAAAACAAAAAAATAAAAAATAAACATGGAGTAGAGGGAACAAACTAAATGCTGCCTGAGCGAAAGCATTAATAGGGAATGTGAACAACCAGAGAGATGTGCATAATACACTTTTAAGCTCTACATTATCGAGAAGAATGAAGCAACTTGAGTTTATCATTTTCAAAGATGGATTTATTGCAAGGAGTGTTCAAACCTGGATTAAGTGGCCCTCATCGTCAATCTCAATTACAGCGGTTGTATCAGCTTCATCAACTGTCGCTCCATAAACACCACTGCGCTTTGTAAGGGAATGGCCTGTCCATTTACCAAGATATGGTATAATCCTGTCTATATTGTCCTGGGTTCAAACAAGAAAATCAATATCAGAGAAATAGTACTTTAAGGATAGGAAGGAATTATAGTGGTGACAGGTGAGTGATCAAATGAAGCAACAAAAAAAGAGAAATACTTTCCCATGTGGCCATTGAACTTACCTTAAAATTGTTAAGGGGCTGATAAACAAGCACTTTACCACTTCTTTCTTCAAGGAAGATAATAATCATCTCTAGAATCCCCTTTGGGTCCATAATATGGAATGCTCTTACTCGCACATCTCCCTTTAATGAATAAAGGCAATTCTCACATACAATAGAAGGCTGAGGAGAGGGAAGCTTTAGATTTCTGCATAGTGAAAAGAAAAGCGAGAGTAAGAAACATATAATGACAGTTAAAAAAATCATAGTGAAAAAAGAAAACAAGAGCTCACATAGATCAGTATAAATGTAAATATATGCCATCATTGACAACAGTACTATAATTTAATTGATAGAGAGACACATTTTACATCAAGTTTTTCTTGTGAATATAAGAAAATTAACCTAATTTGCATTCCTTGTAACTATTAGCACAACATGCTTTATTGCCACAGTCATCAACACCACATTTGCTGACAATAATGATTAATAGTTACATGCCACTTGTAATCACACAGAATGTCAGGCCACACATGATTGTAAAGTCTCAATTTTTTCTCACCTTCCGTGAAGATTTTAAGCAATCTATATTAGTGATGAACAGGGTGAAAATCCCATTCATCCTAATAGGTATTACTTCTTGACTGCCTCTATTTTTAGACCGAAAACCACTTCAAGGGCTAGTGGCTTATCATATGCCCCAGTCATGCTATTTCATGCATTTCTTATTAAGAAGAAGTTTCAGCAGCCCAAACACAAAACAGGCAGCTTGGAAACATTTCCATCAATAGAGGCAAAATTAATAGCCAAAGCTGAATTGTTAGTTCCAAGGTTGAAAACTTATAAATTCATTCATCAATAGCAGTGTCTTTTAAAGAGAAAAACTCACTTGGGTGACTTCTCTCCAGTGTCATCTTCTCCCAGCACCCCTTGTCTTAACGCAGTTTCTAACATGCCAGCTGTCTGGTATCTTAATGAAAATGCCTTCTCTTTGGGAAAAAAGCCAATCTGCAAGCTAAATTAGATGGATAGGCAATCAACATTGAAAATTAAACAAAAGTCATGCAATTTACTCTCCAAGCTATTTCTCTGTGAAAAACTACCATTTCAAGTATCAAAGGGGTTCACCTGTTGGTATTTGTCCACAGTAAACATGTTGGTTTCTTTGATTTTGTACTCTGCCCATTCAGGTTCACAATCATCTCCCGAAATTGAAAAGCTTGATGGAGGTTGTTTGATGTATAACCTAAAAATTTTAAGCACCAAGTTACTTGACTGTTTTTTGTTTGAACTGGACAGTAAGTTAGTTGACTGTCAGAGTGAGAAAAAGTCCAAAACATCAACAAACCAATGACTCTTGATAATCTGTTGAGGAAATGTTCTAAAACCTCAAAAAATGGCACGCTTTCTCCCTGTTTTTTCTGATAAGAAATAATAAATAGCACCAAAGACAACATGTGGCAGCACAATCCCATTACTCGTGTTATGCAAGAGCAAGCAACAAACAAGAAGAAAATCAACTCCTCTACAGAATTATCAAATCAAGACATAAGAAAGAGAACCTAAGAAAGCAAAGTTAAGAGCCCATGCCCTACGCTTAGAAATTATCAGACCAAGCTTCGGTTTGCCCATTATTTAAGCATGAACAGCCTCTATTCTAAAAGCTCTTTAATTACTTTTGACAAAAATGTTGCCTTTGTAGAAGAGGAAGTGTAAAAGCAAGACTAGGGGCCTCCACCCCTATGTGATTTGGTGCGTAATGTAGCAGAAGTCTACGTGAGGGAGCAAAAATCCCAATTCACAAGTTGAGATATATGATGTTGTGTTTTCCATTATTATTATTATTATTATTATTATTACTAGATTCTGGTGCCTCAAGGAGTCTTATGGTAATGATACAACTGAGGTTTAGGTGATTTTCAACATGTGTGTAGATTGGGTAGTTCCCCTTTAATGTTAATAGTAGACCAAAAAAGATTAGAGCAGAGTTTGGAACATATGTCAAAAATCTACAAATTTGGAGCATAATGTATGAAGTAAGGCAGCTAGTCAATCTCATTTGAAGCATGTAGGCACATTGTGCATGCCTAAATCCACCATGAGAATCCAATATAATAAAGTTATACAAATGATTTTGACATGAATCAACAATGTATATGAATGCAGCACAATTAATGGCAGCTACAATCATCATTGATAGTTAGAAAACTGAAACACCACCATCTCTCAAATGTCTATCATTTTTTATTATAGACCGAATTCCTTAACGCCCCTTTCCCCAGGGAAAATTGTACCTTATAATTAGGGTTGTTAATCGAGCCAAGCTTTGCGAGTTCGAGCAAAGTCTGTAGAGACTTAAAAAATTGTTCGAGCTCGGCTCGTGTCGAGTCCAGTCCTATACGAGCCGAATCTAAGTCGAGCCCGAGTAGCTTGGCTCAATTATCAACCCTACTTATAATCAACTTCTTCGGTTCACAAGGGACACCCAAACACACTACTGATTAGCAAGTTTTTATTATACCCCCACTAACCCCTGGTCCTCATCACAAACTGAAAACTCTGATCATTGAAATCTTTTTTTTTCTCCCAGTAATTAAGTATTGAAATCTTAATATGTACAATAAAATCCAACGCCACAGCGTGGGTCTCACGATCTAAAATTAATTGTAGCACACAAGAAACACAAATACTTATGCGCACTACACATATTGGCGTACAAGAGTGTGTGTGTGTGTTTATTATAAAGAGTTTCTGCAAAGGAAGCTTACGTTTGAATTAAACTGATGAGCTCATCTTCCCCGTAAGAGCTCGCTGCAAGCCTCGTACTAATTGTATGTATCAAATTCCCTTTAGGATCAAATTGCTGTAAATATCAACCAGAAACAAGCATTAAACCATAAAAAAGTTCACATGATTCACACACACACACACACACACACACACACACACATATATATATATATATATATATATATATATATATATATATAGAGAGAGAGAGAGAGAGAGAGAGAGAGAGAGAGAGAGAGAGAGAGAGAGAGAGAGAGAGGTGTTGATACAGACGTGGAAAGAACCAGTCCAATTGCCCAAATTGAGGCCGATGAAACTTTGAAGGTTGTCGATGCTTATGGATTCTTCTTTTGCTATCCCATCTTGCACTGTAGGACTGGTTGATGACGATGTTGCCTCGGTTGATAGGGTTCTGGGGGTCCGAAATGGGTAAATGGGTCGAGTGGATGGTTTTGTACACAAGAGATTTGGAGGGAGTTTTCGGATTTGGTTTGAATTGAGCGAATTGTATGGGGTAGAAGGCACTGAGATAGAGCAGAGAGTCGCCATTTGAGTGAACTCCGTGAAATGTGAAGCTCGGTGCGCAAGGTCCTCCCGTATGTTAATAATATCTTATCACTCCTTCACAAAACGAGGATAATATTTTGGAAGAATTACATTCAGACCTCGTGAGGTTTGTCACTTAATCACTCAGATTCTTTAACATTTGAAATATTACACACAGACCCTCTAAAATTTGTACACGCGTAACACTTAGACCCTTGTTATAAATATATCTATTAATAAATTACACTTAGACTCCTTTGAAGTTTGTAAGTATATAATATTTAGACTACTTAAGTTTAAAATATTATACTTAGACCAAAAATACTCTAATCAAATATAGAATATCAAATATTTTAAATTTTACAACCAAAATTCATGTTCTATTGTATCATTTATTGAAATAAAATTTAATTTTTTTTAAAAAAATCGTAATTAGTATACAATTATACTATCTATTGGAATAAAACTAAAAAATCAAACAAGGGGTCTAAGTCATTCATAATAGAACATAAATTTTACATCCAAAATTCATGTTTTATTATGTCATTTATTGAAATAAAACCAAAAAAAAAAATCTAGTTTTAAAAAAAAAAAATCATAGTTAGTATATAATTATACTATCTATTAGAATAAAACTAAAAAATTAAACAAATGATCAAACTATAATGGACACAATATATTTTATCTTTAATTGAGGTAGTTTGATATTTTAATTTGGTCGTTTAAATGACCAAATTAAATTTCAATAGACAATATAATTGTATACTAATCACGATTTTTTAAGAAAAAATTGAATTTTTATTTTTGATTTTATTTCAACAAAAGATTTAATAGAACATGAATTTTAATTGTAAACTTTAAAATATTTGATATTTTATTTTTGATTGAAATATTTTTGGTCTAAATATAACATTTTAAACTTAAGGGGTCTAAGTAATATATATTTACAAACTTTAAGGGATCTTGGTGTAATTTATTAACGGATATATTTACAATAGGGGTCTAAGTGTTATGCGTGTACAAACTTCAGGGGGACCGTGTGTAATATTTTAAATGTCAGGGGTCTGAGTGATTAAGTGACAAATTTCAGGGGGTGTGGGTGTAATTCTCCCTAATATTTTTTAGTAATTATATTGAGATTTAAAATTGAACTAATTTTGATAAGAGCAATGTGCATTGTATTTCCCTTTTACCATAACATTAAATTAAATAAATTAGATTAATTTTTTAATCTCAATAGAATTACTCAATATTCTATCCTTAAATACCGAAAGAATAAAATGGGGAAAGTGAACTCCACTTTAGTTGTTATTAAATAGTGATGGGCCAGGTCCAAAAGGCCCAAAATCATATTGAAGCCCAGTTGTAATTAGAGGCTCAAACTTATGAAGACTTAGGCCCAATAAAACTCAAGCCCAATTAAGTGCACCATGGAGCTGCCTCGGCTTAGTTACAAAGATCCAGAGAGCACATTTACCTTCTCTACCACCTTGGAGGCAGTCAACTTGGACCGAGTCTTGTGGGGAGCTCCTCAACGGCCACACCCGTTGAGGAGAATCTGCAAGTTCCATCAGGATAGCCAGATATTTACCACTTAATAGCTCCACTCTGTTGGAGAATGACTATAAAATGTAAGCCCCACCAACACTTGGGGGGCATCACTTTCTACAGAGCATAGAACTCCTCTTCCTCTCCAATCTGTAACACTCCGTTCACCGGAATCAATAAAATACCGCAACTCTCTGCCATTTCAAAGTGGACGTAGGTCAAATTGACCGAACCACTATAAATCCCGTCTCTCTCTACTTTAATTATTGCTTAATTTCCAAATTACTTGACTAGTGGTGTGCAAAGTCGATTTTGTGCATCATCAGTTTGGCGCCGTCTGTGGGAAACGACAAATTTCTCATTTTTTAACACTGTGAACCAATGGCGATCACGACCCGATCGATGAACCAACATGAAGACAATCCTGCACGAGAGGAGGAGGTTGCTCCTCCAGTTACCAACCCTGTCCCGAACGCTCCAGCACCAAATTCTCAGCAAATGTTGGAGACCATGCAGCAACTGGTGGCCCAAAACCAGCAGATACTGCAACTCATGCTCGCTGGACAAGGAGGAGCACAACTTGGTGGAGCGCAGCTCAGAGGACCTCGAGGAGCTCCACATCCTGAAGACCAAGGAGCTCCACACCCTGCTGCTCCACACCTAGGTGCTCCACACCCTGCTCCGCACCTTGCTGCTCCACACCCTGCTGCCCCACACCTAGGCGACCCTGCAGGGCTGGACGCCCCCTTTGGAGTCCCCCTAGGCGCCTCACACAGGGGAGCCCATCACGAGGGATTTCCACCTCCTCCCCCTGCTTCTCACGGTGGAAACCCCCATCCCCAAGAGGATGAGGGCGAGAATCAAAGCAAGGAACATGGGAGTCACTTCCATATTCATTCCAGAGGAGCCCCCAATCATTGGGATGAGAAAATCAAAGAAGTTCAAAATCAGCTAGGTGACGTCTTCAACGCCATGAAGGCACAAGGACCTGAGACTGTGGACTATCTTGTGAGGCGAACTGACACGCCTTTCAAGCCGGACGTGGCGAACTACCCCTCCCTCAAAAGTTTAAAATGCCGTCGGTGGAGACCTTTGACGGGAAGAAAGATCCACTGGACCATCTGGAGACTTACAAGACCCTAATGCAGCTGCATAGTGTCTCCGATGAAATCATGTGCAGAGCATTCCCAACCACTTTGAAGGGATCTGCTCGACAGTGGTTTGCCAAGCTCGCTCCGGCCTCCATATCCTCCTTCGCGGAGTTGAGCAGGTCGTTCGTGTCACACTTCATCGGAGGGTGCCGCCACCAGAAGCCCGCCACTCACCTGCTCAGCATAAAGCAGGACAAGGACGAAAGCCTGAGGAGCTACCTCACTCGTTTCAACGAGGAGGTCCTTCAGGTAGAAGAACCCGATGACAAGGTGTCCATGACTGCATTCTTGGGTGGCCTCCGCTCTTCAAGCTTCCTATTTTCGGTGATGAAGCGACCACCAAGGAGCATGTCGGAGCTACTAGCCAAAGCCCAAAAATACATGAATGCAGAAGACATCACGAGGGCCAGACGAGGGGAGACATCCAGAACAGGGGAGAAGAGAAAGGAAAGAGACAGAGACGACAGGAAAGAGACTAGCAATAAGCACAACAGGACAGAAAGGGTACCAGTCAGGGACCGACTTGGTCCTGCTCCTCAGAGGGACCGACTTGGTCCTGCTCTGCAGAGGGACCGACAAGCCTTTACTCCCCTCAACGCCGCTGTCGGGCACATCCTATGCCAGATTCAGGAGGACCCCGCAGTAAAGTGGCCTGGGAGGATGAAATCTCCCCCAAACCGCAGGAACCCCAGCAAGTACTGTCGCTTCCACCGCGACCATGGTCATGACACCGACGATTGTTATGACCTTAAAAGGCAAATTGAGGACCTCATCCAACGTGGACACCTTCGCTAGTATGTAGCCGGAAGAGGACAAGCACCACCTCCACCTCGCAATCAAGAAGATCAGCAGCCCATCGGAGAGATCCACACCATCTCTGGAGGACTAGCAGGAGGTGGAGAGTCATTTTCTGCAATGAAGGCCCACGCCAGAAAAGCAAGGCACTTCGACGAGACACGCCCATCCAAGGTGCCGAAGCAGGGCGACAGTGAGGTCATATCTTTCTCAGATAAGGACCTTGAGGGAATCCAGCACCCCCATGATGACCCCTTGGTGCTCACCATGACAGTGGCCAATTTTCAGGTGCGCAGGATCCTGGTGGATAGTGGCAGCTCTGCGAATATCCTATTCGCAGAAGCTTATGACAAGCTCAACCTGGGCAGGGAGAGACTGCAGCCTATTAGAACTCCCCTCATTGGATTCTCAGGGGAGAAGGTATATCCCCTTGGGTCCATTACCCTTCTTGTCACAGCCGGAGCAGCACCTCGAAGTTCCACAGTTATGGTCAATTTCCTGGTGATAGATTGCCCATCAGCCTACAACATCATACTGGGGCGACCTGCTCTAAACACATTAAGGGCTGTGCCCTCCACCTGTCATCTCATCCTCCGTTTTCCAACACCAAATGGAGTCGGAGAGGTCAAGGGAGACCAGGTAGTAGCAAGGGAATGCTATGTGTCCTCTATGAAGGCCAGAAAGCCCCAAGAAGCGTTGCAGGTGGAAGTCCTTGACCCAAGGGATGATTCCACCACAGAAAGAGGAAAACCGGTGGAGAAGCTTACTCATGTAGTCTTGGATGAAGAGCACCCAGACAGAAAAGTATATCTTGGCTCTTCTCTAACTGGAGATCTAGTTGGCCTGCTGATGGACTTTTTGAAACACAACATGGACGTCTTTGCATGGTCACATGCAGATCTTGAGGGCATCGACCCAGAAGTGGCCACGCACCGCCTCAATGTTGACCCACACCACAAGCCTGTTCGCCAAAAGCTAAGGGGCGCCTCCACTGAAAGGGCCCTAACTATGGATAAGGAGGTGGGAAAACTGATAGACAACGGGGCTGTCAGAGAAGTAGCATATCCTGAGTGGCTCTCCAATGTGGTAATGGTCACTAAAACCAATGGAAAGTGGCGTCTCTGCGTCGACTTCACAGAACTCAACAAGGCATGCCCGAAAGACAGCTACCCGCTGCCAAGAATCGACCTCCTCATCGACGCCACCGCAGGACATGAGTTGCTCACCTTCCTGGATGCGTATTCTGGATATAACCAAATTAGCATGCACCCTCCAGACCAGGAGAAGACGTCATTCATCACTCCAAAAGGGACATACTGTTACAGGGTCATGCCATTCGGACTAAAGAAAGCAGGAGCAACCTACCAACGGCTGGTGAATAAGATGTTCCAGTCTCAGATTGGGCGAACAATGGAGGTATACGTGGATGACATGCTGGTGAAAAGCCTCGCAGCAGCAGACCACGTTGATCACCTTCAAGAAACTTTTAATGTCCTAAGGTCCTATCACATGAAGCTAAATCCTGAGAAGTGCGCCTTTGGCGTAGGGTCAGGCAAATTCTTGGGCTTCATGGTCAACCAGAGAGGAATTGAGGCGAATCCTGACAAGATCAAGGCTATCCTTGATATGAAGTCACCCTCCTCAACCAAGGAGCTCCAGCGCCTTAATGGGAGAATCGCAGCACTCAATAGGTTCGTCTCCAAGTCTGCAGACAAATGTCTCCCCTTCTTTAAGATTCTCCGAAAGACATTTGAATGGGAACCTGAGGCTGAGGAGGTCTTCCAAAGGCTCAAGGCTTACCTGGCCACACCTCCCCTCCTATCACATGCCACTCCAGGAGAAGTTCTTCACCTATATCTTTCTGCCTCTTCATCAGCAGTAAGTTCTGTGCTTGTCAGGAATGATAATGGAGTGCAAAGGCCAATTTATTACGTGAGCAGGGCATACCGGGGGGCAGAGATCAGATACTCGGAACTAGAAAAACTGGCGCTCGCTCTTGTCACGACGGCGAGACGGCTGCGACACTACTTTCAGAGTCACTGCATAGTGGTCACCACAGACCAACCCCTAAAAAGGGTCCTGGGAAAGCCGGACGTATCCGGTAGACTTCTCAAATGGGCAGTGGAGCTGGGCGAGTTCGACATTCAGTACCAACCAAGGACAGCCATCAAAGCACAAGCTTTGGCGGATTTCATTGCTGAGCTTACACCAACGGAAGAAGGGAACTGCAAGGATACCCATATGCTCAGCGAGGATAACCAAAGCCATAACAGAGACTCCCTCACACTCAAACTGGGCGCCCAGGCTGCTCCCCCAGGCGCCCAGAGAGCTGCAGGCGCCCAGGACTCCTCCCCAGGCGCCCAGGTTGCTGCAGGCGCCCAGGACTCCTCCCCAGGCGCCCAGGCTGCTCCCTCAGGCGCTCAGGACTCCACCCCAGGCGCCCAGGCTGCTCCCTCTGGCGCCCAGGTTGCTCCCTCTGGCGCTCAGGTTGTTCCCTCTGGCGCCCAGGCTGCTCTACCAGAAGCCCAGTCGTCCACTTTAGCTTCTAGACCCTCATCTCCTTTGCTTTGGAAGCTTTACGTAGATGGTTCCTCAACCAGTAGTGGAGGAGGAGCGGGACTGATCTTGATCAGCCCAGATGGCACCACCATCAAATATGCAGTAAAGCTCAATTTCGCTGTTTCAAACAACGAGGCAGAGTACGAAGCCCTCCTCTCAAGACTAAAATTAGCAGTTGAAATGGAAGCCCAACACCTCTCCACGTACAGCGACTCCCAGCTGATAGTCAATCAAGTGAAGGGGGAGTTCGAAGCCAAAGGAGCCAGGATGCAAGAGTACCTTGGCATGGCAAGGAGCATCATCACAAAGTTCCGCTACTTCGAGATAAGCCACATTCACAGGGAAGACAACATGGCCGCGGATGCACTTGCAAGGCTTGCCTCATCCATGGAAGCCCCACTAGGAGAACCAGCATTCATCGGTCACCAGTTCGAGCCAAGCAAGTTGGACAGGGAGGCCGTAAACATCAACTGTACATCGGCCGAATCAAATTGGATGACCCCAATAAGGGCATACCTCCAAGAAGGTGTGCTGCCAGATGATGCCCTAGAGGCTAGAAAGCTGAGGGTGAGAGCCTCCAAGTTTACCATCCTCCAGGACACTCTATACAAGAAAGGTTATTCCTTACCTTTGCTACGGTGTCTATCACCCGAAGAGGCTCACTATGCACTACGAGAGATCCACGAGGGAATATGTGGGAATCATTCTGGAGGGCGCTCCCTTGCCCACAAGGCACTCAGGCAAGGCTACTTTTGGCCTACCATGGTAAGGGACGCTCAAGAATTCTCCAAAAAGTGTGAAAAATGTCAATGATTTGCAACTGTACCCAGACAACCACCCGAAGAGCTAACAACCATCTCAAGCCCATGGCCTTTCTCCAAGTGGGGCATCGACATCCTAGGCCCTTTGCCCCTCGGCAAAGGACAGTGTAAGTTCGTGGTAGTAGCAATCGACTATTTTACCAAGTGGGCAGAGGCAGAACCCTTAGCAAGAATCACGGATGTAAAGGTCAAAGATTTTATCTGGAAGAGTCTGGTATGTCGATTCGGGATTCCCCATGCATTGGTAAGTGATAACGCCAAGCAGTTCGACAACAAGTTGCTGAACTCCTTCTGCACCGACCTTCAGATAAAACAACCTCACTCCAGCCCAGCACACCCGCAGGCAAATGGACAAGCAGAAGTCATGGTGAGAACGGTGTTACGCAACTTAAAGACAAGGCTTGAAAAAGCGAAGGGCCTTTGGGTGGACGAACTGCCAGGCGTATTGTGGGCCTATCGAACTACGCCAAGAACTCCTACTGGGGAGACCCCTTTCTCCCTCGCCTTTGGAACTGAGGCGGTCATCCCAGCGGAGATAGGGGTACACTCTCTAAGGGTGCAGCACCACAACCCCATCACCAATGATGAAGGACTACGCATCAACCTCGACTTGGTGGAGGAAGCAAGAGAGATGGCCGTGGTCCGCAACGCGGAATACAAGCGACGCATGGCAAAGTACTACAATTCGAGGGTGAAGCCTCGTTCCTTCCAACCAGGGGACTTGGTCCTCAAGAAAGTGATCCTCGCCACAAAAGATGCACGCGAAGGGAAGCTGGGGCCAAATTGGGAAGGACCATACCTTATAACAGAGGTAGTGAGGCCGGGACACCTACAAGATCCAGAATTCGGAGGGGAAAGCCTTACTCCATCCATGGAATGTGGAGCACCTGAAGAGGTATTATCAATGACACCTTGAGAGTATCAAAGTAGTGGAAGTTGGGACTTGGTTTTATTTTTTCTATTTTCGAGTCGTTACTCAATATTCAATGTACCTTTTTCGGGAATTATTACCCAATATTGCTTTATATGAGCAATAAGTCAATGAAATTTTCTGACACTTTACTCCAAAAAGATCTTGTGCATTTTTCATTCAATTTCAAAGGAGTAACAGTACAAAAGTAAGACTATAAACTGTCTTTCTAAAAAAAAAAAAAAAAGTCCCAGCACTCTAATTACTCTCACGGTCGTCATCATCCTCCTCCTCGTCCTCCTCGTCCTCGGCATCGTGCTCATCAGCATCAGAACCTCCATCTCCACCAGCAGGCGCCTCAGTGGGCACGAAGCCTGAAAGGTCAATACCCGGGTAGGAAACAGAAATCCTTCCCCGGAGTTCCTCATAACCGTCAATAAAAGCATCAGCAAGGCTATTTTCCAGAACCACCTCAGCCTGAGAAGCCTTCTCCTGGGCTGCCTTCACTTCTGCCTTTGCACTCACGCAGGCAGCCTCGCTGAGCATGGCCCTTGCTCGCATCTCTACAAACCTCTCAAGATCCACCTCAGCCTTCTTCTGAGCTGCTTTCACCTCTGCCTCAGCTCTCAAGCAAGCAGCCTCACTGAGCATGACCCTCTTGCGGGTCTCTACAAGCTCAGCCTCTCTGAGCGCGTCCCTCTCACGGGTCGCCAACAGCTCAGCCTCAAGCTTGGTCGCCCTCCCACGGGCCTCTACAAGCTCTGCCTCTCTGAGCGCGTCCCTCTCACGGGTCGCCAACAGCTCAGCCTTAAGCTCAGCCGCCCTCTCATGGGACGCCACTAGCTCAACTTGGGAAGTCCTGCCGGCAGCTTCAAGCTCAACAATCTTCTCCTGAGCAGCTAGAAGCTGCTTTGTTATAGCCTCGTGACTAAGCTTCAGATGGTTATAGAAATGGACCCTTGTGAGCAAACATACAGACGCGGTCGAAGCCTGAAAAAGAAATAAGACAGATGAATAACAAAATACATAAAGGATGATCAAATAAAGGAAACTGCAGACCCTTACCTGAGCCAATCCTTCCAAGAATGTGTTGATAACTCCCTGAGTGCCTAGCATACTAATCTCGTTGGCTTCGGGTGGAAATACAAATCTCCCAAGTTTTTCCCTGATAACTTGCGGATTGCCCAGCATGGGACCATTCTGAATCGGCGCCCTCGTAGAAGCAGTCGCAGGAGGAGATGATGAACAAGGGGCAGAAGATGAAGCCAAAAAGGAAGACTCTGGAATAGGAGAGGCAACGGGAGGAGTCCCTCCCTGAGTGGGCACCACCGTAGGAGAACCCCCAGGAGAGCACACCACAAGCGGAGTCGTTGAAGGAGTCACCTGAGGAGTATCACCCTTCCTCGCCACCTTAGAAGGAGGGGGACTCCTACTAGGATAGCGAGACGCTACCGTTGTTCTATTCGCTGCAAAAGCAAGGAAGGAGTATTTAGATGAATAACACCAAGTAAAAGAGAAGGATGTATAAGAGATTCAACATACCTTTTCTCTTCAAAGCAGAGGCACCAGATTTCGGGGAGGGAACAAGGGCCTTGGCATCCTTGGGCAAAAGAGCACCCACATCTTTGGCAGGACAAGCCTTCACGGCCTCCAGTTTCCATGCTTGGTCCTTGGTGAGGACAGGCATATCTGCAGAAGAATAGTGAGCATATATATAAAAAAAAAAAGTAAATGCACGACGTACCGGGTCTTATAGCTGCACCCCATCGTATTGGTACCAAGGCCCTGTCGGCCTCAGCAGCCCACTTTCCACCAACAAAGAAGAAACGAGACTTCCAGCCGTGACAATTGGAGCGTAAACCCGTAAGCACCGTACCATTTCTCGTGGTAAAATAATACCACCCTCTATTCGGAGCAGGGGTCTCGCTCAAATTATAGGCTGCATAGAACTCCGCAGGAGAAGCTTCTTCACAGTGCACCTTCCTCCACAATGTAAGAAAGCCCAGCAAGACTCTCCAACCATTAGGAGCTAACCGCCCCGGGGTCAAGGAAAAATAATGTAAAATGCCGCAAATAGGAGATGACATAGGGAATCTAAGCCCAGCCTCAAGCATCTCCTCATAAACAACAATATCATTAGAGGAGTCATCGCAAGCAAGCTCACCCGTCTCAGCCCGGCGACACAACACAGTCGGAGGAATATGATAAACAGAAACAAGTCTCGAAATATCCTCACTCGATTTGAACAGACTAAGAAGTGTATTTACCTTGGACCCGCCAGTATCAGCTTCCACTCTATCTTTGCGTTTCTTCTTTCGTGGCCGAAAGGAGTGGCCTGAGTCAACACCTGAGAGGCCTCCAGACACACTTGGTGGAATCGAACTGTGATCACCAAAAGCTGCTCCTAAAACTTCCTTGTCACTTGCAGTTTTCGACCCAGCACTTGGAGAGGTGCCTGACATCTTTTGTTCGCCCAAACGAGGCGACCCAGCACTTGGAGAGGTGCCTGGCATTTTTTGTTCGCCCAAACGGGGCAGCCCAGCGATGGGAGAGGTGCCTAGCCCTTCAATGTGGTGCAAAACAGCATTTTCGACGCGCAGATCAGCGCCTGGAGCAGCGCTCAGATCGGCCCCTGCACCGTCTTCGGCTCCCAGGCAGCCCCCAGGGGCACCTATGTTGCTACCCAGCTCTCCAGGCCGCTCCCTGACACTTCCAACTGAAGAAAGGTGGCTGCCCCGCGCGAAAACAACACCTCTGGCGCGCAGATCAGCGCCTGCACAGCCTTCGGCGCCCAGGCAGCCCGTAGGGGCGCCCAGGCCACTGCCCAGCTCGCCCATGCCACTGCCTTGCTCGCCTGTCACTGCAGCGCCCCCAGGGGGCTGTCCACCCACTGCTGCACGCCCAGGCTGTCTTGGACAACGGTTTTAGCGCCCAAAATGGTGCTGTCTTGGACAGCCGTTTCAGCGCCCAAAATGGCGTCTCCCCTCTTCTCCCTTGCACCCGTGGCTCCCTCACACGGAGCAGCCCGCAGGAGCTGCTCGCCCGCTGCCTGGGCAGCAGCGCCTGGGGTCTGCCCGCCCCCTCTTGCGCGCCAATGGCAGCGGCGGCCAGTGGAGACCCGTCTCCTCCTTCAATGCTTGCAATTCCAAAAGCTCCACCTACATCCACTTAATCTTGCGGTGCACCAACAATGATAGGAAGTTCCCCCTGCGCAAGAACGGCGGCAATGGCACCCGGGTCCTTTGTTCTCCTCTCCATTCCATCTCTTTTCTCCACCATTCCAATGGAGCTTTGCCCACCATCTTCCTCATTCGGCATGGCCCCCTTGGATGCTACACCTAAAAGATCTCTCATTATCTCAAAGCTTCTATGGAAAAGGGGAAAAGATTCAAGAATGAGCTCTTGTTTTCAAGATGGAAGAAATGGGTAGGGAAAGAAAGGAAATTTCTATTTATACCTAGGGTTTACTAAAGAGGAAAAAGCCCCAAATCAAGGACCAAGGGTTCTCTTGGAAACCCAGGTAAAAAATAGAAAGAGTTGAGATGTTCAGTAAAAATACCTTGGGGAAGAAGAATCGTCTAGCAAAGGAAGACTCCACCACCAAGAACTCAACATTCAAATAAATGCCCCCTTCACCAAGTTTCCTGGGACACGGGGCATTGGGGGGCAAATGATGGGCCAGGTCCAAAAGGCCCAAAATCATATTGAAGCCCAGTTGTAATTAGAGGCTCAAACTTATGAAGACTTAGGCCCAATAAAACTCAAGCCCAATTAAGTGCACCATGGAGCTGCCTCAGCTTAGTTACAAAGATCCAGAGAGCACCCTTACCTTCTCTACCACCTTGGAGGCAGTCAACTTGGACCGAGTCTTGTGGGGAGCTCCTCAACGGCCACACCCGTTGAGGAGAATCTGCAAGTTCCATCAGGATAGCCAGATATTTACCACTTAATAGCTCCACTCTGTTGGAGAATGACTATAAAATGTAAGCCCCACCAACACTTGGGGGGCATCACTTTCTACAGAGCATAGAACTCCTCTTCCTCTCCAATCTGTAACACTCCGTTCACCGGAATCAATAAAATACCGGCAACTCTCTGCCATTCCAAAGTGGACGTAGGTCAAATTGACCGAACCACTATAAATCCCGTCTCTCTCTACTTTAATTATTGCTTAATTTCCAAATTACTTGACTAGTGGTGTGCAAAGTCGATTTTGTGCATCATCAAATAGCATGACAATGATGTTATACTTACCAAGTTTTTCATTCCAAGTGACGTGGTATAATCTCCATTATTAAATATTAATGAGACTCATTTATTTGATGGTGAAAACTGTACCACATCACTTGGAATGAAAAACTTAATAAGAAATCTTAGCCAACAAATTGGGATGAAAACTTATGTATATATCAAATTATTATTAGATAATGATATCATATAATAATGTCACGTCGTTAATGAGACATGGTAAAATCTATCTAATATTATAGTTAAGAAATTGAATTCTCAATTTATAAAATCATAACAACAGTCAAGATTGATTCAATTTTTATCTATTTTGATCAAATGGTATAAAATTCATCCAAAAAAAATCAACTTTTTTGCATAACCTCCGATGTTTTTTTTGATATGATAATAACCTCCAATGTTAGATAATTCAATCACCACACTCCCTAAACGAATTTAGCCTATTTTTAAGAAAATATTTAAAATATTAAGTGATATGAGTTTTAGGTTAATAAAAGAATTTAATTCATTAAATACTCAAACAATCCCTAATCATGATAATTTCTTGAACCTAATTGCTCTCTTATGTAATAAGTTCAAATTCTAAGTAGTGTCGTTGTCGACCTAATTGATCTCTTATGACTTATATGGTATTTCCCATTATCAAACTGGTAATAAATTTTAATAAATATTGGGACCAAAGTTAAATCAATGGGATTATTGATAAGGTGAATCAATAAAGGGCTTTTCTCACTTCACACCCTAAAAGATGTCTCGATTCTCACTTTGTATTCTGAAAAATAATTTTTCCCACATTGCACGTTGAATGTCATAAATTAATTTTAATATGATGCTTGGACGTCATCCATTTCAAATTTCGTTAAAAATTGATACAATTACAATCCATGTGTGTTGCTCTTGGGCAAAAATGTAAACTCATCATTCATATCATTGGGTGACATATGCATCAATTTTTAACAGAATCTGAAATAGATATTACTCCGAGGGCCATATTAAAACTAATTTATGACATTTAGGATGTAATATCGAAAAAAAAAAATTTCAAGGTGTAATGTGAAAATCATGATATTTTTTGAGGTACAAAATACGAAAAGCCCATCAATAAATCATGTAAATATTTTAGGTCCAAGTAATCATGAAAATAGATCATCAACACTCACTACCCGGTGCGAATTGAAAATTAACATTGAACCACAAAAACGAAAAGAAAATAGTCGTCTTGCTCTCCAAGAAACCTGAGTTTAGGGTTTAACTCGTCTTGTTCTCCAAGAAACCTGAGTTTAGGGATTAACCAGTGCTCATAAACCCTGGCAGTATCACCATTATTAGAACACAAAAACCTCGCACCGAATTAAGATTTCACAAGGAGAAGAAAAGCATGAGTTTCTTCAAAGCAGGCTCTCTCATTCTAAACACAATGAAATCAATGAAGAACTTACAGAAATATGTGAACATTTGCAGAAACTTCTCGATTTCATCATCTTCTTCAATCCTCAACGCAAGGTCGTCCTCCCTTCTCTCAAATCAGTCACTCCACCACCAATCTTCTCAAATCTCGATTCCTTTCAACACTTTTGTTCGCAATTTTGGCAGAGATTCATACAAGATCAAGCCACCCAAGAACTTGGGCATTCAAATCGTCCCCGAACAAAAGGCCTACGTCGTCGAACGACTCGGAAGGTACGTCAAAACCCTAGATCCCGGACTCCACTTTCTGTTACCAATCGTTTACAAAGTCCGATACGTTCACTTATTGAAAGAGCAAGCCATTCCAATAACAACTCAGACCGCCATAACCAAGGATAATGTTCCTATCACCTTGGACGGTGTGCTTTACATCAAAATCATCGATCCGGTTAGGGCTTCATACGGCGTTGAAAACCCTACATACGCTGTTGTTCAGTTAGCACAAACCACCATGCGTAGTGAACTCGGGAAAATCACTCTCGATAAAACTTTTGAGGAGAGAGAGACGCTGAATAAGAACATTCTTGACGCCATTAACGACTGGCCTTTGAGAACTGACTGGGGTTTGGAGTGTCTTCGCTATGAAATCAAAGACATATCTCCTCCAAGAGGAGTCACGGCAGCCATGGAAATGCAAGCTGAAGCTGAGCGGAAAAGGAGGGCGAAAGTGCTCGACTCCGAAGGCCGTCGACAGTCGGCGATTAACATCGCCGAGGGGAAAAAACTATCGGTGATCTTGGAGTCGGAGGCGGCGAAGATGGATCAAGTGAATAGAGCTAAAGGAGAGGCTGAGGCTATATTTACAACTGCACAAGCCACGGCCAAAGGGATTCAAGAGGTGTCAAGAGCCATTGAAGAGCGTGGCGGTGCGGACGCTGTGAGTTTGAGGATTGCAGAGCAGTACATTGAGGCGTTTGGTAAGATCTGCAAGGAAGGGACGATGATGTTGCTTCCTGGCAACGGTAGTGATGCAGCCAGTATGATTGTTCAAGCGGCGGTGATATACAAGAAGGTTTCTAACAAGTTTGATGAGTCTCCATCTTCTTCTTATAGGTAATTGTCTGATTTTGAGCTACTCGATGTTGTCATGCAGCTACTTTGCTTATCTCATAAAATCTATGCATATTTCTGAATTGTGTTAGAACTATATATTGGTTGAATATCATATAAGGTTGATTAAGGAAATGTTATTTAAATCTAATTTGTTGATTTAATACATTATAGGGTATTAATTTTACATATTAACCCGACCCAACACACAACTCAAAAATAATACGATTAGTTAACAAGAGTAATAAATTGATCAAATTAAAGTTAGACAAAGATAATATAATTAATAGTAGATAGAAAATAAGTATTTAATTTTTTTTTTAATTTTTTAAATAGTATTATATTTATATGAGTTGTTGTAGAATTAAATAATTTTTTATTAATACGAACTAGACATGTATTGAAAGTGACACGACACGATACAATTGACACCCCTCATATCTATTAAATTGGTAGTGGTCTCAACTAATAGTTGAGTCTACTGTCAAATTAGATCCAAATAGTATTGTTCCATTGATAATTGGGTGATTTATTGTGGGTGATGTATTGTTCCCATAATTCTAATTACATCCAATATAAAAAATGACATAATCTATTAATATAAACAATAAATACGTTTAATTTTTTTTTTTTGTTGAGAAATGATGACGTACAAGGAGAGAGTGCAATAAAATTAAATATTTATATTTACATTTTCTACTCCTACTGTTAATCCTGCTTCTACCCGCTGTTGTGAGTCATGACCAATGTCCATATCAATAGCTATTTGCCTCATAACCAATGGGGGGAGGTTTTCAACATTAAGGATTCCCTGATAATTATTCCTCAGCCCCCATTGCGCCAGTTCGTGTGCAACTTTGTTTACTTGTCTTAATGCATGAATCATACCCCAGTCTATGTGCTGCTGTAAATGGTGTTTGATATCTTGTATTATGGATATGATGGACCAGTGTGGATTGATGTGGGGGAGCATGGCTGCATGTGTAACAAGCTTTGAGAGGGCCCAAAAAGCTGTTCTTCTTGCAGCCAAGGATTCTGCAACCAGTGGGTCGTCGTCATGTTCTTCTTGTGTGATCAGTAATTGAATTACTTGACCCCTCTCATCTCTTGCAATTGCTCACAAGCAAACTTTACCTTTCCCAATAGTTGCGTCAACATTGATGTTTATTTCTCCTTCATTTGGTGGGATCCATGTGCTCATTCCTTGGCACGCTGGTGGTATTTGATGAGTACTAGCAGGTTTGGAATTCTTTGATTGCACCACAAATTCATCAAAGAGATGATTAATCTCCAGCATTATCAAAGTATGCTGAGGTGTTCCGTTCCCAAAGATAATTAGTGTCAAACATTAGTAACCCTATTTTAGCATGATAAGAAAGAGTGTAGTTGATGTAATAGGAAGTTGCCACAACATTAATTTATCAAACACACAAATTGATTTTTCTAAATTTTTGTGTGACAAGTTGATGAATGACAATAATTCATTGAAAATGTATAACAATTTGTAGAATATCCCTAGTGCATTGGTCTTGAACAAATTTTAATAATAATTTTTTTTGTTAAAATTATAAAAATATGAGTAATTAAATGAAATAATAATAAATTAAGTGTCGTAGAACTACTCCTTATTTTAAATATTTTTAAACTTAATTATTAATCTATTTACATCTCCGTAGCTGCCTTTAAACATTTCCCCGTTTGTTTACAATCAAGTTTGACGATAACGGCAAATTTACAAATTTGACTAGTGACCAGATCCATGACCACTTGGCGCCCTTTTTTGGGATAGAAAAGTTGAAAAGGAGATGATATGAAACCATCACGTGAGCACTAAAGATGTAGATACAACTTTTCACAACAGATCGCCATGTGCAAAGAAAGATTTGTGGGGACCAAAGACTTTAACAATGTGCCTTAAATCACCGTCCAACCTCACTCCGTTTTTTTTTTTTTTTGGTCAACCTACCAACCACCTCGGAAATCAGATTTCAACTAAATTCATCAAATATCACTCAATTTTATAATTTATTTATATTAAAAAAAAACTATATAACGATTGGATCAGATCTCAATCGATTATATATTTATATATGTAAATATAAATAAAATAAAATAAAATATAATATAATAAAACAAATTCGACTAATCAAACTGAAGTTCAGATGAAATTCAAATAAAAAAGACCATATATTGCTTGGCCTACTTACTAGTAACAACCCTGTCTAGTGGCCAGCGCAAAGCCATTACTGGCCTGGCATAAACTCGAAACAAGCAACATAATAGTCCATCTCCGCAATTCACGCACTTGCTATCTTCAACAAAACGTTTTTTTAACAATTGTTTTGATGCCTGAGTCAACATAATGAACACATTTCAAGCCCCTTCCACAACAATAATTTGGAATATAATTAATTTTCAGGGCACACTATGATGAAAGAACACATAAAAAATGATTTAAATTTTTTAAAAAAAAGGACCACGACTCGACTTTCTTGCACAAACTGAGGTAAGCAACGGACAAAGATGAGACAGAAATGCTAAACTGCTAACTGGAGGAAGGAGTCCCACAATGCAGCAATGGCAAAAGCAGCTGGTACGACAATCTGGGCTCTGAAAGTAAATCTTGAAGAGCCACTTTTTACTGGAGTAGCTGCTGGTGGGGGTGGTAGGTTTTCGACATGGACAGCTACCTTCATGCCTCCATAGCAGAATCCTTTGCCACTAATGAAATAGTAATCCCGAGTCACATTGAGAGGAACCACATCTCTTCCAGCTCCAGTAGTCCAATTATGAAGTGGATGATCAGAATTGCATGTATCATAATCTGTTGAATTCACTTCGAGCACATTCATCTGGTTCCTGTCATACACAAAAACTGGCAAGAGAAAGGCAGAGTTAGCAGAACAGGCAAAAGAGAGTTGGCACTCCAAGTCAGAAATATTTTTTTCTAATTTTAAATCAGGAATCTGGACAGATTATCAGACCTATCTTAGCACATGGGATAGAGACCAAATCCCCAAATGCTCAAATATAAAACCTGACAGCAGAACAACTTGGCCTGGGAGATCATATTCAATCAAGGACCTAAAGGACAATTACTAAGATCATAAAAAGTAGAGAAGAACATTTTATACTAAGAAAGAGAGGGGCAAATATCTTTAGTCACTAATCAAATCTGTTTGATCATTCAGGATACCAAGCATTAGCATGGTTGTCGTTAGTTAGCATTATTATTGTCATGCGGCAATGACTGTTTTACCTGTTGTCCACATTCTCTTTGATGTTAGGAATGATAGTGAGATGATATTGAAGGTGTCCCACTTTTATAGATACTCATAGTCTAACAATAATTTGACTTATAGAATAAGCTCCCAGCCCAGCCCTTTTCATGTGGTTTTGATATAATTGACAATGGTTTAAAGACAGTGGTTGAGCAGAAAATTGACCTTATTTGATGCATAATAAAATAGAAACATGACAGAAAAGGGTAAACGATGTTGGCATTGCCTCTTGAATACAATGCTTAGCGACTAGAAAGGCTTCTAATACACCACACCTGAAAGCTGCCACAACAGAATGCTTGATCTCCGAATTTTCTGTTATTAAATCTATTGTTTACAGGGAAAAATGAACTAAGACAAAATTTTTCTGAAATGCTTTGATCATTGCAACAGCGAGAGAGATGATGTAAAAGGTGATAAGTTCTCTTATGGAAAATCAAATAAGTGGTATATGTTTTGGGTAACCTTTGGCTTTTGAGTAAGGAGATTCGGTTGAAGGCACTAAAACAAAAAAAGACCATATAAAACATCTCTACTCTTGTGCGAATTGACCGGTTATCCTTGGGTATAGGTATACATAAAGCGAACTTTCAAGTTGACCCCCCAAAAAATACTTGAAATCTACGAAGCACGGTACGGATATAAGATACGGGTACGATACGAATACGAATATGACTATATAGTAAAACCCCAAAAAATAGGATACAGGTACGGTCGGGATATGTCTATGAATATAATAAGAATCAACATTTAACTATATTGTCTGCTTTGAAGTATTTGTTCCTGAGATTATATAGTAATCAACTCATTTAAATTCTTTGGACATGTGATAACAGATAATCCTTAAAAAACACCCATGTGTCTTCCCAAGTCATATTGCATTGTATATGAAATCAAAAGGAAGGGGTAAAGATTAAAACTAAAAATTCCATATATTTCTCTATATATAGAAATATCTGTGAAGTATCCATATATTTTATTTATTATTGGATACGTTTGGTGTGTATCTGGTACGTATCCGACGAATATCGTATCCAATACAAATATGTCGACCTTAACGAAATATCCGTGTTTCATAGCTTGGACCTAAAATTTACCGATTTAATTTTCCTTTTACAAATTGAAAAATTAGCTTTATAATGCAATACCGGAAACTATTTTCTCATACTGTACTAAAAGTTATTAGTTATTACAAAATAAGCAGTGAGATCACAACAAAATTTTGGGAGATTACACTAAAACGGAATTGTTCTTAAACATTTTTAGGATCGATCTTTTTTTTTTTTTTAATCATAACTTGGTCCTATTTAGTTGTAACTAGTAATTTGACATAAACAATTTCTAAATTAACCCAAAAAGGTTATAACCTTCGGTACTGTAGTCTGTAGGCTTGCTCTTAAATCTTAATCTTATAATACCAAAGGAACTTTATATTTTCTAAATGCACAGGGTTAATCTTGCACTGAAAGATTCTCAGGCAAATAAAGATGAGTAAACTCAATGAATTGAGTGTCAAAGTGAAACTTGGCTACAGAGCCTACACTAGAACACAGCAAACCAAACGCCATGTGACTCGTTTAGTCAATCACAATGATTATATGTTTGAACGGCCCCTGATCGCTTTCGAAAACCGACATTGAATGAGAAATTTAAAAGAAAGGAATTAGATCCAAAAGTGACGAGAAGCGAAAGGGGCAAAGAACATCAGACTGGAAACTTTGAAATAATGAAAATACCTATAAGTCGAAGAAAGGGGCAAAATCAGGCAATCAAAACTAAGAGCAAGGCAAACAAGCAGATCTGAGCTAGTGAACTCATAACAAGGAGCTAATCGCTACTTGAATCACTTACTATTTAAAGATCCAACGCATCAAAATCAGTGAACTAACAGTAGAACAGAAGATATCTATACACATTTATATAGTGTATAAGCATACATATACAAGAAAAACAGAGCTCCGTTGTTTCGTGAAGGATAGATCTGAGGATACACTCCTACAATACAAATCAGAGAGAGAGAGAAGAAGAAGAAGAAGAAGAAGAAGAAGAAGAACATACAGAGCCAGTCGCCGTTGTAGAAATGTTTGCCTTGGGCCCAAACAGTGTAGTTAACATTGGTAGTCCAGCCCATGTTCCCTCCCACGATGAACCGAGTCGACGATACCTCCGGTATCATCACCAGCGCAGCGCATGTTAACACCACCGCCACCGTCGGCCACCCAATGCCCCTTCTCAGCCCCTCCATCTCTCTCTCTCGGACTCTCTTCAGTGCGCACTTTATAATGCCTGGGGTATTCGGTTCCTGTTTCTACTCTCTGTCTCTCAACAATAGTAAATTTAAGGTAAATTATAATATACACCCTTAAAGTATGTACCTAATTTTTATTTAGTCATTAAAGTTTTAAGTTCAGCAATCAAGTCTTTAGAGTTTTAATTGTGTTTCAATTTAGTCATTCATTATATCAAAATTCATCAATTTATTATGACGGAATAATCTTTCATGACCAACATATGACTTGGATTAAAAAAGTATGTTTGTTTAGTAAAAAAATCTATTACCCTTAGATTAGAAAACTTTACTTTGTTTCATCTGATTTAAAAAAAGAGCAATACTACAAAATTCAAATGCATATCATCAGTTGGATGGGTGGGTCCCATCAATTTTTTAGTGGGATCCACTCATCTCGCATTCATTTAAGAGATGATATATATTTGTGTTTTAATTTTTAGATTTTATTTGGGTTATGTAACATTTTCCTTAAAAAATGATAATAAAGTTGATAAAAAAATATACCGTGAGAATTAGAGAAATATTATGAGATAAAGAGAGAAATATCGATAATTTAAGAAATACATTCTTTGTTGGATAAATATACTCTTATGAACAAGTCCTATAACATCTTTCAATAAGAAAAAATTAATAAATCTAGATGAAATGAATATATTGAAACTCGATTAAAATTTTAAGAATATGATTGTATTAATTAAAATTTTAAGGACCAAATAAAAATTACATGCATACTTTAAAGGTATAAAGTGTAAATTATCCTAAATTTAATCGTAGATCTACTTACTGCTGGTAAATTTTTTATCTTACGAACATGGGTTGGATACAGATCATATAATAAAAAGCATTAAATAAATATTATTATGACAGACGTGTTCCTAGGCATTCTTATAAGTTGAAACAAAGTTCAACATTCACGCTATTGTCCACCTCATCTGTCAGTGGTAGCATTAGCATGCGACCTATGCCCTCCTAATATTTCCACTATATATACATTATAATACGACATATGGTCGTTGAGGTTCTTGTCACTATAAAATTAAAAAAAAATAAAATAAGATACACATAGTTTTAATTTGTATATAGAGAAATTATTTTTGTGACTCGAATTTTTGATATATGTATGAGTAGGGGCAAAGCGAAGATTTTCCTACCGTAGGGGCAATCAATAGTTTGAAGAGAACAACCACATAACATTCATCAAATTTATTTGTAAATTAAGATCGATTTTTATATAACAATCACATAAAATTCAAATCGATTTTCAAGAGATTCAATTTCGATTTAATTTTTTTTTTAAACTGATATGAATATTCACGGATTTTTTTTTAAAGTCTATATCCAAATAAAGTAAATATTAAATATTCGAGCGAATACGTGAGTTATTTAAAGTTGAATTTTATTAAATTACATTTTAGTTCGATTCCATTGTATAAAGTGATACTCAATTTCATCATATATCCACGAGTAATACTATGTTTATCAAATCATTTATCGAATTTTGTATCACAAATCAGTGTGGGTGATTAGATCAGTGAGGTCTACTAATTTCTCTGAACATTCAATACATAGAATTTTAACACATCATTTGGGGTACAAGATTTAGTAAACAAATGTGAACATCATTGTTTTATCCTATATTCACATATATGAATGTAATAAATCAGATTATATCGCAATCAAATTAGAGTTTGGTTTATCAAAATTTAAATTCGTATCTTTTTTTTTTTTTTTTTTTTGATTTAGTATCAATTCATATCTAACTAATCCAATTCTGACTCAAAATTGAATTCAAGTTAAAATTCAATATGGTAAGAGGCCTAAGTTTTAAATTTATGAAATAATCTCAATTAATTTTTAAAATATGAAACTATACCCAATTTTTTTGCAAATTTTTTGTGGGGGCAAGGTTTTAAAAAACTTTTGATTTTTTCAAATTTCAAAAAAACCCCAATTTTTTTTCAAATTTCAGTGGGAGCAACTGTCTACATTGCCCCCACCTTGAATTTGCCCGTGCTTGGAGAGAATATTCAATACAACGGTAATATGGTATCATCAACCAATAATAAAATTTCAAATGGACAAAGTGAACCCTACTTAAGTAATTATTAGCTTACATAAAAAAAAGTTGTGTAGTTATCTACTTACATGGACGAGTAGTTATTGACTTGTATGGAGTCTACTTTTTTATTTGTCTGCATATTATTAGTTGGTGATACAACATGACAATTCTGACGTGATGAATATTTTTTCCCGTGCCCGGGGAGAACAGCAAATGTAGGGGCAATTGACCACTGTACCTACCATGATTTTTAAGTAGTTCACTTCACCATTACCTTCTTTCAATACATGTTAGAACCTTCCTCATGAAGCTCCTATCTGTCCTCTTGATGTCTCTAATCAAAATCCAAATGGGTCTGCTTCTTAGTCTTCACAGGAAAGATGTATATTGTAGGTTATTTAGGTATTAGCCAAAAACTCTCAATCACACAGTGGCATATTCCATGTCCCAATGGTGACCTACCAAAACAGATAAGGAACTTGTACATCTCTAACAAAAACTAAGCTATATTCGAAACGATCTGTACTATCTTTTCCATTATAAGACACATATAAGAGTTCTTCCATGTATATTAACTACGTCGATCAACATCGTGCCATAATGGCACAGCCGATTTCTAATTTCTCTGTACTTGATCATCCATGGCAATTGAAGACATGTTTTACTTTACGCATCTTCACATATTCAATCCAGTCTTCTCAATAAATACTCAACTTGAACTTGTTTTGTCAATGGAATGATCCAGTCACCATATAGATCGCCAACTAAACTTGGTTTAATTTTGTAAACTGGATCAGATCGATTTCCACCATTATTAACTGCCACCTCTTGCCCATGAGTTCTGGTTTTCATCTCTACTCTCTTTTTGATCACCTCTTCCACTTCCGGATATGTCAGCAAATCCATCAGGTGGCCCCTGTCCTGAAAATGATCACGAACACCCCTCTCAAGCACGTTGTAGAAGGAGATGAAAAAAAAGAACTAAGAAGAATTCCCAAGAGAAAGTAATGGGAGATACCTGTGCTCGAATAGCAGGTTCATAGGCATTGGGCGAGGCTAGAAATTTTGCTTCAGCTACAAATTTGCCATAGTGAACTCTCTTCGAGAGTGCCTGCATATGGGATTCCAGCAATTCATATAACATAACATTGCCAAGTTAGAATCATCCTATTTAGAAAATGCCAACAGATTGATTTCGAGTGTATATGTTGCAAAGAGAGGGGGTTTTGTGCAGATGGCAAATAGATTATGCTCTTCATATACATGATGATCTCAAAGTTGGGCTTCAGAACTGGTAAAATATTTCTTTGGGGAGTAACAAAAAATTGCATGTAAGACATGCTACATGCACATAAATCACAAGCCAGCATGTATCTCCACATAGGAAGTAAATCAACTTATCAAGGTGAAAGTATACCGAGATAAGAAAGAAAGTCATGTTAGCATCATGGGAAACATGAGAGGTGATCACTAGTAGTAGTACTAACAAACTAAATTTGCACAGTAAGTACCATAGAGATGTCTGGGCATGTTCCCAGACGCAGAAATTACATCCACCAACTTGGGAAACTTTTCTGGAAATTTGAAGGAAATTCACCTCCCCATACATGTCCCAATAAAGAAAACTAGGGGCTTAGTTTCCTGCTCTTTTCCCACTACAAGAAATTATCCCATGACAGTCGACAACCAGTTTTCCAATGCATTCAATAATCATAAATGCCATTAATATTCTCTTACACTTGGTTTTTATCTTTTTATTTTTTATTTTTTAAGTTCCCTTGTTCCTTTTTCTTTTTTCCTTTCAGCAAGTGCTGGATACAGAATCACTCCTTGGAATAACACAAATCCTTTGCTCAAAGTCACCCAAAAAGGCATTCAATATCACACAAATACAAGCACAGACACTTGGCCGCTTTGAACGCCAAAAAATTGGACACACTTGTATAGCCATAGTAAAACCAGTGCAGCAATGCAGAGCTGGGAAATGGACTCTAGCATTTGTGGCAAGAAATCATAGGACTAAGATACCACTGGTAGGTCTAAACAATTTTTACAAAACGTAATAGGAATTTCTATGTTGATGACGTGATCTTTCACTAGTCAATAGGTATAGCCTAAATTTACTGTACTACTCCAGACAACGAGAGCCAATCTAGAGATCCAGTACAGTCCACTAGATAAGCAGTGGAACAACAAAAACAAGATGAAGATATTCAGGATTCTGCAAAATTTGCTTAATAAATCATCGCATTGGTGCGTGATGAATGCTTGTTGGCAACTCTACCATCCAAATCAATAGCCAATTGCAATTTTTGACCACATTCTGTAATAAATCTGAAGGAGTCACTCAAAACAACGAGGAATGCTAGAAACGTTTGTGACAAGGCATGCCGAATAACTCTAGAAAAGCATAGGCTTACTTTCAGAAAGAGTAAGGAAAGATGAATGTCAAAAACCTTAACCACATACACAATCAGGTATCCCTCATCAAACATAATGGTATAAACATTTCCCTCAAATTGTTTAATTAAAACAAGTTCCCTTAGGACAGATAATTAGCTAAAATGGGTACCTGCAAACAAAGTGTGTCGCAAACTGCAGTCGATCCACAATTACCATCATCATCACCTTCCTTAACCAATCTTGGAAGAAGATCTTTAAAGTACACATCCCATATTTTTCTATTAACATTGATTGCATCTGCAATGGGATGCAGAACCTACATACATTTTAAAAACCAGGCTAAGTTAGATTTAGTTTGAAAGGAATATAAACTGGAAGTAACAGCAATCAATATAGGGGTGTCACACAGATCTGAGATTGAAAAGCACAAGCCACATCAAGTTCACCAAGGTCCACACTTCTCAAAATTACTTCTTGATCATCAATTTTGGACAAAGTGTCATATTTCCACTGTTCTATGTACTAACCTGTGGGTATAACAAAGGTGGCAACACTGGGTCAGGTAGGTCATCTGGGAAGAAAGGATGCTCATCGGGGCTTTTGTATCTTCCAACCTAGATTGAAATACCCGATAAGAAATTCGGTATGCATAAATTTCTTCCAAGTAAGAAATTCAGATTTCGGTTTGACGTACCTGAGCATGAAGCTTTTCAGTTTCTTTGACCATGAATTCAACCAAAGAGCCTTGGAATCCATCCATGAAGAAAGCATTGGGGTCATACGTCTCTGCATTGTAGCAATACTGAGCTCTCTCCACGAGGCTAAATATAATGCTATCCTCTTGTCGAATTAGAGAATTCCTTATACCCTCTAAGGTATAGCTCTCACTCCCATCTACTCGATTTTTCCGTGCCAAACTGTAAGGATAGAAAACTAACTTCGGAACACAACGTTTGACAACATGGAAGTCAGATGCTCAAGAGATTTGGCGCAGCGGTAAACGGGGGACATATAAAGAAATCACTCTTCCTATATGCATGCAATGCATCTAAGATTTGGCACTTTGCCACACAAAACTACAGTGATGCATCTAGGTAATGCTATTTCCACTCAATTTGACCTGTATGCATGCCTCAATATTGGTATATGACCAAATTTTGATCAAAGAGTTATCCAAATTACACAGTTTTGGTCACGAGTTATCTAAATTTGGGTCAAGAACTACCAAAATTACACATTTTTTTGTTAAGAGTTATCCAAATTTTGGTAAAGAGCTACCCAAATTATTTTTTTTGCCCATATTTAAGTATCATATGACAAATTTATAATCAAAAACTATTAGTAATTTAGATGTTGTCTACTCGAGAGACTACATATAAACATATTCGATACTTTAATAACCAAAATGATGCGATTAAAATATTGAGGACCAAAACAAGACAACTTCTATATTTTTAGAGACCTCCGATTCAATTAATCTTACATCAAACTCCATAGATCCAATATTCTAAAGATTGTCGAAACATTGTAATAATTCCATGATAATCTATGAAGCACGGACACTCTCGAGAATGTGATGTATCCGTGTCGGACACTCTCGAACATGTGTCCGATACTTTTTTATCCGTGTCTATAATTAAATGATAATTTTTTAATTTCGGACACGTGTCAGACACTTTTTTAGTGACGTGTCCGACACTTCTTTAAAACGTGTCTACTACTAAACAATAGACATTTATTGAAATGTGATTAACAAAGCTTAAAAATTTGAGAACATATAATTATTAACACTAGACATATTAAAATTGTACTCCAAATATAATAATAAAAATAAAAGATGAATAAAAGTTTTATAAAAGAAGAATTGAGAAAATGAGAGTAATTATTTAAATAATATATTAGGTACACGTTGTCTACAAATTTTTTTTTGATGATTATTGACTATAATGAGAATGTTTTAGTCTAAAAATTCACACAGATGACTAGACATAAGGTTTTTTTATCATAAAATATTAATTTTTGTATGAATTGTATATTATTATCACTATATTTGCAATAAATTATATAATGTTATATATAAAATACAATTTTTTTTTAGCGTGTCCGTGTGTTACTTTTTTGAGAAATGTTGTGTCGACGTTTTCGTGTCGTATCGTATCCATTTCTTGTATCCATGTCCATACTTCTTAGATGATAATAATGTTACTAAAATTGGGAAATTATATACTGTGCTATAATAATCTTACAATACCACAAATAGTCACAAAAGACAGATAAGTAAAACATACCCTGCACAAAACTGCTAACAAAACCAAGAAAGAAAAAAAAACTGCTTGTACCACCAAAAATTTTTCAATACCATACCTCCAAAATTTACCACTTCAAATATTTTTGTGGTTTATTTACTATTTTCATGAGTGTTTTTACCATTAGGTGTTTTTAATATATTTGCGGTAATTTTTTTTATTACTTTTACTCGTTATAAAAAAAATTATAACTTTTATAGGTGATTTATCACATTTGTGGGTATTTTTACTATATTTGTGGATGTTTTTATCATATTTATTTGTGGTAATTATTTTTATTATTTTTTTTGGATACCACATCCGTGTAAAAGCATCTACAAAAATAATAAAAATAATCACAAATGTATAAATGAATGCATGATATTGAATTTTTTTATTTTTTTTTTGAGTACCATAATAGTAACTTATTAAACTAAATAAGCTAAAACCCTGAAAACCAAAGAGAAAAAGAGAACAGATTTATACCCAATGGAAATTGCAGAAGCTTTAACCAAAACTAGTATTCCATGCTTTGAAACTCTTGAATTGAGGAATGGAAAGCTGCAATTTTGCCAACAATGGCCGATAAAAAGCGAATGTGGTCGTGAAAATTTAGAGCCAGCAGGGTTTAAGGTGGCAGGAGAGGCGACCCTCAGCAACATCACATCCATGATCAAGAAACCACAAACTGATGGAAAACAGAGAGCAAGTCGATGTATACAGAAAAAACAAAGCAACGCCAAAGAGAAGAGAGAGAGAGCTAGCAAGAGCGCAAGTCAATCTATATAGAAAAAAAGTAAAGAAAGGCCGAAAAGGAGGAAACAGAGAGAGAAAGAGAACTTCTGGGTGGTGGGCAGGGGTGTAAAAGATTGACAGTTCTTGTTAACGTTACCTTAATCACCCATTTAGTAAATAAATAGACCTAAATGACATAATTAATAAATAAGTTAAATATATTTAAAATTAATTAAAAATTATATATAGTTTATACACGACACTCACTCAATATGACACAATTCGATACGATATTAATCCAATATAATATGATTCGTTAGATATAAATTAATAAATAAATTAAATATAAATAAAATATTTTTTAACACAAATTCACCAAAATTCGACACGAATTAACTGCATCTAACACCATTAAGAGGCTTAGTAGTAGGTTGGGAGAGTTAGTGGTATCCCAAATTTGGTTTGTATCTCAAATTTGTATTCTAAATGTACATCTCAAATGAATAGAAACTATTAGATGAGTGGGTCCCACCAATTTTTTAAATTGGGACCCACTAATCCAACCATCCTTACTGATTTGAGATGCACATTTAGGATACAAATTTGGGATATATAACATTACTCGTAAAGTTGTAGGTAGAAGAAAAGCAACCGGTTTCTCCGCGGCGTTTTGCCACATCCCCTCAAAACATGTGATTGGTGTCAACTTTGAGTTGAGAAACTGACAAACCAAACCCAACCACCATATCATCTCAAAACTTTTTAAGATTTGGGAAATTGTATAAATTCACAAAATAAAAGCCACAAAAAAAAAAAAACCTACATACTAGGTATTTTAGTTGTGCGACTTAGATTAAAATTTATTTAAGTTTATTTTTGTATAAAATCATTTGAATTTTAGGTTAATTTTAAAACTCATTTATTAAAAATAGTTGAATTTAATTTTCGACACGTGTTTGAATTTGAATTTAAGTTCGAACATAAATTTAAACTTATTTCGTTTATTCAGATAAGTTGAATTCGAACAAAAGAAAATTAATGAGCTAAGTTTTAAATTTTGTTATGATTCTTAACGAATCTCGAAATCTCATTATCAAGAAGCAAGTCAAGTCCGAACATTTTAGTGAGGATAGTATTACAATACCAAAATTTTAAAAATGTCAAATTTACAATTAATTATGATTATTCATTGTTAAACTAATTATGCATAAAATAAGAAGGATATTTATGTTTTTATGCATCGGGTTGATCTTTAAAGCCCAAAGAGAGAGAAACCCATTAATGCCTTCTCTCTCAACTAAGCCCAAAACGAGAGAGAAATAGTAGCCCAAAAAACTAAGAGAGGGGCTGCCAAGATTCTTTGGAATGCATGGACAAAAACCATAGGAAGGAGACAAGGTCCCACCGGGATTCGAACCCAGGTCGCTGGATTCAAAGTCCAGAGTGCTAACCACTACACCATGGAACCTCGCTGCTGTTAAATTAAATTTTATATACTTTGAAGGTATTTTCTGAAATTCTGTGTGCCCTCCACCTTCCTTAATGGTGGTGGGGGTGTGTGAGTGTCGGTGTCATTTCAGATTCGTATCGTGTTGTGTCAATTTATTTATTTTTATGTCGTGTTCGTATTGGCCCATATAATCCATAGATAAAAAATTTTTATGTCTAAAATTTTATTATCACTTAATCAAATTTATGCTTATATTTTTTTCTATAAACTAAAAATTAATTTAATAAATATAATAATAAAAATGAGTAAAAATATATTTTTTTGTACCACAATTACATCATTACTTAATAAAATATAGTAAAAATTAGTATTTTATTCTTATAATACTACTTAAACGTATTAATTATGTCAATTTTGTGTTGTACGTGTTTTATACTAATCCAATTAATTTATTATTGGATAATTACCATCCACACCCCTCTCTATATAAATATATCTCCAATGAGGTCTAATCTATTAATCAAAACATCACTAACACCCTTTCTAGATTATAATTAAATATTATTGACACCCTTGTGGTTAAACCATCATTTCTAATAAATTTTTTTATCTAAAATACCAAAATTACTCCTACATAAATCCCAAACAATATTTCTACATAAAATTTTAATTAAATCGTCTCGAATAGAATTTTAATATTTAAAAAAGTTGAAAAAACAAAAAATTCTCATTGAAGATATATATATATATATCTAGAGAAGGCGTGCATGAAATTTTTTCTAAGATATATCATGAATAATTTAATAAAATTGTATTCTAATTAACGTCATTAATATGATAAGGGTGTTAGTAAAAATTTAAAAAATAGAACGAATGTCTTTGAAGATATAATAAAGTAGAAAAAATGTGATTGATATTCTTTTTTATTATTTATATTAATAAATTGTGTAACGAATTCGTATTAAGAAATAATTAATTCTAACCCTATCAATTTTGAATCGTATTTTTTGCAGTGATTAAAATATTACAAGGGTGGGTTGTAAAACCCTCCCTCCTTAACCCACCCCAACTGTCAATGTATAAGAACAAGTGTCATGAAGATTATGTTGAATCTGTTTCATTCCAGAAAGAAAACAACATCCCATCAACAAATTTTGGTACACATCTCAACAAATTTTGGCACACATCTCAACTTTTTTTTTGGGTTAATTACACTGGGGGTTCCAGAAGTTTAGAGTTTGTCTCATTTTGGTCCCTAATATTTCAATTGCATCATTTTGGTCCTTGAAATATTGAATATGTTTTTATATGGTCCTTCAAACAGACAACGTTCAGATTGCTAACGATTTTTTATCATAAATTTGCCACCTAATATCTAAATACGGACAAAAAAATAATTTTGATAGCTTTTAAACAAAATTTGGGGAGCTCTTAACAAAAAAATGTGTAATATGAGTAACTTTTAACCAAAATTTAGATAGTTTATGATCAAAACTATGTAATTTGGGTAGCTATTTAACCAAAATTTAAATAGAAATTTGGTCAAGAATTATCTAAATTAATTTTTTGTCCATATTTAAGCATCATGTAACAAATTTATGATAAAAAATCGCTAACAATCTGGACGTTGTTTGCTTGAGGAACCATATAAAAACATATATATAATAAAGTAGCTTACAATTCAAATCTCAAAAGATAAACAAAATGACTTTTGCTATTCGCGGTTGAGATCACTTTAAATTTTATTTTAAAATTAATCTAACGGCTAATATTAACACCCTAAATTTAATAAGAAAAATAGGTCCATAAGGGTGTGTTTGAAGTGACTTTTTAAGTACTTCTAGAAATTATTTCTCATAAATATTTTAAAAAAAATAGTGTTTGAAACTGTCCCACCACTACCTCTACCACCACTGCTGCCACCGCCACCGCCATTATCGCCGCCACCACCACCACCACTACCACCGCCACCACCACAGTCGCCACCCCCATCGCCACCACCACCGCCATCGACGTCGCCGCCCTCGCCTCCACCACGGTCATTGCCACCCATCACAACCATCACCGTCTCCTACCACCACTACTGCCGCCCACCACCTCGCACCCCCACTGCAAACCGATGCTTAAATTCTTTTATCTCTTATTTATATTTGTGATTTAATTTTGAATATGAATACAAATATGTTTATTGTTTACCATTTTTTATTATTTTGTGCCTTCAGGCACAGACAATAACTAGTATTCAATACTTCAGGAACCAAAATGATGTAATTGAAACATTAAAGACTAAAATGAAACAAATTTTATACTTTGAGGACCTTCGGTGCAATTAACCGTTTCTTTTTTGAAGGCATTTCCCAAACTTCTTTGATTTTTCATACCATAAAACTCATCACTCTCTTTCTTTGTTTCTGTCGACACTTGATGGAAGAAACCCAGAACCAGAGTCCCACCACCACCTATGACCTAATAATACTAGGCGCCTCAGGTTTCACAGGCAAGTATGTAGTGAGAGAAGCACTAAAATTTCTCAACACTCCATCGTCTCCACTCAAAACCATCGCTTTAGCCGGCCGAAACCCGACTAAACTTGCTGAAACATTAAAATGGGCCTCTCATCCAAACCCACCACCCCAAATCCCAATTCTCACCGCCGACACCACCGACCCACCATCCCTCCACCGTCTCGCCGCCCAAACAAAGCTCATCCTCGGCTGTGTCGGCCCATTTCGCCTCTACGGAGAGCCCGTCGTCGAAGCATGTGTTGATTCGGGCTGCGATTATTTGGACATTTGTGGTGAGCCGGAGTTTATGGAGAGAGTGGAGACAATATACCACGAGAAAGCCGTGGAGAAGGGTAGCTTGGTAATTTCGGCTTGTGGGTTCGACTCGGTGCCGGCGGAGTTGGGGTTGATGTTCAATTCGAGGCAATGGGTTTCGCCGGCGGTGCCCAATAGCGTTGAGGCGTACTTGAGTCTGGAGTCGGAGAAGAGGGTTGTTGGGAATATTGGGACCTATGAATCGGCGGTTTTGGGTGTGGCTAATGTGGAGAAATTGCAGGAGTTGAGGCGGTCCAGACCCAGAAGAGCTCGGCCTGTGGTAAGCTCTACGAGTCTCGTGCATTGGGTCATGCTCTCTGTTTCTGTGCACACACACACACACCATTCATTCATGTATATATAAATATTTATAGGTTAACTTGTCCAGTGATTATTGATGTTTTTGTAAGTTTGCTGAAAAGATTTCTTGGCTGCAGAGGTACTTTGGTGTTCCTGTCAATGTTTCATGATACTATGTCCTATTATGTTCTAATTGTTGCGGTTCTTGGTTGATAAAGGCAACAACGAACCTTTCTTTGCCTCAATTTTGTAGCTTTAATCATCTTATATCAATTCATTTTCCACACTTCATACTTAGTTGTTTCTATCAGATTTTGTTGAAGATTGTAATTTAATTTTATTTGTCGATAATTGATTGTCTATAGCATGAGGAGACAGAGCCTCCTCTAAACTGATGAGCCTGTAATAGCTATCTGGCTGATTGAAACGAGCCTTTTGTATATTCAAAATCTCCCTAATGTTAAGCCCTTTTCATTTGCTTTTCCTCGGTTTTCTGAGCAACCAAACATAAGTCTACTTTCATTTGGTATAGAATACTACATGCTTTTTCAGTTTTCGAAGATATGCTATTTCTTTTTGTAACAAGGGTTTGTTTACTCACCAGAGCTTTCTATGCTTTTTTTTATGCTTCATTTCATAGAGGCTGCAGTTTATTTGAAAATTTTGAGTTCTATTGATGTCTATTCTGTTTGCATATTTTGTTTTGATTTTTTCCAGGAAATAATTGTCTGTTGAACTGTGATCAAATAGACTTTAAAGGTTTGTTTCTGTTAATTAATCAGAGGTTGCGCAGAAAACTGTGTTATTCTAATTTCTGGATGGTTTTCAGTATATATTTGACTTATATTACTCTTTTAAGGCTGAACAACTACAATATTTTTGCAAAATTGATGAATCTGAGGACAAATGTTTTGCTTAGGAGTATACTTCATCCTAAAAGCTATCCTTGGTAAATGGACATGGGAATGGTATAGACTAATTTATTAGGCTGGAGAAAACAATAAATTTTGTTATAGTTTAATTTGTTCATTTGTATTCAGTTCTTTATGACATAGACTGGGATTGAATCAGTCATTCTTGTAAATGATTTCATTCTTTTCGACATCTGTGACTGTTCTGTTCATGAAACAAGTCAAAATGGAGAACAATTGAGCTTGTCAAAGAATTGAGATTCATGAGGCTATGATCACTTTTTGCATTTTTTTTCTTGGAGAAGTTTTCTTATCATTATAGAGTATTTTAGGCTGGGTTGTGGAAATTGTGGGAGGAGGAAGTGTTGGAATTCAGAAGCAGATAAATAAGTTTGGAGTATTATGGTTGTGGTAGAACTAGTGCAAATAAACGTTCGCTGTATTAGCCATCTTATTTACGATCTACTGGGGCTTTCTGCATCCTTGATTAATGAAGACCAAAGAAGATAATGAGCGGTTTGTGATGATGATGACAAAGATTTTTGAATACACACTCTAACTGGGTATGGTTGGATCGTAGTTTTTGATTTTGAATTTGCCTGTCTATTTTCAGATTCCTGGTCCTTCTCCTTCCAAAGGACCAACGATAGAACACCAGAAGAAGATTGGTCTTTGGGCTGTGAAGCTACCATCAGCAGATTCTATCGTTGTCCGAAGAACACTCACCACTCTGATGGAGAACCCCCATGGTCTTCCTGGTTCTAATGAAAGTGCAGAACAGATTGAGGGAAGGGAGGCTTTCTGGTCAACAGTGAAGCCTGCTCACTTTGGGGTGAAGATAGGGTCTAAGTCTCTGTTGGGCATCTTCTGCTTCATCAGTGTCGGGATGTTCATTGGGCTCTTGGGAAAAATTGCTTTTGGGAGATGGCTTCTCTTGAAATTTCCCTCATTCTTCAGCCTGGGGGGGTTCAGGAAAAAGGGTCCGACAGAGGATGAGGTGGCAAGTGCTACATTTAAGATGTGGTTTGTTGGACACGGATTTAGCGACAGCAGCCTCGTTGCACCAGGAAAGGCAAAACCGGACATGGAAATAATAACAAGAGTAATGGGACCCGAGATTGGTTATTTAACAACTCCAATTATTCTGATCCAGTGTGCTCTCATTCTACTGAGCCTACGTGAGAACCTGCCAAAGGGAGGAGTTTTTCCTCCTGGGATTGTATTTGGCCCAACAGATCTCCAACGACGACTCCAAGAAAATGGAATATCTTTTGATGTCATTTCAAAGGGTGCTCTCTCTGCCTAAATGGTATGTCTTTGTCGCACTAATAGAGACAACTTTGAACTTTTCTCGTGCATTGGTGGCAATATAAGTGAGAAGTTATATTCCTTGATAGTTTTCTTTACATGTTCATTCAGTTGATTATTGCGTTAAAGAACTTGTGGCTTGACCTACATCTGATCTGGTTTGGTTTTTTGTGGCTCCCGCAACTGATTTGCATCTTTGAGTATTAGTGCTTATGCTACATGCATAAGGAATGGTGCCTGATGAAGTTACGAATATTGAAAATGAACCTGTTCCTTCGTGGAACTTTTTATGGCAAAAATATGAAATGAAATTCAATTACAGATTATGGCTTCATAGATCCTCAAAACTCAAAACAAAGGAGGGATGAAACATGCTTCAAGACCCTAACAATTAATAACAGCACCCTTCGTATTTTTACTAATTACATTGCTCTGTAATCTGTATCTTGGTGTGCTTGATTGCTTTAAGGTATGGAGTCTGGATACAAAGTGAAAAAAAGGTGATTTTCAACATCTGGGGCAGTACTCTTGTGCAGTTGATCTGCTAAATGGGGCATGTTATTCAATAGGACTTACTCCAATACATCAAGCTAACATGGAAAATTTCTGAAGGAAAACCTTAGTGTCATATACTGTAAGAATTTTTGTGGAACTAAAGTCTGCAATTTGAACATCGGTTTGCTGGTACCATCTCTATCATATGCATGTCTTAACAAACTCAAAATTGCGAAAAACCATCTGGAAGAAAATCATGAAAAGTGATAGAATCTGGAAGAAAAGATAGATATCAGTTGCAACAAGTTTCAATTTTTGTTCCAATACACCTGATTTTCTATCCACATTAGCTGATTCACATCTTTGTTGGTTCTTTCATCAACATTGGCTAATTCGAATGCCCTTTCCTCCTACTCTTAATTCAATTTACAGAAAGAAAGACAAGCAATTAAACACCCCGAGTCCCAGACAATTTGATATTGGAAACATCACATGGAAGTGAAAAACTACAAAAGAAAAACAAACAACAAACATGGTTAGTTCCATTCTGTGGGCTTCAGCATTTCAATGACTCCCTGCAATACCTTTTTAGAGCTCCCACCCTCCTCACCAGCCTTCCTAGCCTCTTCCCCCACCTTCCTTGCCTTAGCCCTCAAGTTCTCATCCCCCATCAGCTCTATAACCTTCTCTCCTATCTCTTCACCTCTCACTAATCTCTCCCCAGCCCAACCCCATTGTCTTATCCACAACCCCAAGCCTGCTTTCTCCACCACCTCTGCGTTTATCTTCTGGTCTCCATTTTGTGGCCAAGCCAAGATTGGTAACCCTCGCCTAGCCGCTTCCATCACTGAATTCCATCCACAGTGGCTGAGGAAACCTCCTATGGCGGGGTGTTCTAGAATCGCTTCTTGGTTCACCCATCCTTTCACTACCATCCCTTTGTTCTTTGTTCTTTCCAGGAAAGACACGCCTAATAATTCTTCTAGCTCTTCTTTGTCATCTTTGTCCACTATCTTGGCTTTTAAAACCCATAAGAACCTGCACCCACTTCTCTCCACCCCATGTCCTAGCTCTCTTATCTGATCCTTTGACATGGTGGTTCTGCTACCAAAGCTAACATACAGTACGGATTCAGCGGGTTGGTCATCAAGCCATGGAAGATGATGGCCTTGTTTGAGCTCGTAAGTTTCGAAAGGGCCTACTGGAAGAACAGGTTGGAGATTACTTAAAACTCTGCCATTGTTGAGTGCTGCAATAGTTTCTGGTTCAAACCCATCAAAGGTGTTCATTAAGATTCCTTTTGCTTTTGAGAGAGATGTGGCATTTGACGTTATCAGGGTAGTGAAGAGATGGTCAGAATTGAACAATGGTGGAGGAATACTTGATAATGGAAGCGGGGCTAAACCAGGTATCTCAAGAGTCTTGTCACTACCACTCAATTTGGCATATTTTTCCAGTGTTAGGTGAGGACAGTTGACCATTAGAGAGAAAAATCTAGCAGATGTGGTTAACACAATGTAGTTGGGTATGCAGAGATCATCAGCAATCTGATTAATACTTGCGGCGAATGTAAAATCAGAGAAGATTGCAGATAGAGGTTGAGATAAAGAAGATAAAAGAGGACGGAGAAGATGAACAGAGCGACGAGTTGCTTCAAACTGAAGAAAGAAAGGATCATCGGTAGTAAGATTGGTTGGCTTGAAGGGAAGGACTTGAAACTCGAGACCCTTGATTTGTGGGTGTGTGGCAAGGAAAGCTAGACAAGTGGGTGGACTCTGCAGCTGAGACTATAGGTTGAGCAGTGATAAGGGTGACCACGCAGTTTTGTGAAGCTAGCATGGTGGCAAGCCTAAGGAATGGAGTCAAATGACCCATGCCGGCGCTTGGGAAGAGAGCTATATGTGGTGGTATCGTCTGAGAATTGTTGGCGTTCGACATTGTTGGTGGTAGGTAGGCTAAAATACTCAGTTTAGGCTACAATGCTCAGTTTTTTTTTTTGGATCAAATACAATGCTCAGTTCACTGGATGATTTTGATGACGATGTCTAGTGCCAGCTTTTACATAAACGATGCTAGGAAGCTAATCAAGTGGATCATCTTCTTAAATACGGGTACATAAAGGTAGGTGGTGTACCTAATTGCAGCAAATGCTTTTATTTTTTAGTGGCTGTGGTATCTCCCAAAAATCTCTCCTTAACCTAGGATCATACACTCTAACAACCACCACTCCATTCCATTCAGCGATTTAAAGAGAATAGAAAGAGTATATTCCCCCACACTACAATCTCTAAGGCAGACACAACCCTCATATCCCAAATAATAATAAGACCACCAAATTTGCCACATTAAGGTAAAAATTCCCAATCCTTAAACCTGACACCCCAAATAGTAGATACCATCTTTTTGTCAATCACATACCTCTTAGTCTCTTGCAACAATACGATATTCAGTTCAATTTTAGACACCACCACCGTTATAGAACTCTTCTTTTTATTCCCTAATCCCCGCACATTCCAACTCACAATCTTCATAAATCAACTAAGGTCCTCCACCCCCCCCCCCCCCCAAATTCTAAATTTTCAATTCTCTCAATCCCTTATTTATCCTAACCCCAGTACTTATTTTGTTTTTCTTACCTTTTTTTCGATTAGGAACTAAGGCAAGATCCATTTTAGCCAAAAAAAATCCCTTAACTTAATCCAATTAGCTTCATCAAATAAAAGATCACCCTTTTTTACCTCTCTCTTCCTTAGTTTCAACGACTCCCTCATTACCCGACACCAAAACACCTCTGTTAAGAGGAATACAATCAGGGACATCAATTTCTAACAGTCTTATGCAAAATATTTATGACATCAGCTCGTTATACTTCGCTGGGGGATTTGGGTCTCTCAGGGTAAAGTCAATCAGTGGAACAAGAGATATTATTAAAAAAAATAAAATATTTAGGAATGAGATTCAATCAAATCGAGGTGGCAGGAACAACTGCATGTATCCTACTTCTTGTGCTTGATAATTACTTCAATGGAACAGGTGTGGAAGTGATCTAATTTGAAAAGAATGGGAAGAATGGTCTATTATGGCAGTGAAGCCAAACCTCGGATCTCCATATCCCCAGAAGCATCCTCTCTGAATTTTCAGGAGTTTTTAGAAGTTAATACATGAATGTGTAACACAATGGACTGAATTTTTACAGTAAGTGATGGAGACAATGATGCTAATTCGACTTCCGAAATGACTTGAACAACACTTGCTGCTACAACAGAAAAGATGGCCGAGAGCTAGGGATGGGAATTTCTGACATGACACGAAAATACGATTTGAAATTAGTGAGTTAGAGTTGATTATTTTTTTACACGAATCCGTAAATGACATAACTCGTGAATACGAATAATAAATGGGTCGGATTAACGTCAAAATATGAACAATACGAAATTGACACGATTAACTCGTTTAATTACGATTATAGGAATAAAATATCATTTTTTAATTATTTTTTTCAAGTATTGACATAATTCTTGTATAAAAAAAGATGTCTTTACTCATTTTTATTAAGTTAATTTTTAGTATATAGAAAAGTATGTGCATGATTTCAATTAAGTGATAATAGAATTTGAGATTTTAATCTTAACGTTAAATTTTTTATTCACGGATTACATGAGTTAACACGAAAACAATACGAAAATAAACAAGTTAAGTCGACATGACATGATTAGTTAAATAAGTTAAGTTAGAGTTGACTAGTGTTTGACATGAACCCGTAAATAACACGGCACGAACCCGTAAATGGCACGACACAAATATAGTCTACACGGCATGATTATCACCCCTATTGAGAACCTGGGCAATGAAGAAGTATTGAGAGTACGATAAAAGTGTTCTATTATGATCTTACTTTCAAGGGTTCAAGTCGCGCAAAATCTCTCTACTCGTAAGATAAAATTGTATATGTTTAACACCCCTCATGACCCCACAGTAGGGAAAGTGTTGTGCATTGAACCATCCTCTTTAGTCATATTACACAAACCTCTTGATCTCGCTACGATAAGTGCCTCGTACAGAGACTGCTGAACCTCATGCACAGGCTGCCCTTTACCATTTGTATATATAACAACTTTATAGAAATAGAAGATTGGTGGGAAACTGCAACCATGCCATGTACAAACTATCATAGCAGTTAGAATGCTAAGTAGAATTGTTATGCCCTGCATCTATCATACAACGAATCTTAACGCAAAGCTTCAGAATCTATCAGGAAGTTTAAACCCTTATCAGATACAGAGAGATGTAGATGATCACAGTTTAGCACTTAATGATTAATTATCGGTATAATCATATTAGTATAAAATACAAATAATTCACATTTACAAAGATTAGGAATTCTAAAACCACTTCCTAATCAATTAGTGGCATCCTACCGGTTGTAGTCTGTATCGCAGCTTTTGCGCTTTGCATTTTCAGATCTTCTCCACGCCGCTTCAAGTCTTGGGACCTGATGAATTCTTCAATTTTCGCTTTAAGCTCGGTGTTAGGAATCAACATGTCCGGGGTAAGATGGGAACGATTGAATGGATCGCTCTGTAATTCAAAGAATTAGAGAGAATTGTAAACCATGACTTTAGATGATCAAATAAATATCAATTAAGTAGGAGTGGAAGATGTACATTATCACTTAAAAGATGCCTCTGAATGATGGGTCTGTCGACTGTGACCCCTGAAGAAGGTAAAATAACTGGATCCTTCATTAAAGTGTACTGCAATCCAACATAAGTGATCAGCATTTTCCCCTTTCTATCAGCAGTACAAATATAACACGAAGAAACAGATAATGGCAGGATTTTAAATTATAATGCTCAAACAAGAGTAATTATCATAGGTTAATGATCAAACTATGGCAAGAATGACACATGAGATGTACTTGGATGGGGTCTAGGAATTCATCTGGTATCTCTCCAAGGGCAGCTTCGGCATCCATGGCCTCAGAAGCTGCAGCTTTGGCTTTTGAACCGAGCCTACTGAATTCCTGGATGATCCTCCCATCTTCACCAATTCTCCTGAGGACATCTACCGCAGCAGTAAACAACTGCAGCAGATTTGAACTGTTAGATTACATTTAAGCAAGTCTACAGTAACAAGAGAGAAAATCTGAATTGTCAAAAAAGAGTTTAGTGGTAGATATAGTCAATGAGAAGTGCAAAAGAGACTCAAATTCCACTGAATACCTGTTCGTTATAGGAACGACCATCCTTAGTGATGGCAGCTGGAAAAATGTTTTCTTTATCACCCCTTGCTAGATGAACATATATTTTCACAATCTTCAAATCAGAAAACACAAAGTCAGTCTGGCTACATTTTGGTCCAAGCTGTAATCACATTACACATGAGTGTACTGATTGACCATGACAAATACTGAAGTATCATGGGAAATGTTACTGACAAATAGCATATTCAATTGGCTTTTGGAGAAAGATTTCAATTTTAATTTCGTTTTTCTAAGAAGGCACATTTGATTATTAGAGCAATGTTACACCGCATCTTGAGAGGCAATGCATACGATGCAAAGATGGGAGACATTAGTCTGCCACAAATTTCAATTATACAAGTCACTAACAGGTCATGCTTGTGAAAACAAATTGTCCAACATAAATGCTGGCATGCATTCAGTTGGAAACATGATCACATCACGGTCCTCATCAAATTGAAATAACAAATAATAGAACTAATCATCAATTCGTTACGGATTCGATCAACCCCCAGAATTAACAAGGTTTTTTTAAACCCTCACATCAAAAAATATAAGGAAAGGTACAGACTGAAGAATAAGTCATGCTATTAACTAACAATTCCTTACAGACCCGCTAGATGGAACCTGCCAGATTATTACCTTCGACACTTGATTGGTTTGCGAATAATCAAAAATGATGTCCATATACGAGGAAATTGAAAGATGGATGTGATGCTAACCTGCTTAAGCAACTGTTTTGGATCGAACTCATACTTTTCAGGTTCTTTTAAGCTAAGAGATTTCCTTTGGGGTCCCACAAGTTGCAACAAGAAGTAATTCAACATGCTGGCCACTCTTTCAACCTATAAGTAACCCAAAAAAAATCCAGTGACTCAAACGATGTGTAATTTATCATAACTCAGAAAAGAAAACGGACAGAAAATGAAAAATCACCATCTCTGGAAGTAGGAAAGGAGCTGTAATCTGCTCTGAAGTGAATGCCAGCAAGCTCACATCTTCATTTGCCAGTTTCATATCAATCCGTATGATCTAGAGCACACATTAATTTCATGGGGATAAGAATTCATTATTAAACAAAGGCTAGTGTTGATAATGATTATTTCTCTATTTTTCAAAGTAAATCAATACAAAAAAAGTTCCAAAAATAAAATAAACGCTAACATTCTCTTGAGATTGGAAAAGTTGGGTTCTCTCCTGCCTCTCTTGAGCTGATCTTCGCTCCCATTCTACCGTATTAGACATCTCAGCTGCCAGCTCTTTGAGTTCAAGAATTTTATTAAGACTTTCATCGAGAAGATAGATGCTATCATTGATTAGGAAGTTTAAGAAATTCAGATAGCCACCCTTCTCCTCTTCCTTAGCAATCTGGAAAAGCATATTAATGTCAGAAGAGCAAAATTTCAACTGACAAAAAGCTAAAAGCCACATATAATACTAAACAGTGACCGAAGATGGTTCTACCTGTCTCCATGTATTGCGGTGACTAGGAACCTGCCATAGGTATTCAAGAAGTTCGGCAATGTTGTGGCGGATGTTAAATTTATCATAGAACTGCATCAGGATAGAAACGATTTTGTCAACCTTCCATATATTAAGTCAACATAAATCACAGAAGACAATTAAATCACAAATATCATTAAAAAAAATTATAAAAAGAAAAAAGAAAAATTAGGAAGGACCTCGTGAGGTATTTTATTACCAAAAAAAAGGTCAAATGATATAGATCTCATGTTGCCAGCAAATGTTAATAACCAAAAATTTCTTCAAATACAAATCTAATAAAACCAGCTTATGTACGAAAACAGATTGAGCCCGTGAAGACCGATACCCAACTCAGAAGGCACCCAAAGGCCATTGACAGCTAGAACTTTGATAGGATGCCTCTTAATTCATTAGATCCAGAAACTTTACAGATACTGCCACTCCATAACCCGATATAGGCAAACACATTTTTTCAGTAAAGTGGCAAGAAATTAAATCCAAGGTCAAAGAATTTAGATGCATAGCTTTCTCAGCCCTCCAAATTAGCAATGCCACGACTAAGTTATGTCATCATCCCTCTCGGTGCTCTTGTTAGCATTGATGCATTACTTGTCTATCTGGGGGAGACACAATCATTGACCAGACACATGGATAACAATTATGAATGATTTTATTTGGTCAGAACCTTGTAGATGGAGTAACAATGCATTCTTGCCAGCCAGATTTTTCCCATTTGGCGTACCAAAATACCATCATAACCTTATGAATGATTTGGAAAAGGTAAGAGATGACAAGACTTCAGTAACCAGTGAATAGTGAATACCACCCTTCTGTTTATAATTAACATTGATTCTGAAAAGACCGACTGATACCAAACAGGGATCAAGAAGCAAAGGCGAATGAAGAAAATACTATTCCAATGAGAGCTACAAAATGAAGCTGCTGCTGTTTCTCAAACACATAATGATAAATTGGAGAGACAATCACCTGTGTGTGGGAACCTGTGAACTCTATGTCAACATAAAGCTTTAGAAGATTCCTCACAAGATATTCTAGAGACAGCTGGTGCCCTTCAAATAGGGTAGATGTAATAGATGAGCCACTGCAACACATTTGGTTAGAGGCATAAGTACCTAAATATTCAGCTTGCGAAACTAAAGAGATTAAAAAGAAGTGAAATATCTTCTATTGATGTGCATCGGAAAACATAAAATCACCTTCCACGGGGCATCCAGTAGTTCAGTACTTCAACCATCTTCGCTCTTAGATATGGGTTTCTAATATACTCTGGACTTGCCATGAACATGATGATGAAGTTCATAAAATCATCCTGTAAGAAAAAATGACCCAGTACATAGATTAAATGCATCAAAGACATTATAAAGAATAAGAATGCACACAAAAATTGTAGAAAACTGTCGTACCAGAGAGACCCCATCCAAAGCTTTTGGAATCCGAGAGGCAAAAATAAGCAATTCCAAGGCATCTTCCACGAAATGCTCTGGCATAGATGCAAATTCCATGGGGCATGTCGACGGCAGAGGCATTTTAAAACCCCCTACCAGACCCACTAACCAAACCACCACCAACCGGTAGAAAGACAAGGCATGCTGAACAAGCCCTCCATCCTAAGAATTACAAATTAATTATAACAACACTTGCGCAGAAAAGAAAAGTTAATAATAATCTTGGCAGTTAAAATGACAGTGGGTTAATAAATTTCTATATTGTTTTTTTAAGCCTTGATTACTAATTGGTGGCATCGGGTAGGTCTAAATTTTAACCTCTATGTCGTGTTACTATATAAGTATAACAATATATTTTTTGGCAGGTAAGTATAACCTCATTAATAACTAATAAAAGTTTCACTTCATTGGTTTGACTTATCATTACGATGTATATAAACAGCCCGCAAAAGGATGACATAATCAGTGAAGACAGCGCAACACACTTGCAAGCATGCACACTCCCAAACAGACAGAGGATTCAGGCTGATATACCATAAGTATCTGAGCTTCATAACATAGCTTTTCCTGCGAATATATCTCAATTTCCTTTTCAAGGCCAGCTATATCTCGCTCCAGTTGTTGAGAAGGTGTTTGCTCCTGCCGGGCTTTGAAAGTTGAGAGGGTATCTTCACATCTTGAAATGTCCTGCATAAAATTTCACTCAAAAACATAAATACCATTTATCAATCAAAAAACATGTACTTCAGAATCATTAAGTCCTACTTTGCAAACCAATAAACCATTAAGGCCTAGAAAATTTTCAGTTGGACCAATAAGTCTTGTTTTCTTCAAACAAGCACACTATCTATTTTCTTTTCTTTTTTGCCCTCATAACTGGAAAACCAATTTTTTTAGCTCTAAATATATCTTTTCTTTATTAAACAAATATAAAAACACCTATTTTCAATAAGCTCGTAATATCTTTAATCGCCACTGTATTGACGACTAATTGATTACAGGCCAGCCCTTTAGGGATCATCGCAAGTACTCCTCCGCCCAAGTGGCACGTTGTGGGTTTGAGATCAGAACTTAGCCTCTCCTTGTGGAACAACTTAAAAAAAAATTCAAGTATATAGAGAACTTGTTAGAATCGGTTTTTTAAAAAAGTAGGGACTTATTGGTCTCACTGAACTTCGTGGTTTCTTGGTGAGTGAAGTAGGACTTATAGGTTATTTTTCCAAGAAATAACATAGATTCAAGCAATAAATCACATGACATAGAGATCCAGCATTAATACAAGAAACAAGTCATAACAAAGATTATCTGCAGTCATTATTTATGGTTGATTACCTGAACAAGATGCTTGAAATCAGAAAATGCTTTTAACAGGCCCAGATTGAGCACCCTTGTGGTCATAAAAAAGCACTCACAAATAAAGGGGAATTTAGCTTTCTCGCTACAACTTGACATTGGCTTGTTACTGTGGAGGGAAGAAGGTCCACCAGCAATACTGCCAGAACTGGTTGCTTCTTGAGATTGCAGCAACCGATTTTCTCCATCACTACCTTGTGTAGAGACATCAATTTTTGTAGGATTTTTCTTGTTTAACCATTCAGCAACTTCATCAGATGATGCATGCAGCGCAGTCAATTCCCTGGTACAGATTCATAACCAACATTAGGAATAACAACAGGAAGCTACAATGAAAAGCATAGCAGAAAATATTACATAATAGACGCCCAATTAACTGAAGTCTCCCACCTTAAATTTAAGCGGGTAGTGTTAAATACGTATTTAGGATCAATTTTATCCCTTTTAGATAGATTCACATCTAAGAATGGCTCGCAGAGACGAAGCATGACAGCACTGAGATTCACAAACATGCCTGAACTTGCACAAGACATTGGATCAACCTGCAACCAAATCAGATATAATTCAAGGTTAAACCAGAAACATATGTGTTGACCACCATATTGGTCATATACTTAGGCAGGATGAAGTAGAGAACATGCGGTGATGAAACGTGGTGTTTATTTTTCCTTAAACCAATATATTACACATAAAACTCCAAGGACGAAGTACAAGCCTGCCAATCACTATACCGTAATTCAAATAATGCCATGCTCAGCAAAAAACAAAATTACCTGTATATGAGCCCTTGACGAGTTTTTGTTGATTACCTCTGCAAGATACTCAAGAACATTCTCACGGGTATTTGTATTTTTAAGGAGGCACTTAAGAACTTCTGTCAGGCCATCATATAAATTGTTCATGACGGTTTTGATTGTTGTGAATGAAGATAACAGATCAGCGCGACGACGAGTTGATGCTTCTGAGAAGCATTGTTGGCTGTTGTATAAAGAGATAACAATCTTTCAGTATACTAACCATATTAAGCAGTACCTATCTTGCTATCTTGTTTATAAACACGCCTAAGCGATAGATTCAAATTTGAATAACATGAAAGTCTGGATCAGGTCTCCACAGGGACTTCCCCGTTTCTGTTTTTTCTTCTTTCGCTGTTAAAATGGGAGGGGGAAGGGGGATATGTCCAAATAAGCAAAGAAATATATTCCTTACTGGAAATATCTTTCAATGTATTTTATTTACAAAGATATTTTCATTAGAATAGGCCAATAAGATTACACACAAGTTTTAAAAAAAAAAAAACAGCAAGGTTTGGGGGTGGGGGATAGAATATCCATCAAGCAAAACTAGCTTATGTCATGCCATATTTTCCAAACACCTTGCTGCTGAGCTTAGGGCTATTAGGTTACCAAGGTCCAATCATCAAAACCTCTGAATAATCCTTTTAGATTTTCAGTACGGAAAGCTAAAGTAAGGAATGCGACTAGAGAAGACATCTGCAATACAAAATCTTTGCCTCTTTGGTAAATTCTGCAATTCTCCTGCACTATCACTCAACATTAATCCATTTAACTCATTGTACAATGCAGAACTTCAAGCTCAACTAACAATAGAACTTTAAAAGAGCAGGAACACAAAAACTTCAAATCCACTCTACCAACTAAAGTCAAGTATCATTATAAGTTAAAACAAAACAGTAGTAAAACATAAGTTCAACCAAGTTTACAGAACAGGGATACTATCTTCCCAAGCACAGAAAATGGAATGAGAAAAATCGAATTGCAACCTACAAAAGTATATGCCAAGCAGAGATAAAGGACAACCTAGAAACTGGGAAAGAAAAAACGAACTCACCCGACATCAGGGTGACCTTTGAATAGGGCATGATCGTACAAAGCACTAACATGAAAGAAAGGACCTAAAGTGCTAGTCATCTCCATAACCCGTCCATTCAAATACGCTCCCTTCGGAATCCACCAAGGGTGATTTACCAAACACTTTGCACCAATGGGGTAATTGATCAACAACAACAGAGCCCTCAAAGGCTGTTGAAAATTCCCAAGAGCCGAAACCGAAAGCACACTCCCTCTCAAATCCTCATACAACTGCTTCAATATCGGGTTCATACTATCAAAATCTTCATCCCTAAAAAACTCCTCCAGAAACCCAGGCGGACATGAAACCCCCCCACTACTACTCCCCCCTCCAAACCCATCAACTAAACTCGAAACCTCCGAATAAATCAATGACAACAAAGGAGAAACATTGCTTTTATTCGTATCCCAATTCGGAAACATATCAGGATTCCCTAGATGAATTCTACAATACGAAACCGTCAATTTTTGGGCCTGTTTAACCACCACTTCCATCGCAGACCTCACATTCGTATCTTTCATGGAAGTAATTTTCTTTCCCTCGTCATATGCTCGACGATAACAGTTAACCAAATACTGAAACGGCGGTTCCGCCGACGGAAAATCACCTGAAAGCCTATCGATCAAAATTCTTTCCAGCAAATCCCTCGAAAGTCTCAATTCCATTCCCTCGCTGAGAATTTCAGCTGCCGTCATCTCCAAATACACAATACGACCATCGTTTTCCATCGAATCAACGAGTGAAACAAGAAAAATTTTCCGGAGGATTATGTCCTCGATTTCCTCCCTTGATCTTTGAGGTTTTGAGGTCGCCATAGCTCACAATCAGAGAAATATATATATATATATAAATACTCAACGGAAAATCGATCTTACAGAGCCGATCAGTAGTCAGAGAATAGTGGTGAGAATTATCGAAGACTATACACAGATCTCTAGTGACCAAAGAAAGATGGAAGACGAAAAACTTTAGGTTGGAGAATTACATGGGTGGAAGTGAAAATAGGGTTAATTACAAAATATCCCATTCAATTTTGGGTAGTTTGCTATTCACCCTTTCAAATTTTAATTTCAACGAATAATCTCTTTTAAGTTTGAATATTTTACAATTAATTCCAATAATTAATTTTAAACTATAAAAAAATGACATAAATTAGACCTGAAAAATTCATAAAATCTCTATTTTTTGTCAAAAAGACACAATTACTCCTGCAAAATAGTGTGTGTGCGCGCGCGTGCATGTGTTAGTGTTGGGTGGAGGCAGAGGCAAACATGATGCTTTGTAACGTGTTGATATTGGGTTGAACATATGTATTTTTTTATTTTTTTAATTAGTATCTAAAAAAAAATGAAAAATAATGTATAAGATAAAATGTATAATAATACTTTCATGTTCCAACCATCGTTGTCGGTCAATTTAGTATGCATGAAACTTAGAGGAACAAATTATAATATTTAAAATTATAGAAAACTGTTTGTAATAAAATACATAATTTGAGGGGCCAATTATAATTAACCCTCGAAAATATATAATAACTTTGGGTATCCTATTTCTGCCATAACTAGGACTCTAATCATTACCCAAAGACAACCATTACAATTTCTAAATCGATTATCCCAATTCCAAATATAATTCTTATCCAACATTATCCTAATATAATTAACCCTTGAAAATATTATTTAAATTTTTCTTGTTGATCTTATATTTGTTAAGATAATATATCGTAGGATCGTGTTTTCAACTAATTGTGGGACTCATTGCCAATCAACCGATAAAAAGGAATTAAATCAACAAATAAGGCCAATAAATTAAATTTAAATAATATTGATCATTAATTTTTATGACAAATGCGATCTAAAAAATTAATAATTGATAAAAAAAAAAAAAACTATGTGAAGCCTAAGTCTAAATAGGAATTAAAATTTTACATGTGACACAATGCATATTAGAATCTTCTTGCAAGCCATCAGCTATTCATATTAGCGATTGCAGTAGTAAAATTTCACCGATTTTTCTCTCATAAGATGAAGATGCTTGTTTTGCAGGGCTCTTCTAATTGAAAGTCTTGAAGAAGTAGAAGAAGAAACAGCGGTAGACATGATCGATTTCCTGAGCTGGAGATTTGAGAGTAAACATGATTGACTCGTATGAAATTAGACGCCAAATAGGCAAATATTGATAGTAGATTAGCAAAAATTAATCCATGCATTGGATTTTTTGAAAAAAAAAATATAAAATAAAATAAACCTAGTAATTATTATTCTCTTTTTTTTTTTAGAAAACATATACAACATAATAATAGCAGTAGCTTAATTAACTCATCATTCTTGATCGTCATTCTCAATCTCATTTTATTTAATAATCTAGTTGCAACAAAACAATGAGTCATCTAATAAACCTAGTGGTAGTTCAGCTACCTGCTAAACCCCTTATTTATGATTTGAATGTACCCCACTTATTTGTTGTGTGAATGAAATTCCATTGATGGTAATAGACTTGTGGGAGATTGATTAAGGAGAAAGAGGATAAAGACGAAGAAAAACTCGAATTCATTTGCAAAAGGATTATACTATACGAGATCATAGAGTAATATAAACGTGTGATTAAAGTAAGATGACAATAATTAAGGAATTCAGATTCAATCCTGTCTCATATAACACAACTACAGTACTTCGTGCAAACCTCAATTATTTCACTATGGTTAAAATGCATACCGCCCTCAAAAACATTTATTATGGTTAAAATGTTTATTGTGATTAAAAAATTAAAACATAAGTTCTAAAATAAGTCGTTGATATCCACTGGGGAGCATTGTCCACCAGCACCACACAGCTATCTGCAAGTAATCTTACCGCACCTACGTCGGCGTCGAAGTTAAGATCCCATCACGTGCTCTGGACGCTGAAGAGTATGTTTAGCCCCAACGAGTTGTTGTACCTATGAAAACTCGAACCCAAACATTGAGCGAGGAAATTCGAATTTTTACTCGCTAGACTAGCAGCTCGTTGGTGGATAAATCATTGTTCATAGTTCATAGTGTTGGCTAAAGAAATACCATCACAAAATCATATACAACACAATGGATACGTTGTTCTTCATACAATGACACAAATCGTGTGCAATTGAGCTCGTTTAATAGAAATACCTGTCTGTCCACCTTCAAATCAAAAGCTGAAAAATCATATCAAAATTAGTTCCCATTTTTGCCACATTAAGGTCCCAATAGGCTCTTATTCAAGGTGGTCATGTGGCCTGAGAGACAGGAACATTGCAGCATACTGCCGAAGCCGATGCTCAGTACTGCCACCATTCTCCATCTCATGATCCACCAGAAGCTTAGTCCTCCGAATGTACCGTCGCCAAGCCAACTGTATATTCACGGCTGCCCATGTTCTCCAGTTGGATGAATAATATCGCGCTGTTCGCTTAAGCTTCTCGTTAGCAAATTTGTAGCGGAAGTGATCAGTGATGTATCGAACATGTTCAACATCGAGGCCATATGCTTCTGTTGATTCAACACAAGTAAATGTTGCAGATGAGGCTGGAAGTCTGTCTACGAATGGGCGGCGAAGGCACCATGAAAGAAGTTCATCACCCAAAAAGCCTCCGGGTTTTAAAATGTTTGTGGCTACCATGCCTTTGCTTAATTTTTGACTACTTATTACACACCCACGAACGATGAACACAATCCTCTGAACAGGGTCTCCTTCTCTAATGATCTGTTTCATGTAGACATCAAAATATAATACATAGTTGTTGTTATGTGTAGATAATCATGAATTGATTGGTAATTGTCTGGCATTATACCTTCTCATCTCTGGAGAAGACCAGTGGCTTAACACGGTCACAGATGTTGTCAAGGATAAGATCATCCAGACTGTGAAACAGAGGTACCTGAAAAGTAAAATCAAAATCACAATATATAATACATATGAGGGCTTTGCTAACTATGTAGAAATGTTCTCAAGAAAGTCGTAAAAATGATCCGTGATAATGACTCATAGTAGCTGTGATAACATGTTCATCGTTTCTATATTTGGAAAAAGAAAAAGATATCCCTCTCAGCATTCAGGAAGAAGCCCTGCACTTTCATATTGGTATTTGGCTCTTTCGTTTACCTTTTTTATGAGGTCTAGGCAAAGAAAGCGCTTAATTTCTCGTCGAAGCCCTTGTGGCAAGTCTTCAATCATTTCCATTTCATCTTCTCCTCCCATGGCTGCCCATCTTTGGCGTTCAAAATGGCGAACTCTTTGTCTCAGTTGAGATGGCAATTGTCTCCGCCTCATCCACCATTCCATATCTCGACACCTTAGTTGCATTTTTCTCTTCTTCGCCATAACAGCATGCAAAAATACCTTAATAGCAGAATTTTAGCAAAATAGTCATAGTGCCTAGTCTCATGTCCAAGATTGCATTTCTGGAAATAGGACCTTAGTATAGAAAATTTAAGCAAGAAGAAGAGTTTTAAGGTACCTGAATGTTCCCAATCAACAGAGTAAAGAGCATCAAGCCACTAAGCACAATACATATACTGAAGATCACCTCTACAAAGTTACTTGTTGGTTCCAGGTTATTGCCAAAAGTGCTGTAACAAAAATGCAAAAATCAATCATGTTTCCGAGAATACCATAAAGAGTCGAATTAGGAGCCAGTAAAAAACCCAACACTAAATATACTCAAAAAATTCAGACAAAGATTAGTCAGCAGTGACTCCAAATTCAATATTGTTTCATCAAAGTTCTATTACTTCGAGGTCTCACCTAATATGAGTGCGCTGCTAGTTACATAATGAAATTTCTATAACAAACCCTTCCCTAAGGACACAAGTTTAGATAGTTTAATACCGTCTAATCAATAAATTTGAGGAGAATCTTATTTCAATAAGGCAGAAATGCAGCTCCAACATGCAAAGTCAATTGCATGTGTATACAGAGAATTTCAAAAATCAAAATCAAGAACCAAACATACAAAATTCAGAAACACCCTCCAAAATCCATTGGTTTTGCAGGACACAGCAACAAAAAGATCACTGTGTGGGCTCAGAAAACCTATTCTATCATTCTTTTTGTTTTCAAAAGTCAAAACTGAAGCAATAATATCCAGAACTAATCTTCAAAGTGACGACAGCCAGTAAGTACATGCATGACACTTGTTTCAAATCTGAAAAAGGGAAAACTGGCTTCAAGTTCATGTAGAAACCCAACTTTCATTGTTACCTGAGAGTAAATAAACCCCAGAATATGGGATAAAGGATCTTAACCCTGATCAAGTTGCTAGTTATGACTGGGAGAGCCCATTTGTAGATCCCATAACGAAATGGTCCATTCATATCTAAGCACAATGGCTTTCTGACAGTAATTGTTGAGTTCCCACCACATGGATTCCCTATAGTGTCTGCTGGTAACAGAAACTGGTAACAAACCTCTTCTTTGCACGCCAAAGACAAACTACATATGTTTTTTCTGTCGCAGTGCTGCCTGAGGCATGAGGCTACACGTTGTATCGCAAGGACATACCAGCATCCCCCAGCAACCTGAAAACAGGATGAACCAAAAAGGCAGAGGAAGATGTCAGTGGCTGTTAATAAAGCTTTAGACAGTGGGAGTAAGGTAAGCTTACGTGAGAGGCAATGAAGAAGGCAATGAGATTAAGGCTAAAACCCCACCAAATGGTGCCGAAGATGTAACCTGTAACCTTCTGCATTCTTCTCATTAGGGATATGCAATGGTAGACCTTGGGGAGGAACTGGAACAAGAAGATTAGCAGAAGTATGGTCATAATGAGCTTTATCTCTTCTTGTCTGATCAATCTTGGTACCACTAACCAAAATACAGCCTGAACAAAGAAGAAAAACGAAAAAAATGATTGCAACATTCAAATCAAAACAGAATAGAAGAAGGCACACTACACCTTATCCTTATTCAAATCAAACAGAAGGCTCACTACACCTTATTCTTATTCAAATCAAACAGAAGGACTCATTTGTTGAAGTATAAATACTTAAATTACACTATCTCCAATAACTTATACATTTGGAGTAGACGGTTGTTATTCTTTTAGTTAAAAAAAAAATGGAGTAGACGGTTGTTTAACATGGTATCATCACCGCCACTTGTTTAACAGACCTAGTCTTGAATATTTCACATTGGATAAAAGTGTTTGTATATAGAGTTTTTTTAAGTCCAAATTTTTTGTCATTTTATTTTGTTGATCCTAATTTTTTATCTACTTACAAAATCTATATAATAAAGGAGTTACGAGTTTCAATCTTACCTTCATATATTTTTCAGCCCATTTCTATCACATCACCCATTTTTATAATAAGTTAAATCATTTAATTTTTGATTCAATATAATTTTTATTTCAAACATTGTTCATATGATATTGTACATATAATAATATTTTGTTGAGGTCATTCATTTTAAAAAAAAATTATCAATTGTTTTTTTTTTTAAATAATGGACAGAAATTAATTTTAAACTATGTAATTAAATATAGAATCAATTTTTTAAAAATTAATGGATAGTACAAAAGGACATTGCTATTTTATACAATGAGATCAATTTTTTCAGAATTCGAATTTTTTATTATACCGTGTCTTCTGGGAGGTGATATCTACTGATCATATTGTACTACACAATAATCATTGATGGGCCTAAGGTAGCTCCGTCCATGGTAAAAGTGGCTCATTACTAGCCAAATGACTAACCTGGGGGACCGGGAGTATCACGAAAGCGTCGAACCAGAACCCTTTAAGCGACCGGACGTAGTGAGAAGCAATGGCACGTGAGTCCCACACGAGCTTCCCACACCCAACCACCAACGACTCTCTCGACACGTACGCCAACCGGAACTGAAGCCACAAGTGGCAGAGGTGAACTGCGTCAAGACACGTTCGAAGCACCGTCACTATCGCCGCCAATCCACCGTCCATGTACAAACAAGGCGAGCCACCGCGACCGATGGATAAGGAATAGAAGAACAGAGGATCAGCGGCCAAGGCCATGCCACGTGCCAGTAACAGAGTCCGGTTCCATCTCTGCACCTTCTTGGTCCGAGGGTCCAAAACCCGGCCGAATGGTCCCGACAGTCGCCGATTGCAGGTAGACCGGTTCTCGCCGGTTGTTGGACCGGACCGGTATTGAATCGGAATTAGCGATGAACCGGCTGAGGCTTCCCATTCGGGCTGGTTTGCCTTGTCGCAACAAGTGGAGTGAAAAACAGGTGCTCCAGCTTCTGTACATGCGTAACACTCGACGGTGTTCAAAGTTGGAGAGTCGTCAATGGAGTCGCTATTTTCCTGTGGAATTGTCCGTCGCCGGAATATTCCGGATCCAAACCACCTGTGGTGAAATTCATTATACAAATGACAAGAAACACGGTTAATCACTTCAAATTTCGAAGAAAAACATGATTAAAACACGACCCAACAAAAATTCAGAAGAAATACATATATGATACAGATTGTTGAAGTTGTAGGTGACCTTGAGAATGAAAACTGGAGGTCTGGACTAGAGGGCATGTTTGGAAGCCCGAAACCATGGGATAGAAACAGAAGTAGAAGAGAGAAATAACACGAGTAATCTCTCAGAAGATTTTGGTACTGCCTTCCAGGTGTTGTAATAAAAAAAGGTTCCGATGCATGTAATTTTTGTAAGTGATTGTATATATATTTGCAGCTGAATCCAAAGCGAGAAGGTGTGTGTGAGAGTTCTAGAAAGAGAAGGAAATACGATCAGTCATGTATAGGATATGCCATACGTATATGGCGATGCGATAAGTGGGGATTTGAGAGGAGAGGAGAGAGAGAGATTTGTGTTTTGGTCTGATTATGGGAGGGTCTGTCATATGGGCCTATGGCACATGCCGACGATGTTCTTGGCTTGAGGACGAACAACCACTTACGGAACGTACATAACAGTGGGGTCCGGTGGAAAGTGAGAGTCTATTGACATAAGCTCAAGTTACGGCGATCAAACTACGGTCAGTAAATAGCTACCAGTTATTTAATTATTTGATAATCAAACTTATTCTTTAATAAATGATTATTATAAATCAGGCTCAATAGAATTTGATTAATTTTTTTTTTTTCTGTTATTAAGGTAGAAATCTAAACTAAGAATTCTCATTTTTTTTTTTTTATCATTAATCTAATCATTGTTTGTGTTCCAGAATTCTATTTTATCATCAATTCAATCACCGAATTGACAAAATGAATGAAAATAAACAAGCAAAGGTAAGAAGGGGACAATTCTTCATGAATCGAAGGATCCGGTTCAAAAGATGTAAGAATTTTTTTTTTCTATTGAGACTGTCCAGAGGGAGTCGGCGGGCTCTAGCGTAGGAGAGGATCAACAGGCCCAATACAAAGAATAAGAGTTTAGACTGGTTCTCTAAATAAATTTCCAAGGGTCCTTAGCATTCGTAGTTCTTATTTAATCACGTTAAGTTTAATAGAGTAATCGGCGCAAGTCTGAACGTCCTATAAAACAAAAAAAACATCTCAACCACATTTTTTTAAGACTCTTCATTGTTATGTAAAATCTAAATGTGTAAAACTCGAAATTAAAAGCTGGAGCTATTAATTAGTGAAATCTTATGTGCAGATCTCAAATATATCAATAATGTTATACTGACCAAAATTAGCGACCAAAAAGAGTGATCAAATGACATGACGGTTGACGTCACGCCTAATCAGCCTTCCACATCAGCCGCCGTGTTTATTTGGTCAATTTTTTTGGTCCATAATTTTAGTCAGTGGAGTATTATTGCAAATATATATCCTCTATTTTTTAGGGAACAACAAAGCACTTGTTGCCATTTTGATCTTCTTATAAATAAAGTCTTAATAGCTGGTAGCCTGGTACAAGCTTTCGTGTCTTCTCATTCACTTTCCTGTCTTCTCATTCGCTTTTTTTTTCCCTTCACATGCACGTAAACATAGGGCATGTTTGTTTTCGATTTCAGAGTAGTATAAGGACACGGAATAAGTAAAAATAGTTCAGAATATTTTTTATACCCTGTTTGTTTTATGTCCTTATCTGTCAAGTTACACCTTTTGAAATTAATATCAGCTCAGATATTACAGTGTAAATAAACTCATGTAGGAGATATTATTCAATACCACCTAGGACGTGGAAGATAAATAAATTAAAATAGAGAGAGAATAGACTGATTTGAATGGTTTGGCTCACACTCCAAACTCACAACATTGTATTGCTATTTATAGGATTACCCAATAACAGAGCAGATCACAAAGTGGAGCTTTCGAGTGTTAACGAAGACGAACTATTCAGACTCGGTTCAAAAAAAAATCGGCTCGAGCTCGATTCGTATTCTAAACGAGATGGGTTTGAACAATTTTTTAGACTTCTTTAAAAAAACTAGGCTAAAAAGTTCGGTTCAAGTTTACAAAGCTCGACTCGTTTATATGTAAAATAATCGATACTCGAGTTACTCGGGCTCGGGCTCGGCTTGAGTTCTAAATGAGCCGAAATTGAATAATTTTTTAGACTCATTTAAAAAAATAAGCTAGTCAAACTCAAATTCAAACTCACAAAATTTGACTTAATTAACAAGCCTAATGAACCTCAACGACTCTATTAGTTACAATCGGAATTTAGAAAGGGTCAAATGAACACAAAATTCGTAGGAGATGAAACTGCCTTGCTTGAGTCTTGGTCAACCTCTTCAGTAGACATTTTAATAGGAGGTGGTATTAAAATGAGGTATAAAATTAATACATGGTATTAAATTAGTAAATTATTATAATAACTTTTTAATGCCTAATGTTCAACATCAGACAATGGCATTAAAATCAATTGATATAAAATAAAATATTTATTGTTGTGAGAACCACACGAAAAATAAATTACAATATTAGTCTTTCAAGTGTCTAATAATTTAAACCAAATGGAGGATATTTAAGTCAATTATCAAATACAATCATTACTTTTATACGAGGACCCACACGTATTGCAAAAATTACAAACTAAACATGGTATAAGATTGAAAAAAATATTAAATTATGTCTTCCATACCCATGGGGTTGGAAATAAGACTCCAATCCCATGACGACCTCTGTCTCAAAAATTAAAGTTTTTGCCATTGATCTTATGCTAATTTTTTATTTGATCTCCTTGGAACCTCAATATTTACAGTAGTATTTGGGTGAATGACACTTTGCACTTTGGAAAAAAATTTATATTTTTAATTTGAACCTTGAAAGATTAAATTTTTTATATTGCACCCCCGATCGAACAATTAAAAAAAAGAACAATGTGGTAACAACTAATATGTTTCTTCGTCGAACAATTTTTTGGTGTTGTATACTCTATTTTATTTGTATATTACGCAATTTTAAGTGTTTTACATGAAAACTTCATCCTTAATTTTGTAAAAGTGAACCAATTTGTTGCTTCGTCCAATTGTAGGTACTTGACAAATTCTACAAAACAAATGAAGAAAGTAGACTATTTGGAGCAACAAAAGAAGTGGTTCGGGGGGGGGGGGGCTCTTGTCGAGCGTCTGAGGGGGTTGGTTCACCACGCCTTGAAATTACAGAACTGGCTGGAATCATCAGTAATTCTCTCTTCAAAAAATGACAAAGATTTAAAAGGAAAAACTATTCTCGATGCAGCAAGCAGTACATAATCAAAAAGAACAACCTTTATATGTTACTCAATTTTATAAAAATGGACCACATTGTTACCATTTATGTGCTTGAGAGTGTAACTTACAAATTTTAATTTTGTATAAAGATCTTTTAATATTCAACTATACAAGTGTCATTTTGTTATTGGACCTCCCCAGTTTCAAGTTTCTGTTTCCTTCCCACTTCTGATAGCTATATATATCTCCCTCCCTTCCTCCCCATACGTTCCTTCTAGATGCAGGTTATAATTCTTTATTTCATGCCAGCTCATATATGTCACCAAGAATTAAAAGGACCTCTAACGGCAAGAGAACACCTGGTTATATACTACAGTTGTCTTTATTAGCGATATTTTGTACTATGCACGAGATTTATATTTCTACGTTGTTGGTCTTATAGCAAACCCACCATATCTCCCCGAAAGATTCGATTAATGTCTAGTAGTATCACAAAGAGAAAAAAAGGGAGGAAAATGACCAGTTAAAATAGAAGAGAAAATGTGAAGTTGAAAAAAAATAAAAGAATAAAGATAGAGAATGAATATATACGTGCGATGTGGAAGAATTCGATTATAGAAAAATTAGATAAAAAATAAAAAATTACGCAAATGGAAATCTAGAAACTCTAAGAAGATATGATAGAGAGTGATTTTTTTTTTTGTTAAAATTTTCATAATTATGATAGGTTGATTAGGAATCAGAATGTAAGAGTTTGCAAAATAATCCCCTCAGCAATATCTACTATAGTTTGTTGAATAGTTTGTTGACACGTTGTGTTGACAACAGTTATTAATCATTACAAATTATAAGTACTTACAAATTCAGAGACTGTTCATCAATGTTTTAATTATGAATCACATGAAAATTCTTATTACAATATGTCCCCTTCTAAAAAGATGAATTCAAACTTAAAATCATTAATATAGCATAATGTCCATACACATGTTCTTCATTATTGTTTCTTGTTTTTTTTCTCATTAAGAGCTTCCAAGTCCACAAATTGTAAAAAAATAAAAAAATTTGAGCCCTAAGCGAAAAAATAGGGTTAATTATAAATTGTACCTCAAAAGATCGTTCGAATATCAATTTATACTCCCAAAGATAAAAAATTTTAATTTACACCTTCAAAAATAAAAATTTGTATCAATGTGCACCTAAAACTAACCGCCGTTACTTTGCTACCAAAAACTAAATTGATAAATTATACCTAGATTCCCTTATGCTTGTCAGTTAATCATTTGGACCCCTTCACATTTAGAATATTACTCTTACATGTGTAGGGCATCGGTCAACCTAAGTGATCAATCCTTCCTATTAGGGTTCACCGTTTTTTTTAGGATGTTCTTGATCTCCTTATTGGCCAACTCGGCTTGGCTATTGGTTTGTGGGTGATAAGCGGTGGACACCTTGTGTGTGACGCCATACTTATGCATTAAAGATGCAAATGACCTATTACAGAAATGTGAACCACCGTCGCTTATCATTGCACGAGGCATCCCGAACCTCGAAAATATGTTCTCTTTTAAGAATTTGACCACGACCCGGTGGTCATTGGTCTTGGTTGGGATAGTCTCCACCCACTTGGACACGTAGTCCACTGCCAGCAGAATATACAGATAACCAAAAGACATGGTCACGGGCACAAACGTTATGAGATGTAGGAGTAATATTTTAAATGTGAAGGGGTTCAAATGATTAACTGACAAGCATGAGGGAATCGAGGTATAATTTATCAATTTAATTTTAGGTAGCAAACTGATGGCGGTTAGTTTTAGGTGCACATTGATACAAATTTTTATCTTTAAGGGTGCAAGTTGAGATTTTTTATCTTTGAGGGTGCATATTGATACAAATTTCTATCTTTGAGAGTATAAATTGAAAATTTTAATCTTTAGGGGTATAAATTAAAATTCAAACAATCTTTTAAGGTGTAATTTATAATTAACCCGGAAAAATATAAAGGCAGTATTTGTGTCATTGCAATCAATTATCACGTTGATTGGGATGATGGTACTGCCTGATGCAACCCCTTGTCCTGCAAAGAGTGCATAGGTTTTCGTAGTCATAGGATTCTTCTACCTGGCCCCACGTTAATGGTTTGTTTAATAAGAGGGATAAAAAATAATAGGGATTAAAAGTATAAGAGATTGAACTTTGGGGAAATTCTACTTTTTATTTTAAAAGATTTTAAAATTTTTATTTTGTATATTTAAAGATTAAATTTTATACATCGTACTCTTAATGTATCAAAATTGTTATAATGTGGTCATTTTGTTAACTTTCTCTTAGTTTTTTTTTTTCGTGTCATTGGGTTAGTTTTTCACCAAAAAAATAATAAAAGTAAACAGAATGGTCATATTGTAATATTTTTGATATATTGAGGGTATAATTTAAGAAATTTAATATTTAAAAATATAAAATAAAAATTTTAAAATCTTTCAAGATAAAAAATACAAAAAAACTCTTGAACTTTGTATCTTTAGATGATGAAATATATTTTCCCCCTTTCTTATTTGGTAGGAATGATGAAAAAGTAAGATAGAAGAATTTAATATTATTTTAGTTTGTATGAAAAATAAAATTAAAAAGAAATATGATTTGTTAAATACCATAAACACCCTCAAGTTATTAAAAAGTAAAATGTGTGCATGTGAATCTCACCATGCATGATTGTCTGTTGGATGGAACAAAAGAGCGTGGACCCACATAAATTTGTTCTTTCAAGTTTCAACAGGGTTTTAACCTTAACACACAGTCACTTTGAGGACATAAAAATAAATTCAACAGTAGTAATGATTAGTCAACTTTCTCTCTCCAATTTTCCGGGTTGATTCACTTTCCCTCCTCTTTTCTTTTCTCACCCAAACAAAAGAAAACATCATTTTTCTCTCTTATTTTTCATCCACCTTTTTCCCTCCATACCAAATACACTATAATACTCCGTTTGGTACGATAGAAAAATAGAAGGATGAAAAGTTGGAAGGATGAAAAGTGGAAGGGATAGATAAAACATCATGTTTGAAAAGGAAGGAAAATAGGAATGATGAAAAAGTGGATGAATTAACTTTCCTTCCAACTCACCAAAATTAATACCTCCAAAATCAGAAGAAAAGTGAATGAAAAGTTAATTATTTGTGTTGAGATGTATCTTATTTGTCTATATATATTTTAATATATACATATGTTATATATACATCAATTTTATATAAAAATAATAAAATATGTATTTATATATTTATATTTTAAAAAAAATTAAAAATAATAAATAAATAAATAAAAATAAAAATAAACATGTCAACTCGCAACTCGACACGACACAATTAGTTAAATGTGATGATGCACAAAATTGGTTTACACACCACATGTCAATTAAGTAATATAAAAATGCAGTAGAGTAGAAAGAGAGAGAAGACAAAGTATATAGTGGTTTGATCAAGGTGATCTACGTCCACTTTGAATGACAAGGGTCGTCGGGATTTTATTAACTCCGGTGTGGAAAGAGAGCAAATGGTTACAGGCTTTGACAGATGAGGAAATAATCATCTCGAATGAGTCTCATGCCCCCCAAATATTGGTGGGGCTTACAATTTATAGTTGCTCAGCGTAATAATTGCTCAGCGTAATAATTGAATAGTTAGTTTGACGGTCATAATAGATTTGAGTGATTTAATAGTAATTAATTAGCTGATCCGGCGGAGGTGGCGACCTATTCTCAACGGGCAAGGCGTTACGGTGCTCTCCATGAGATTCGGTCAAAGGATGAGGGGAGGGTTGACTCTTTCCAAGGCGGCGATGATGAGTCTCTTGGGATGACCCTTACTCCAAGGTGGCTAGGAGGAGGCTCTTGGATGACCCTTACTCCAAGGTGATTAGGATGAGGCTCTTGAAGACCCTGCTTACTCCCTTGGCGAGTTTGACCGGGTGTGGACCCCTTTGGACTAGATACTTGATCTTTATAAGTTTGGGCTCTTAATTAAGACTGGGCTCGTAGCATGAGTTGAGCCCTTAGGCCTAGCCCATCATTTGCCCCCCAATACCCTGTGTCCAATGGAACTTGGAGAGGAGGGCATTCGGTTGGTTGAATTTGAATTTCGGCTGAAAGCACAACTGGAAAAACTTCGAGAGGCCAAAACATCTGTTCTAGGCCTTTTTTGGACTTTTAATAGCATCAGTCAGCCATGGGCTTGCCGAGAGCTTCGATTTGATATATTATGGGCCCCATTTGGAGTAACGGAGCAAAAATTACGATCAAAATAGCGAGTAGGGTGCTAGACGCGCGGTTTGGGCAAGCAGACAGCTTCTGGGCGAGCGGGCAGTGTTCTGGGCGAGTAGGCAGTGTTCTGGGCGAGTAGGCAGTGTCCTGGGCGAGCAGAATTTTTTTTTTTTTTTTGAAAAAACTTTGGGTGGCCAAAACATCTATTTTTGGGCCTTTTTTGGACTTTTTACATTGTCTTTCACTGCCAAAGGCAATAAGTTTTGTAGGGCTCGCCGAGAGCTTCGATTTGATATATAATAAGTCCCGTTTGGAGTTACGAAGCAAAAGTTACGGTCAAAATAGTGAGCAGACAGCTGGGCGCACTGTTTTGGGCGAGCTTAGGCGAGCATGAGGCCTTGGGTGCCCCTTTCGACGTTGGTTTGGGGAGGTTGGGTGAGTAGGAAGCCTTGGGAGCCCCTTTGGGCGCTAATTTGGGCGGCCAGGCGCTGATGGGTGCTGATCTGGGCGAGCAGCAGACGCCGATGGGTGCTTATCCGGGCGGCCAGACGCTGATCTAGGCACGATTTTGGGCGAGGAGACAACTGGGTGCACGAACCTGAGCGAGCAGGCAGCTGGGCGCGTGCATCTGGGCACCGTTCTGGGTAACTTTGACGAGCAGGCTAGTAGAGAAGGGCATACAGAGGCTGTTGGGCACGCGGGGATCATTGGGCATGTTGGTCGCATGGATAGGCAAGCAAATGAGAGGGAGTTAGGCGCCCTTGGCGCCGCTGGCCAGGTGTCCCAGGCGTTGGGTGTCAGATGGATGAGGCCCCGATTGTTGACATTCAATCTAATGTAGTCTTTGGGTTGCAAGCGACCTATGTTTCAAGATCCTGCCTAGATATGGCAAAAATAATGTTATTCCAAACATCAAAATATTGAACATGATTACCTAGAGAGGGAGAGGCAAACTGCTTGTGCGAGAGCAAATACAGAGTTTGAGTTTGCTCGTGAGAGAGTTGTGCCTCTTGAGACCGAGCTTCTGGCGACCGTGAGAGAGTCGGTAAGCTGGAGATATGGGCTACCTACTTGAAAGCAAAACAGAGGTAGGCCAAACTTTTTTGGCAACTCGCAAGAGAGCCATTAAGTTGGAGATAGGTTGCCTGCTTAAGAGCAGAGCAGAGATAAGCCAAGCTTGTTTGGCGACCTGCGAGAGAGCCGCTAAACTGGAGGTAGGCTGCCTGCTTGAGAGAAGAGCAAAGCAGAGATAGACCAAGCTTTTTTGGCAACCCCCGAGAGAGCTGCTAAACTGGAGATAAGTTACCTGCTTGAGAGTAGTGCAGAGGCCAATTTTTTGGCGACTCGCGAGAGAGAGCCGCTAAGCTGAATATATAGGTTGCCTGCTTGAGAGCAGTGCAGAGGCCAAGCTTTTGGCGACCCGCGACAGAGCCGCTAAGCTGGATATATAGACTGCATGCTTGAGAGTAGTGCAGAGGTAGGTCAAGTTTGTGGCAACCGGCAAGATGATTCACCTCGCCTAGACCTGTTGATGTCATCAGCATTTATATATTTTTGAGTTTTTGCCAATAGTTCTGGCATGCTCTTCGGTGGGTGCTTCATCACTGAGAAGAGGAAGCTTGATGATCGAAGACCTCCCAAGAAGGCGGTCATGCTAACTTTTTCATCGGGCTCCTCAACCTAAATGACCTCCTCGTTAAAACGAGTGAGGTAACTCCTTAAGCTCTCATCTCAGTTCTGCTTTATGCTGAGCAGATGGGTGGCAGGCTTCTGCTAGCGGTGTCCACCAATGAAGGAGCCTATGGAGGCCGGGGTGAGTTTGGCGAACCATTGTCGCGTTGATCCCTTCAAGGTAGTTGGGAATGCCCTACACATAATTTCGTCGGGGACGTTGTGCAGTTGCATTAAGGTTTTAAAAGTTTCGAGGTGGTCCAGTGGATCTTTCGTACCGTCAAAGGTCTCAACAGATGGCTTCTTGAATTTCTGAGAAAGTGGGTAATTCACCACGTCAGGTTTGAAAGGTGTGTCGATTCGACTTACGATGTAGTCCATTGTCTCGGGTCCCTGTGCCTTCATGACGTTGAATATGTCACTCAATTGATTTTGCACCTCCTTAATTTTTTTGTCCCAGTGGTTAGGAGGTCCTCTGGAATTATCATGGAAATGGCTCCCGTGCTCCATGCTTTGGTTTTTACTCTCATCCTCTTGAAAATGAGGGTCTCCACCATGGGGAGCAGGAGCTGGAGGAGGAGGTTGAGGTCCCTTATGGTGGGCCCCTCTGTGTGGGGCGCCCAAGGGAACCCCTAAAGGTTGGGCGCCCAGATGGTGAGCTCCTAGGTGGGGAGCTCCTTGATGATCAGGGCGTGGAGCTCCTCTAACTTGGGGTCCAGGCTGCGCTCCTTCTTGTTGTCCGAGCGTCAACTGGAGAATCTACTAGTTCTGGGCTACAAGCTGCTGCATGGTGTCCAGTATCTACTGTGCATTTGGGACTAGATTGGAAGGTGGAGGAGGAGCAACCTCCTCCTCTCGTGCTGGATTGTCTTTAGGGTGATTCATCGATCTGGTGGTGATCGAGTAGATTCAACAGAGAAAGTTTTTTAGAAGTGAGAATTTTGTCGTTCCCACAGACGGCGCCAAACTGATAATGCACAAAATTGGTTTGCACACTACCTGTCAATTAAGTAATATAAAAATGCAGTAGAGTAGAGGGAGAGAGAAGACAAAGTATATAGTGGTTCGGTCAATGTGACCTACATCAACTTTGAATGGCAAGGGTCGCCGGGATTTTATTAACTCCGGTGTGGAGAGAGAGCAAATGGTTACAGGCTTTGATAGAGGAGGAAAGAATTATCTCGAATGAGTCTCATGCCCCCTAAATATTGGTGGGGCTTACAATTTATAGTCGCTCAGCGTAGTAATTGAATAATTAGTCTGACGGTCATAACGGATTGAAGTGATTTAATAGTAATTAATTAGCTGATCTGGCGGAGGTGGCGACCTCTTCTCAACGGTCGAGGCGTTACGGTGCTCTCCATGAGATTCGGTCAAAGGATGAGGGGAGGGTTAACTCTTTCCAAGGCGGCGAGGATGAGTCTCTTGGGATGACCCTTACTCCAAGGTAGCTAGGAGGAGTCTCTTGGATGACCCTTACTCCAAGGTGGCCAGGAGGAGGCTCTTGGATGACCCTTACTCCAAGGTGGCTAGGAGGAGGCTCTTGAAGACCCTGCTTACTCCCTTGGCGAGCTTGACCGGGTGTGGACCCCTTTGGACTAGATACTGGATCTTTATAAGTTTGGGCTCTTAATTAAGACTAGGCTCGTAGCATGAGTTGGGCCCTTGGGCCTGACCCATCAAAATGAGTTGAATTAGGTTTGACTAATGTTCGACACAAACTCATAATGATTAAACACGAATCTGACACGACACGACTCAATTGTCACCTCTAATTTTAACCAGCAAAAAAAAAAAAAAATAGTCATTTTTATTTTCCATTCATCAAACCAAACACAAATGAAGGAAAGTGTATCATTCATACTTTCCTTCCTTGAAGGATAGAAAGTGTATCCCTCATACTTTTCATCCTTTTTACCAAACAAAGCATAAGAGTGTTACTATGCCTGACCCGGTAGCCCGACAGTCATGCGCACCATGGATTGACCTATCGCGATAGGACCAATCCGATGAATAACCTTTCGAAAGAATCATCATGATCGACCAAACTAACATTGTTGCTTGTGATTTTTCGGTTATGTTGATGAATCTAATCCACTATCAATCAACGATATCATGACCGAACTAATAAATTGTGGGTTGTGATTTTTTGATTAAGTTAATCAATCTAATCCACTATCAATCATCGTTCATGGACGAGCAAAATACATTAACAAATGGGTCGGGTTGGCCCGACCTAACATGATATAGACCTTTACCTATTTTGATTCATGACATATTTGTGCACAATTGGGTCCACCCGTTGAATTGGATTGTGTGTTGGGGGGTGAATGATCAAATCAAATGGACAAAAGAACTCCAGGTAGTAGAGGCATTAATTGTCATCTTAAATTATTGAGCAAGAGTACTGTTTTTCTTCACGTGGGTCCTTTGCTTTTACTATCGGGTCATTTTCATTTTCCGTACACACCTACATTTCATACACCTTCCTCACAATCTTCCAAAGGCTAAAAAGCAACAAATGCTTGTCTGTCCACAAATGCAATGTTGGCATCGCTCTTAGAGCAGAAAGAGACACTCATTTCGTTGTCTTTCTGCAACTTGAGAGTGTGTGAGGTTCTTCAATAACATGTATGCGTGTAATTTGAGCGAGATAATCATAACCTAACTTATACAAAACTAGAACTTGGATTAATTTTTTTAAAATTTGGATTAAATTTAGGCTGAAAAAATTTAATTCGAATTGAATTCGTGTCATACTCGAGTTGAAATTATGAGCTCTACCCGAATTACTAAAAATGAGTTCAACCTGAATTCACAATTCGGGTCCAACCCGAAATTAAAATAAAATATATATATATACACAAAATTTAAGTGTATTTTAGGTTTTCATTAAATTTAAGTTGGTTAAGCTATTGTGTCATTCCCGAAATTGAATCCGAATTCAACCTAAATTACGAGTCCAATTTAGTTAACCTGAATCAACCCGGATTGAGCACAAAATTAACTTGGACAATACTCGAGTTGAGTACCTCGTATAGAAAATCATGCTCGGTTGGGTTAGGGTTGAAAGTTCTACAACTTGGGTTAGACCTGAATTGTTTCTCTAACCCACCCGAATTGCACCACTAATAACATAGAGGTTTAAGAATTATGGAGAAAATTTTTGAATGTACAAGGAAAAAACTAGAAACCGGGGGGGGGGGAGAGAAGATGCCATAACGTTGTTATAGTTCTTTTGTTGATATAGAATACTAGAAAGAACTAAATCTATGCAATCTTATCTTGTGGGTGAAAATATTGTTTTTATGACCCGAGTATATGAGGCTTACGTTGAAGCAATCTTACCACTGTATCAAATAATTGTTTTCGACTCCTGTTGAAAATCATGTGGTCTGGGAGGGCAAACATTCCACATGGGCAATGAGTTGTGGTGGGACTTTCTTTGTAAACTCTATTCATGAACATAACAAAGGAGTTATCCAGAAATTGTTTGAACTGACTCCATGGGCATTATTAGCCGTTGATGTAACCAGGACGAAAATTCTCTTCAATACCCGCGACTTAATCTCCTCTCTAACTTGAGAGGGCAAAATGAATTGTGATTAGCAGACCATTAAAATATCTTATTTTTGCTTACTACTGTTTTGTTCGGTATGACGGAACAAAAAATGATGAAAAATTATGAGGATAAATAAAACATCATATTGGTACGGAAAAAAATGAGGAAGAAAAAGAGGAAGGCCCTTCCTTGTATCTCATCAAATCTATTATTTCAAAACTGAGAGGAATAGTAAATGGAAAGTTCTTTATACGGGTTTAAATGTATGTAATGTACTTTTATATCATTAATATTGTGCTCGATGATTTCTGCACAATAAATGAATTGACATATCTCTCTTTTGGTGAAATCGAGATTACCTGGAGAGTCAAAAGTCCCGTAGCAAACGGATGTTGAGGAATGGCGTGAGGAGTGGTGATGAATTATTTCTCTAGCTGTCCGAACGATCCAGACTTATCGAGATGAACTCTATCACGCAAAAAGAAAGATTAGAAAGGCGTCGGACCCCTCTGACTTGATCGTCAGTATGTAAGAGAGGGGTAGGGAACACTGTTCTATTGCTTGGGTGAGAATGCGCATACCTTTGTTCGAGTTTGTGAGAGCTATTTATACCTTTATGGAGTTAATCATTGTGGACATGTAGGTCCCCTGGGAGGAAGATCCCTTATTGGCCCATATGGAAGGTGACTTGTGGCGCACAGTCCTGGGGCAGAGTGTCTTCCCTGTCATGTGAAAAGAAGTTTTTGCATTTAATGCTCAGATCCTCGAGCATTTTATGCTCTCCTTCCGAGGTCCGTCGAGCAATAAATGTGTTACATCCTTCTGAATGGTCATTTAATGTTTTCTCGTGGTGGCTGCGCACGCGTATGGGCACTTTTCTCCATTGACTTCCAATTGTGCGCTCTGCACCTCGTGCATCACTATTATTGGTCAGTTACATGCACTTTTCTGTCATTCTGACTGCCTTGGGAAGGGGAATCAATGATTATTGACCAATTCCGATTCCGAGTCACGATAACCATCAAAACCGACATTCATATTATGTCGGCGTGGAAGACTAGGCGTCGAGGTGACATGTCTGGCGAAAGTCCCTCAGGATAGGGCAGGATATACGTCGAGGACACGTGTGACCACGGCAACGCTCTAGGTAGCCAACGCGAGAACATGCGTTAGTCGTAGAGAGCTCCGGGGGAATACATGCTGATGACACGTGTCTATATACGCAGTGTCCGGGGTACCTTTACGTCGATGCCACGTGTCACTATCAGAGAGATTGGAGGGTTACTCATGCCAAGGACACGCGTCGCTCGAGAAAGCGTCCACGTCCCTCATGTCGAGGACACGTGTCGACTCCCTGTTAACTCTCAGAAGTGTCCTGATTACGCCCAAAAAATAACGCGGCAGTTGTAGCACAGCTTTGGAGTGTCGATTCCACAAAGAGACAAATTAAAAGAATAGTAGAAGGAACAAAGAAACTAAAGAAAAATATTAAATGATTACTGGAGAACAAAGATTAATTTTAAATGCAAATTAAAGTGAAGCAAAATGACTAACAGAAAAAGTACTCAAATTTGACAAACAATAAAGCGTCAAGAATTCATTGCACAAATATGATATTTTAATTATTCTTAATTCATTGAATAACTCAATTGGGAATTCAATTCCCAAAATTCCCAACCGGAAGGTATAGATTTATAAACCAAGATTAAACCACATGTAACCCTTTTGAAAAATCATTCACTACTTTGAAAATACGTAAATTATTATCACTATTGAGAAAATTCAACGACGACAATATACTCAATAAACGATATTGCAGCAAAGAATTAAATCAATATAGATAAATAATCGATTCAAACATAATCAAAGAGTTAATCCATTCAATAGAAAAAGCTTGACTAAATCCATAAATAGAATAAAATCTATGACTATTCGGAGAAGAGAACATCAACAATAAGTTGAAAATGATAAAACAAAAGAGTTTTACTAATTAGAAATCAAATGCATAAATTAAAAATAAATAAAATATCATCTATTGTGCAAGTTCATCCCTCGCCCTACCAAACCTTGGTATTTTTGCCTTTGAAGCTCACTCACTTGAACACCTTGTAACTCATGTTCTTCCCTTTCCTGTCTCTCATTTTTTTTTTCAACAAAAATTTCACATCTAGCACACACTTGGAAGTAACAAGAGTAGGAAAAAATCAGTGTATATGTTATACTCCAACGTGGAGAGGTATGGATAATGTAGACATATGAAAAGAAAAAGCTACATGCGTTTATTGGCTCAAAGTTGGCTACTAGGGGTCTATGGTGGAAAAGGATTAGCTTGAAAGACTCAAACGTTGATCCTAAGTTGACATTCGTCATATTCCAAGTATATCCACCATCTTACCACAAACCATGTAATGATATTCTCAAAAGAAGTACCCAATTCAACAGATCAATGAACATTTATCACAATTTACTGCATTTTTAGGCTCTCAATCCTCTCCAAAACTCACATGAATACTTAAGCAAAAGAGTTCTCTAGCTACATGTGTCAAACCACCATCTTACCACAAAGCTTAGATGAGTGCATTAGGGGTTCTGTGAATGCTTCAGCAAAAATAATTATGGTAGGTTTAGAGAATTCACGAAGATGGCTATGAATGAGAATAAGTACACATGTGAAAAGGATGCACGTGTGATGTAAAATTAAAAACATTTGACACATGCAAATATGTCACAGAATTCCAATCAAGCATTTTAAATATTGAATTTGCACCACCACCCCCCAACTTAAATGAAACATTGTCCTCGATGTTTAAGAATCAAATTTGAATGGGGAGTAGCTAAAAAGGGTAGAATACATCTGATGAGTGACATGGGTAGTTCGCTAAGCACCAAAGATGGTATCCTGAAATGACAAAATGAAACTAACCTGCAAACAAAAACAAAGAAAACAATAGCAAACTAAAAAAAAAACATACCTGAGTGGGATGGTCAAGATTGATAGACCGGATCCTCAAGTGGAATGTCTTCCACGTTCGGAACTTGTCTATAATTAAGATTTTAAGGCGTTGATCATTTACTTTAAAGATTCGACCATCCTTAGGATTCTCTATTTCCACCGCCTCATGTGCAAAAACATTCTTCACTACAAAATGGTCAATCCACCTAGACCTAAGTTTTTCGGGGTGCTTATGGAGTCTAGAATCATATAAGAACACTCGATCATTAGGCTTAAACGTTTTTCTCAAAATATTTTTATCATGAAATGCTTTCATTTTAGCCTTATAGATTTTAGAGTTCTCATAAGCATCATTTCTCAACTCCTTTAACTCGGTCAATTGAATTTTTCTAAGCTTACCTGCTTCTCCCATGTCAAAATTGAAATGCTTGATGGCCCAATAAGCTAGATGCTCGAGCTCCACAGGTAAGTGACAAGGCTTTTCAAAACACAAGCCTATAAGGTGACATGCCTAAAGGAGTTTTGAAAGCTGTACGGTAGGCCCAAAGTGCATCAATTAGTCTCAAAGACCAATCCTTGCGATCCGGGTTGACCGTTTTTTCTAAAATTTGCTTAATTTCCCTGTTTGCAAGTTCTACCTGTCCACTTGTCTTAGGGTGGTAGGCAGTAGATATCTTATGTACCACCCCATATTTTTTCATCAAAGCTTTAAAAGAACGGTTACAAAAATGCATACCCTGATCACTAATGATAGCACGTGGTATACCAAATCGAGATAACACATTCTCTTTGAAAAATTTAATTATCGTCTTATTATAATTGCTCCTACAAGCTCCTGCCTCTACCCATTTTGACACATAATCTACTGCCACAATAATATATTGATATCCAAAAGATTGAGGAAATTGTCCCATAAAATCAATGCCCCAACAATCAAAAATTTCAATCATTAAAATTGAGTTTAAGGGCATCATATGACGACGGGACATAACTCCTAATTTTTGACACTTTTCACATGAGCGACAATAGATATTTGCATCCTTAAATAAGGTGGGCCAATAAAATTCACACTGCAAAATTTTTGCAGCGGTTTTCTTCATTGAAAAATGGCCCCCACAAGCTTGGGAGTGACAAAATTCTAAAACGCTTGCAATCTCTTCATCAGTGATGCAACGCCTTAAAATTTGGTCAGGATAGTATTTGAAAAGAAAAGGGTCATCCCAATAGAATTTACGTACCTCAGCCATGAACTTCCTCTTGTCCTGAGCGCTCCAATCCACCGGTATCTCACCTGTAGCTAAATAATTCACAATATGAGCAAATCATGGTAGAGAAGTAATAGAAAGTAAATGCTCATCGGGAAAATTATCCCTGATTGGCAGGTGGTCAGAGGTATCCTCAAATGTGAGCCTCGAGAGATGGTCAGGTACTACGTTCTTCACTTCTTTCTTGTCTTTGATGGTGATATCAAATTCCTTATCCAAAGCAAACACTATAGCTAGCAACTCTTTTTCCGTGGTGGAATAATTCATCTGAGTACTATTTAGAGTTCTACTAGCATAGTAAATGACAAAAGGCTTTCCCTCCCTTCGATGTCCAAAAACAGCACCTACAGCAAAATCACTAGCATCACACATGATCTCAAAAGGTAGAGTCCAATCAGGTGGCTGCATTATGGGTGCTGAGGTAAGCTTGTCAATTAGTGTTTTAAAGGCCTCTTGACAAGCTTGTGTCCACTCAAATGGGGCATCTTTAGCTAGGAGGTCACATAATGGTTTAGATATGGTGGAAAAATTATGTATGAACCTCCTATAAAAGTCCGCATGACCAAGAAAGGATCCACATCCTTTACTATCTTAGGTGTAGGCAACTTAGAGATTAATTCAATTTTAGATTGATCAACCTCTATCCCCCTTGAAGAAATAATATGCCCTAAGACAATACCTGAAGGTACCATAAAGTGACATTTCTCCCAATTCAAAACCAATTTCTTTTCCTTACAACGAGTCAACACTCTTTCTAAATTCAATAAGCATGCATCAAAAGAAGATCCAAAAACAGTTAAGTCATCCATAAAAACTTCCATGCAATTTTCAACCATGTCACTAAAAATACTCATCATGCAGCGTTGAAAAGTAGCAGGTGCATTACACAATCCAAATGATATTCTACGAAAAGCATAAGTACCAAAAGGACAAGTGAAAGTGGTTTTTTCCTGGTCTTCTAATGCAATTTCAATTTGATAATAACCAGAATAACCGTCCCATAAATAATAGAAATGATGACCAACCACACGCTCAAGAATTTGATCAATAAAACGAAGAGGAAAATGGTCTTTCTGGGTGGCAGCATTCAATTTTCTGTAATCAATGCACATCCGTCACCCAGTCACAAGTTTTGTAGGGACTAACTCTCCCGGGTCATTCTTCACCACAGTAACACCTGACTTTTTATGAACAACATGAGTATGACTTACCCATTTACTATCAGCAATATGATATATGATTTCTGCATCTAATAGTTTCAACACTTCTTTTATAGTGGGATTAAGCCTACGTTGGGGGTCTCTACGAGGGTTAGTTCCTTCATCTAAATTAATTTTATGAGAACAGAACAGGAGACTATCGCCTTTTATATCAGCAATGCTCTAACCTAAGGCTGACTTATGCTCACTTAGGGTCCGAATTAATTTCTCACCTTGAGACTCAGACAATTCAGATGAGATAATAATAGGAAAAGTATCACCTGGACCAAGGAAAACATGCTTTAAACCCTTAGGCAGAGGCTTCAATTCAACTTTTGGTGCTTCTACACTTGAAAGAATTTATTTTTCACCTTTCTCAGGCAACTCCTCAAACTTCGGTTGCCATGCCCAAGTGCCATAGTCTTGAGTCCTATTAAAAAGAACACAAATATCAACTACATCAGATGGATCACTAATATGATCAAACTCAGAATGAACAAGAAAATACTCAAGGGAATCAAAATCATGCGTTCTAGAAACTCCCCTATCCATGAGTGAGTCAATCATGTATGTCTAGTGGCTCTCATTATCATCTTTTGGCTGTTTTGTAATGAAAAATATTCACCTCGAGAGTCATGTTTCCAAAAGACAGCTTCATAAGCCCGTTCCTGCAATTAATAAGAGCATTAGAAGTGGCAAGAAAAGGCCTACCTAAAATCAAAGGAATTTTAGAAGTAGTATCAACAACAGAGCTAGTGTCAAGAAACTAGTGCTCCCCTATCCATGAGTGAGTCAATCATGTATGTCTAGTGGCTCTCATTAATTTCTCACCTTGAGACTCAGACAATTCAGATGAGATAATAACAGGAAAAGTATCACCTGGACCAAGGAAAACATGCTTTAAACCCTTAGGCAGAGGCTTCAATTCAACTTTTGGTGCTTCTACACTTGAAAGAATTTGTTTTTCACCTTTCTCAGGCAACTCCTCAAACTTCGGTTGCCATGCCCAAGTGCCATAGTCTTGAGTCCTATTAAAAAGAACACAAATATCAACTACATCAGATGGATCACTAATATGATCAAACTCAGAATGAACAAGAAAATACTCAAGGGAATCAAAATCATGCGCTCTAGAAACTCCCCTATCCATGAGTGAGTCAATCATGTATGTCTAGTGGCTCTCATTATCATCTTTTGGCTGTTTTGTAATGAAAAATATTCACCTCGAGAGTCATGTTTCCAAAAGACAACTTCATAAGCCCGTTCCTGCAATTAATAAGAGCATTAGAAGTGGCAAGAAAAGGCCTACCTAAAATCAAAGGAATTTTAGAAGTAGTATCAACAACAGAGCTAGTGTCAAGGATTAGGAAATTAACAGGATAATAAAATTTGTCAATTTGAATTAGAACATCCTCTACCACACCTCGAAGTACTTTGACTGAACGGTCAGCCAATTGTAATACCACAGTGGTTGGTTTGATTTCTCCCAACCCCAACTGCAAATAAATAGAATATGGCATTAGATTCACGCTTGCTCCTAAATCTAGCAAAACTTGCCCAAACTCATGATTTCCAATGCTGCACGCAATGGTTGGACAACCAGGATCCTTGTACTTGGGAGGAATCCGCTGCTCAATTAGAGCACTAATTTGCTCTGTCAGGAACGTTGTCTTCTTCACATGGTGTTTCCTCTTAACTGTACACAAATCCTTGAGAACCTTTGCATAAGTAGGAACTTGTTTAATCACATGCAAAAGAGGAAGATAGATTTTTACCTGCCTTAGATTCTCTAAGATTTCATTGTTAGGATCCAGAGTTCGCTTGCTTGATTTTAAAGCTTGAAGGAATGGTACCTTAATAAAGACTCTTTGTCACCTCAGGTTCCTTGGGCAGCTCGGTATCACTATTATCGTGATCATTTTCTACATCCTCTGATTTGTCGGTTGTTGGGATGTGTAATGAATCACCACTTTGTGTCACAATGACATTCACATCCTTCAAATTTTCTTGTGCCATGTGTTGACCATGGGGTGCGGACTGAGCTTGAGAAGGGAACTTACCTTACTCATTCACACTCAAGGAGCTTGTCAATTTGGACATTTGGACATTTGGCTATTTATCTCTTTGTTTTCTTCAACAACCTGCATAATCAAAGATTCAAATTTTTGGTTAGTCTTACCCTGTGTCTCAATAAAAACATGCAAAGTGTCTTCTAAAGGACTCCCAGAAGATGAAGGTGCATGATAAGGTGCAGGATATGATCTAGGGGGTTGTGCAGATAGCTGATTTTCAAACTTCCAGCTAAAATTGGGGTGATTGCGTCACCCCGAATTATAGGTATCAGAGTAAGGTGTAAAATGCTTCTTGTACATACCTAAGACATTACATTGTTCCTCATACATCCCTCTCATCTCAGCAAGTTTGAGACATTCTTAGGCGAGGTGATCCACCCCGCCACACACAAAACATGGTTCAAAATACTCTGCATGATTAACCATGTGTGTTGGCTTTAAGTCCTTAGTCTTTAACACATCTAGCTCCCTAGTGAGCATCTCAACCTTAGCCTTTAGCCTATCCTCTTCCCTGAGATGGTAAATTCCACCACCATTTGGGTTTCCTGCAGGTCGTGACCTATTTGTGCTTTCAGTAGCACTAGGTCCAGTCCAAGTGTGAGCTTTTTCAGCAAGCTCATTGAGGTATTCTATGGCCTCATCAGGATCTTTTTGTAAGATCTCACCATCACATATCATCTCCACAAATTGGCGCTCTATAGGTGTAAGTCCCTCATAAAAATAGCTCACTACGTGCCAATTCTCATACCCATGGTGAGGACACACACTCAACAACTCCTTAAATCTCTCCCAAGACTGATACAAAGTTTCACTGTCCTTTTGTGCAAAAGTGGAGATTTGCCTTTTTAAAGCGTTGGTCTTATGTTGGGGGAAATATTTATTAAATAAGACTTGAGTCATCTCACTCTATGACCCAATAGATCGTGGTCTCAGCGAGTATAACCAACTCTTAGCTCTATCCTTCAAAGAGAAAGGAAAGAACTTAAGTCTCACAACATCATCAAGTGCAATTTGATTATGAAAAGTCGCAACTACTTCCTCAAACTCCCTAATATGCACATATGGATTTTCATTTTTCAAGCCATGAAAATTAGGGAGTAACTGTATCATCCCTGTTTTAAACCAGTTGACGAGTATTAGCTGGAAACATGATGGTGTGGTTGTGCATGTAGATAATCATGAAGAGTTCTAATAGGTTGATCTTCGGGTTCACCCATTTCTCCGGGACTCGATGGATTGTCAAATAAAAGATTTAAAAAATCTGATTCTAACTCTACCACAGGCCTACAACCAAATCTACCCAAGGTGTCCCTATATCTGTGCATGCAAGACAACAAAATACTAAAAGAATAAAAATACTATAAAAAGAAAGAAGATAAATAATAATAATAATAACAATGCAATGCATCAAGCTAAAAGAATGAACGAAGTTACCGCTTTTGCAAACTGTTGAAAAGAAAAACTATCTAGCAATTCTTCTACTATCTTCCCGGCAACGGCCCCAAAATTTGATTACGCCCAAAGAATAACGCGGCTGTTGTAGCACAGTTTTGGGGTGTCGATTCCACAGAGAGACAAATTAAAAGAATAGGAGAAGGAATAAAGAAACTAAAGAAAAATATTAAATGATTACTGGAGAACAAAGATTAATTTTAAATGTAAATTAAAGTGAAACAAAGTGACTAACAGAAAAAGTACTCAAATTTGACAAATAGTAAAGCGTCGGGAATCCCTTGCACAAATCTGATATTTTAATTATTCTTAATTCATTGAATAACTCAATTGAGAATTCAATTTCCAAAATTCTCAACCATAAGGTATAGATTTATAAACCAAGATTAAACCACATGTAACCCTTTTGAAAAATCATTCACCACTTTGAAAATACGTAAATTATTATCACTATTGAGAAAATTCAACGACGGTAATATACTCAACAAGCGATATTGCAGCAAACCATTAAATCAATATAGATAAATAATTGATCCAAACATAATCAAAGAGTTAATCCATTCAATAGAAAAAGCTTGACTAAATCCATAAATAGAATAAAATCTATGACTATTCGGAGAAGAGAACATCAACAATAAATTGAAAATGATAAAACAAAAGAGTTTTATTAATTAGAAATCAAATGCATAAATTAAAAATAAATAAAATATCATCTATTGTGCAAGTTCATCCCTCGCCCTATCTGAGAATTTAGTTACCCGTAAATATAATGGACAACAAAAATCTCCCGAAAAAATAGAGCAAAATGATGGTCATCGGAATTCTTTTCTGCTCTCTGAACTGCGTCTTGGTCCCAAACCAGAAAAACAACAGCCTCACTATTCGTCTTCTAGCCGCCCCAAAACCAAAGAAAAAGCAAGTAGTTAAAACTTAAAAGTCAATCTCTTTTTTGAAAAAATATTTTTTCCTCCCCTCTTTATTTCAGTCTCTTTATTTCAACCCCTAGAGTCCAAATCTTGTGTAACTTGAGAAAGATCAAGCCCAATAAAAATAATGAGTGTTGGGCCCACGTGATAGCAACATCAATTTTAGCCTTTTTACTTCATGGGCTGCCATCAAAATAAAAATAAATATAAAAGCCGAATAATAAAATCCTAAAAATATTAGTGAAAATTGGAAGTGAGTCCCCCTAGATGTACTTGTTTGGAGATAAGTCCTGCAAAGAAACTTATAAGGGGTTAAGTCCATATTTAAAATTATATGTAATGACTTAAGTCCAATGTTTTTTTTATCTCAAAAATATCATTCCTTGAAAGGAAGTTAAATTAATTTTCTATTTTAGAAATTGTTATCCCTTAATTCAAGGTCAATTAAAATATGCCAATAAAATCTCCATCATAAATTTAAAATTCAAATTCAAAACTCTCTCTCTCTCTCTCTCTCTCTCTATATATATATATATATATGTACGTTGGGTTATTATATATATTCAAATTCATATTACTATTTTTTTTATTATGTTATTGTTCATGTTACTGCTTTTGTTGAGTATGTTACTGTTCATGTTAGTATTATGTTGAGCATGTTACTGTTTTTGTTGAGTATGTTACTACTATTATTTTACTAAATATTAATATTCAATGTTACAAATTTTTTTTTTTTTGAATATTATTATTTTTTGTGTTTGAATGGTACTATTTTTTGCATTTGAATTTGAAAGAAATAATTATTGTCAAGTATGTTACAGTTTTTGTTGAACATGCTAATATTTTTGTTGAACATTTTACTGTTATTATTTTTTAAAAGTATTAATATTGAATGTTTCAATTTTTTTTTATGTTTAAATGTTACTATTTTTTTGTGTTTAAATGTATTATTTTTTGTGTCCAAATGATAACTTTTTTTTTTTGTATTTAAATGTTACTATTTTTTATTTTTAATGTTACTATATATATATGTGTGAGTTTTAATGTTAGTCAAACTCCTAAGATTTAGGAGTTTTTAATTTTTAGTTTTATTTCACTTCTAAAGGGAAATGATAGTATGATAAAATTGACAAAAAATAGACTTCATAACAAATAAGTTTTCTTGACGGATTTAAGTCCAAACAAGTCCATATAGGGGGACCGGCCTCTAAATTTCCCAAAATATTAAGTGTAAAGTTCAATTGTAAATTATCTCTCACCAACCAATAATGCAATATTTATGATTTAAAATATTATAAAATCATGCACAAATATATCTTAGTGTGAATAGATATTAAATTCAATAATATAAATTATATTTAATTATTTCTATTCACATTTTAGCATTTTAATTCAATAATAGGGTATTTAGAATGCACTTTCGCGCACTCATCATGTCCCATCAAATATATACATATATCTTATTTATGTATTACATATTGTGTACATATTAATTTTATATATAGATATAATGGTAAAATGTGTATTTATACTTTTTCAATCTTTTAATTTTTTCATCTATATCAAACACAAAAAAATCTATCATTTCTATTTTCTATCTCTCTTACCTAGGGGTGTCCATGGACCAACCTGGGTTAGGCCCATGAAAAAAATTTCAAGTTGGGCCTGGGTAAATTAGGTCCAAACCCTTATTCGGGTGAGTTATCGAGTGGGCCGCCCAGACTTGAAATAAGGGTAGGCTATCCGTAACTCAATCAGATAAGGGTACACACACGTAAATCTTCATTTAAAAAGTTTAGTTAATCTCGCACCCTCAAAGTTAAAAATATTAATTTACATCCTAAAAAACATAAATTTGTATCAATGTGCACCTGAGATTAACTGCCATTTATTTTGCCGTTAAAAAAGTTTGGACTAATTATAAATTGCACCCTTAAAGTTTAAATATTTCATATTTATGATCTAAAAAAAATTTCTTCCATTAATGCTCGTTAAATAGCTCTCAATTGTATCGTGTCATAATATTTTCGTGTCATATTCGAGTCAATAAAAAATATTTTTAAAATTAAAAAAATTATAAAATACCTATTTTTTGCTTAAAATATTTGTTAAATAATTATTTTCTGCCTACAGTTAGACATTAATCTTTTGACTGTTTGATCAAATTAAAGTTAGATATAAATAACACAACTGTAGATAGAAAATAACTATTTAATGAATATTGTGGGTAAAAAATAGGCATGTTTATAATTTTTAAAAAATATTAAATAGTATTATATAAATTGTCGTAAATGTGAAATATACGACACAACGCAATTAACTTGACATGAAAATATTTTGTGTTAAAAATATTTTTTTATCGACTCGAACACAACATGAAAATGATACGACATGACACAAAATAATACGATACAATACAATTGAGAGGTATTTAACGAATATTAATAGATGAAATTATTTTTTAATCATAAATGTGAAATATTTAAATTTTGAAGGTGCAATTTATAATTATCCCAAACTTTTTAACGGCAAAATGGATGACCGTTAACCCCGATTTCACATTGATACAAATTTATGACTTTTATGGTGTAAATTGATATTTTTAAAATTTGAGGGTGAAAATTAAGCTTCGAGTGTTCTTTCAGGGTGCAAATTGAGATTAGCTCTAAAAAGTTTCCAACTTAATATTTTTGTAAATTACATTTTTGAATTAAAAGTATAGTCAAAATGGACAAAAAATAAATAATGAATAATACCCTAGATTAGTCAGCTTAATATTTAAGTAAATAATTTTTTTTTAAGATGAATATGTCATCTAACTTTTAATGGTCTGTTCATTTTTCCAAATAAAGTGGTCTTAGGCTGGGTTTTAACTAGTTTTTACGAGTGGGCTAATGGGCCGACTTTCGGGCCTGATAATGAGTTTGGGGTAGGTCCAAGCTCTCTTTTGAGAGATATTGGACTTAGGTTTGGACAAGCCAACTATCTAACCTATCGAGTTTTAGATCGGGTCAACTATCGGGCCACAAATTCATAACCATAACTATAAATTCATAATTGAGAATCTAAAAATGGCTCATTACCCATAGCCACAAACCAATGTTTTTTTTTTTTTTTATTATTATTCCAAGAACAATTGAAAATCTGAAAATGGGAGCATCAAATACGAACCCATGTTTTGTTTCCTATGCTAAAAATTACCCAAATTTTTCAATCAAACAAACAAGAATCCAAAAGCAAATAACCATGTCAAATAGAGCAGATAAAGGCTTAACCAAAAGTTTGAATTTTTTTGTCCTAACTTGTCCATTTAGGGCAAAAAAAAAAAACTATCTTAGGTGAAATTGAGTAGCAATAACACCAACCAAATGCTCCTCTTCTTTCACTGTGTATTTTCGATGCCGATTGAACGATAATGACGATGACGATGGTGATGGCGAGGTGATGTCGATGGCGATTGTAATGACGAGACGATGGCGAGGCAATGTTGATGACAATAGTGATGGCGAGACGATAGCAAGGCAACGGCGAGGGATCGACGAAGAGACTTCTACTGGTCTTATGGGGACATCCGTAGTCCATTATGAACCTCTCAATCAAACCCAAACATTGTGTAAAGCTTCTCATCATTCTCGTACAAGACAAAACTTAAGGCCAATCATGTTAGATTCCTATTCAAATACGTTTAAGTTATCAATTAATTGAAAAAAATTTAGGGAAAATTTCATCAACACCCCCTCTAAATAGGTCTATCTTCAACGACACCCCCTGTCTTTTCTGAAATTTCACTGACCTCCCCTGTCAGTGTTGGTTGGCTAACAAACGTGACGGAAATAGAAATTTTACCATTTTACCCATGAATTTTATAAAGATTTACATATTCACCAATGGTACAAATAAAAAAAATGACACAAATACCCCCTATGTATAGTTCACATATAACAAATTTATTTTGAATTTTTTTCTTATATTATGTTTAAATGTACGGTGCCATCGATTTTTTTTCCTTATATTATGTTTAAGTGTACGGTGTCATCGATTTTTTTTAAAATTTTTTTAAAAAAATTATTTTGAATTTTTTTTTCTTATATTATTTTTAAGCGTACGATGTTAATGATTTTTTTTTTTTTTTTTTTAAAAATTTAATTATTTTGAAATTTTTTCCTTGTATTATGTTTAAGCGTACGGTGTCACCGATTTTTTTTTTTTTTTTTTTAAATTATTTTGAATTTTTTCCTTATATTATGTTTAAGTGTACGATGTCACCGGTTTTTTTTTAAAAAAAAAATTTTTTAAAAAATTATTTTGAATTTTTTTCTTGTATTATGTTTAAGCGTACGGTATTATCGACCTTTTTTTAAAAAAAATTATTTTGAATTTTTTCCTTGTATTATGTTTAAGCGTACGGTGTTATCGTTTTATTTAAAAAATTATTTTGAATTTTTTCCTTATATTATGTTTAAGCGTACGATGTCACTGATTTTTTTTTTTTTTTTTTACGGTGTCACCGATTTATAGCACTAGAATTTTTATTTTTTATGTAGATTTTTTATATTATTCTTCACCTATTAATGCTAAGACCAGTGGCTTGGATTGAGTTGTTGAGGCATGAGAGAGAGAGAGAGAGAAATGGGGTGAAATAAGGGTTTCATGGGGAATAAGAAGGGTAAAATTGGCATTTCATAAAAATTTTGGTATGACATCAGCACTTTTATGATTGTCAGTAACGGCTGGTTACGATAGGGGGTCTAAGTGAAGAGGACATATAAACTAGAAGGAAGTGCAGTGAAATTTCAGAAAATGTAGGGGGTGTCGTTGAAGATAGACCTATTTAGAGGGGGTGTAGATGAAGTTTTCCCAAAAAATTAATATCGATCCCAAAACTTGGGATTAATTCTAAATATTTTAGATGGACATGAGATCTCTAATACCGTTTTCAAAATTTTAAACCTCATAAGTTAGTAATTTTTACAGTAATTTTGGGTAAAATATGAATTCATAATGTTTGATCATCATACGGAAAATAATTTTTTGAATTGTACCACTTATCATTTATATATATATATATATTTATACTATTTTTTGGGTAAAGTTTATTACTTTTAGGTTGCACCCACATAAAAATAAAAACTTACCTATTTTCGAAGTTTTTTTAATTTTTTGATCTGATACTAAAAAGTGAAAAATTGATACCATGGTGTTTCCATAAATTTTTTTTGGTACAATAAAAATTTTCCACTATGTTTTTTTTTTTTGATCAAGAATTTTCCACTATGTTGAAGTAACATGTTTCTTAAATAATTACATTTAGACGGTGGCACACAACTTCCCATTAATTGAAGGGGGAATCTCACCTTGTACCCAAAAGTTTTTTTATTTTGTACTTTTAAATATGAGATTTCTCACATTGCACTTTTAATGTATTAAAAGTGTTACAATGTGGTTCTTCCGTTATTTATTATGTCAAAACCTATCTTATTAACGCGAACTAACAGAATGGTCACATTACAATACTTTGAATACATTGAGATATAATATAAGAAATCTAATTTTTGAAGATATAAAATTATAAATTATAAATTTTTTAAAGTAGAAAGTACAATTCACCCTAATTTGAAAAGGTACAAGCCCATCACCTTCAATGTTGTGGTGGTACATTTTGTTTGTTCCACATAGGAAATTGCATTAATTAAATCGGTTCCATGTGGAAACATGTGGTATGAACTATGAACTAAGCTTAACGAATTTGGCAAGGCTAGCTAGACCGAATGCTGCAGCCCGCTTTGCCTGGATTTAGATGGCATTCACAAACTGCAATTTTTTTTTGTGATCAGTACTATTTGGATCAGTTTATACACATTTCAATTAATTCTCTCTCCAGTTTGATCAAAGATAGACCATCAACGTCGAAACTATAATATTCGTGAAAGATAAATTTCTCATGACATAAGCTCAAGAGGTTGAAAAATTCTCAAACTGCATTCAACAAATGTTATTTGGGTCCATAAGAGATGCCAAAAATTGGGAAGCAAAAGAGGGGGAGGCAAAAACTTGGAGGAGATAGGGTGAGAGAAAAGAGAAAGAAGAGAGATATAGCCATTTTTTTTTAAACTCTAGAGGAAGACTAATGTATTGAAATTAGTACCAAAATTTATAATTTTTTAAAGTTAAGTTACAATTTTTTTGAGGTAAAAGTTATAACTGAAAATCGATCATGAAAATTATAATTTTTAAAGGTAAAGTTACAACTTTTAAATGTCAAATTACATTTTTTAAAGAAAAAGTTATAACTAAATTGGATATTTATAATTGATCATGGATTTAAAAAATATGAATAATTTCCTAAATTGAAATAAAAAACAAAAAAATGTTATTTGTACTTATTTGCCAACCTTATTTATTAATCTAATACATCATAACTATTTAATTGATAGAGAACCCCAATTAATAGTGTGAGCTAATCCAATAACACAAGTAATTAGACATAAGGATGGCAGTGGACCGGAAAAAACGAGTATTCGTCCAAACCCGTTCCGTTTGGACCCGGGATGAACCATACGTATTGAACGGTAGACGTATACGGGAATACCTGTATAAACCCGTATGGGGATGAAGGCGAGGATGGACTGACCCTTACCCCCGCCCCCGATTACCTATTATATATATATACTAGGGGTAACCCGTGCCTGAAGACACGGTGCAACGTAATTGAGAAGTGATGGATTTGGAAGGGTAGAAATTCAATGTAAATGGTTTTGAGAGTGATGTTGGAGGCCGTTAGATGAGTCTATTTGAGACCGTTGAATGGATTTATTGAAGTTTATCATATTTAATATTATAGATTTGACACAAATAAAAGTAATATTTTATAATATTTAATCTTCTTACAAATTTTATATTTTACTCATTTTTTGCTATATATTCCATAATTTTTGAACCAAAGGAATTTTCAACACTCTAAGGAATCAATTTTAGTTTGCAAATTTTAAGAGATTTGGTATGAACTTTTTTTTTTGTTTTGTTCTAGTACCCAACTTGTTTGACCCAATTAATTTTCTTTTTCATAAATCATTACAGCGGGCCCAATTAAAAATATCCAAAAAAAAATATAAAACATATATAACTTAAAAAAAAAAAATTAGGGTGGTTCTAGACCCTTCCTCTATCCGCCACTGCCAGAGATAGAGAGTGTGTGTGAAGAGTGAGAAGAGAAATGTAAAATTTAATTTGAATGGTTTTCAGAGAGATGTTACACTGCACAAATGATATTAAGGAAAAAAATGTTAATTTTTTTGACCGTTGGATGAATAAATTTTAGACTGTAAGATATGTTCAAGATCAGCCGTAATCGTTGACATTTTATGGGGGGACATATGAAGGAAAAAAATTATAATTTCTTGACCGTTAGATGAATGAATTTGAGACCGTAGAATGTGTTCTAAGATCAGCCGTAATCGTTGACTTTTTGGGAGGCATGAAATATTATAATTTCTTGACCGTTGGATGAATAAATTTGAGACCGTAGGATCGACTTGTTGAAGCCGTCCTGTGATTAAATGTGTATATATATATATATATATATATATAGATGGGGTTTTGATGTAAGTTTTGTTGCTGCATTCTGATCTTGTGAACATTTAATCACTTGGGTACAACTTGAAAAAGTGCTTGAACTAGAAATTATACACATTTTGATATTCTCATAGCATGAATATTTTCATTGGGGCCACATGAACTCATATACAGTTCAATTTCGCAAGTTTTTTTTCTATTTTGGCTAATGATTACAGTTCAGATGTGCTGGTAAAAGAAAATTCTTTGCTTATTGATTTCTGGGCACTTCAGAAATTCAGTGTGGATTTTAGAAAAAAAAAACTATTTTTCTGATGTGGAAAATTGATAAATATAAAATATATTTTATGCAATTATTATAGTTTTTTATGTTTTATTTTCTTTATTAAATTACAGATGTGAAACTACATGACAGAAAAGTTTCTCCATTACAAATATTCAAGTAGTATTTTGGACATTTGTTGTTTGTGTTATGTTGGAATATGTTATGCTACATTATATTGTGTTAGATTATTTAGAATGTTGTTGAATTATTTAAAATGTTTGATTTATTTAGAATTTTAGATTATGTTGGCTTGAGCTTGGGTTTGGGTTTGGGCTTGGACTTGGGCGGGGATGGGGGCAAGGATTAGAAATTTACTCGCGGACGGGAATGATGATGAAAACTATACCTATTAACGGGGGTAGACCAGGGATGGACGAAGTTTTTTTAAGCGGGTACAAGGATGAAGACTACACCCCCCGCCCCCGCCTCGGTCCACTGACATCCCTAATTAGACAGCAAATTTAGTGAAGGCCTGAAAAAAATAATGCTCAAGTGATAACAGGTCGAATTATAAATCTAGGCGTTGTGAATTCAAATCTTGATAGAAACTTAGTGTCAGACTATGAGAGATATATCTCTCATGAATTCTCTAATCTCGGTGTGGATGACTTGCCTTTGACATGATCGGAAAAGAGATTAGTCAAAGTGTGCGTAAGGTGGTCCGAACATCTCTGACTATAAGTCTTAAAATAAATAAAAAAAACAATGCTAGTTGGAGAACCCACGACGTCGTTTACATGTTTAGGACCATGTTGCCACTTGGTTGCGAGGTTGATCTCCCATCTGTCGCAATAAATGAGAGACACAAGCCAGCAACTAACAGTTCTTCTCTCTTCGGACTCTCGGAGCTAGTAGCTGAGGCTGGCCAAAGGGGAGAGAGAGAGACACACACACAGACACACAGACACACAGAGGGTCTAGACAGTCTTCTCACTCACTCTCATCTCTCAGACCGGTATCCTCGGAAATCAACATGAACAATCCATCGGTAACCATCATTCTCAAACTTTTATAATCTGCTTTTTCGATTTACAATTTCTCGTAATCTTCTGATTTGAAGTGCTGATTATACATGACAGTTGTGCAAATTAATCGATTGTTCTTGCACTCGCACTCAGTACTTGAACACGATTCCTCAGATATAGGTTTTGGGGTTTACTAAGACATCTTTTGTTGTTGGGGTTTGTTTTTGGAGTTATTATTCCACTCATATCAAAAGCCTTATTATTCCACTTAATACAGGGTGGATTTTTTTTTTTTTGAGAGAGATTCTCAATGGTTTTTGTGTAATTTAATTGCCAAATTATTTGAGTGAGTGATAAATCTGGTGTGAATTTGCAGAGGCTGAAATTCATAGAGAACATTGTACAAAAAAAATGAGTCTGATTACTTCATGGGACATTTTTTGGAACAATATATGACGGAGAAAAGATTTCTGTGTTGAAATTGGTGGTATGAGGTTAATGTCTATTAGGATCACTGTGTCATTCATGTAGCTGGGCAGAAGATCTTAAGTAGTGGGTATGGGATGTTTTTGATCAAATTGGCTTGATCTATGATACACTGTCGCTAGGTATGCTGAACAGGATAGTTCTTTGCAGAATGCTCAGCCTGATCTCATTGACTGAGCTTGCTCAGGGTCATTTGCCAAAATCCTCGCACGTTGAGCTTTTGTGCTTGGTTGCACTGCATGTCAAACTTGTAGACATTAGATTTGGCGTAGTTAGGTTTGTCTTTGTCAACAACTGATGTAGGTGCACCAGTGCACCACTTATAACGAAAATTCAACTCATAGAATTGCCATTATGCCAATATGACATGAAGTGAGTAGTGAGAAGGAGAAAGGATATTTTTTAAAATGAGCTTAACAGGAAGAGATTAGTGGATCCCATGTATGGGTATGGCATAAAAATAATTTGGTGATGGCATTTTAGGAAATAATGTGCAGGAGATGACAAGTGTACCACCACTTTTAAGTAAATGTCTTAGACTATTCTCCAGACCAGTTTAATGGGAAAATTTGTTCCCAAAGATTGTCCCTCAAATCAATCGTGTGTAACAAAACAAAACTCTTCTTATCATCTTTGTTTTGGTTGACTTGACGTAAAATGGGATGCTAGAGGTTTTTTATTTATCTTTTTATGTTGATATGATGACATTTTTGTGAAAAGCATCATGTTGTGCCTCCTATCGATTTTATTGTTTGAGTTGAGCTGGTTAATTTCATTCAACAAGTGTGCTTTCCACTCATAATGAGTTTTAACTCATAACAAGTTTTAACTCATAACAAGTTTTCTGTCCTAATTTAAAGAATCATGCATGTATGAACCTGGCAGTTAATCCTTGATGTCAGACAAGCTTGCCATTTTGTGTTTTTGTTGAATTCGTATGCATTTATCCATGCATAACAGTTGCCAAATGCAATGCTAAATCAAGCTGTATTCTGCCAAGGAACAACCAAGATGATGCAATGCTATGGTAAGTTGAAGTAAAAATCACATGTAAACAGTAGTTCATCTGTTGATCTTGACCAATTATTTTTTCTTTTTCTATGGTTCCTTTCTATGTTTCTTTATAGGGCCATTCTAGGCAATAGCCTCACAAATAGACCTATCAAGGGATCAAATTTTGTTGTATCTTCATCCAAATAAGATTAGAGTTGGCCAAGCTGATCTGATCTGATTATCCTGATGGATTTTATTTCAATCTTTTCTGAATTTGTTAAGCTCTAGCTAGTCAATTCAATAATATGATTTGATACAATAATCATACCCATTAATTCTAACTTTGATTAATCTTGCTTCAATTGAAGCAAATTCAAAACAATCCACGAGTTTAACATGACTTATACCTGCTCTATCCCGAGGAATCCATAACAAGCCTAATTGAACCTTCTCATGTTCTTCACCTAATGGTCAACATTGAAACTTGATAGCCATGATTTTTGGTTCTGGATCTTCCAAGTCGTTTAGGATTTAAGAAACATCTAAACAATTTCCAAAATGCTAATTGAGCCCACGTGTGTCGGAAAGTCAAATTTCAACCACCCAGGTGCACACACACAGAAATAGAAAAGAAAATACAACCAGTATTTGCAATAAAAATTAGAAGAATTTGGTATATTGCAAAAGGCAGGCAACAGGCTGTAAAAGACCTAAGAGATTGGTTGCATGCGACCCATACTCTCTTAAGATTAGATATATAGATAAATTGAGTAGAGAAAGGAACTTAATGAGATTAGGGAGGACGGGCCTAGGAAACCGAGAATGACAGAGCCAAAGATTGTCGATCATGGTGGATTGGGGGCGGAGAGGGAGGGGGAGTGGAAATGGAAGGGAAGGGGGGGAGAAACCAAGGCTGAAACTGAGAAGCGATGAGAGAAGAGTCTCGAACAAAGCTCAAGAATTCAAACATGTATATAACATATGCAGTCCTACTTCTTTCAATTATATACCTCGTAGTGCTAAACCACCTGTGACTGCTGCATTGTTATATTCCTATCTTGGTTACTTGGTGGGGCCTTTTTATTTTTCATTTTAATACTCTTTTCCCTTTCCTTTCAGGTTTGATGTGATAGGAAGACCCTCGAGTTGATGGTCAATACTACACAGCTGCAAATTCAGATGTTCATTCTATAATAATTCTACTTAGATATCACAATGTGGAACTTTGCATCCAAATGCATTGCTGGAAGCATTAGGCTGAAGAATGACTTTCTAAAGCCGACTAAGGGTGCTTTAGATTGTTCAGATGATGAAATGTCCTCCACCACCAGCAGAGAAGAGGGACTTGAGTGCCCAATATGCTGGGAATTCTTTAACATTGTCGAAAATGTGCCCTATGTTTTGTGGTGCGGTCATACCCTTTGTAAGAATTGCGTCCTAGGACTGCAGTGGGCTGTTGTGAAATTTCCAACTTTACCAGTCCAGCTTCCACTCTTCATCTCCTGCCCATGGTGCAATCTCTTGTCTCTCCGCCTGGTTTATAAGGGAAATCTCAAGTTTCCTCGCAAGAACTTTTTTCTTCTCTGGATGCTTGAGAGCATGAATGGTGATAGGGTAAAGTCACATTCTGCTGTATGCGGAGATCATCAGCCAGTGTGGCCATCAACTGCCAAGATAGCACCACATGTAAGCCACTCTAACCTTGGGAGGGGGCAGCACACTCATCATTTGGAGTCTTCTGGGTCAACCCATGATCATAATCGTAGTAATTATCTCACTGTGGAGCGACTGCATTCCTCCCTTAGGAATTCACTGGTTTTCTTTGTTCAACTGACTGCCAAGTTCCCATTGGTTCTCATATTTCTTCTGATCATTTTGTATGCAATACCTGCCAGTGCAGCCGTCCTGGCCTTGTACATACTCATCACCATTCTGTTTGCTCTCCCTTCATTTCTCATTCTGTACTTTGCATATCCTAGCTTGGACTGGCTGGTGAGAGAAATCATCACTTGAGATGATGTTCTTCTCGCTGTTTTGAAAGCTCTTTGAACACCAGTTTATCTCATAAACTGGTGCTTCTCCATCTGCATCCCATCAGTTGTCAAAAATATATCGGCTCTACTATCTTAAACCACGCCATATTTGATACACTCTTTTCGTGATTGTGAAACCTAGTAGCCTTTTGAGCCTTTCTATGTTGAGAATTGTTTTAGCTTTCCATGGTAAATGCTTTTCTGGGTGGTAGTGATGCCAGTTCTTTTGTTATTTTGGTTTTGGCAACCATTGGCCGAGAAACAGAACTTTCCCTTTGCCAACAAATGGTTATTTTCTGTTTATGTGGCTTCTGAATGTTGTTTCACGAGTACTTTATTAGGGCTTGATTAAGAGATTCTTAATGTTCTTTGTATACAGCTCTATTCCTTATCTAGTATCAATGCATAACTGTTAAGAGGTTCTCTTTCTCTGCCTTGGTGATTTTGGTTGAAATCAATTTTGCTTGCCCAAAACCTATTCGAATAGGAGACTAGCCCCTCATGCCTGGCAAATTCTTATTTTACCTTTAGACAACATGAGAATAAAAATGAAATTCTATTAGTTTTAGCTTTAGACAGCATGGGAATAAAAATGAAATTCTATTAGACGGAAGAGCGGAATGTGTCTACTTTTTTGAGTATCAGAAGTGTCATGAAATAGAAGGATGATTCAGTGCATAAGACTCGATTCAGATTCACTTTGGAGTTTGGAGTCTGGGACAAGTCAAATATTTGTAATCGTATTTCCATGTGCAGAGAAACTATTTTTGTAATTTAAACCCTTTAACGCCTAAGTGACAAAAGAGAAGTTTTGGTCGGAATCATTAAAACAACAATTCAAGGGTACATAAAGATTACGTACCTTCAATAATAATCTTTAATAATCTTAATCACTAATAATCACTAATAATCTTAATCACTAATAATCTTTTAATCATGCGTAACTCGGTCTCAAGTGCAATCAATTAATCACAAACGGAGGGAGACGATTACGATATAGGGAAAAATTTCGATACTGTACTGCTATTTATAAATTTTGGGATCATTTACAGATTTTGGTAATTATTTACAACTTTTGAGTTACTTGAGATCAATTCTAAAATTGTTAAAATCAGTTTCAAGTACCTTCAAAAGTTGTAAATGACCCTCAAAAAATTATAATTCAAATCATAAAAGTTGTAATATTACCTAAGAAGTTATAATTTTTTTAAAAATTTATAGGGATAATTACAATAACACCCCTTCTTGCTTCTAACAATTTCACCGAACCCCTTGTTGTTTCTGATATTACAATGGCCCCAATATGGTTAACCAAAATTTTACATTGTCTAATTTACCCTCACATTGTTTTGACTATTTTTCTTGAAACAAAAATAAAACTTAAAACCTTGCTAAATATAGTTGACCCCTTCCATACAAACCCAGCTACATAACCTCTCTCTCTCTCTCACACACACACACATAGTGCTAGTCACTGTGGTCATAATCCCATCGTTGTGATTGCCACCAACGTGGTGCTCGTCGCCAACCAACTCCAGCCAAACCGTTAATTTCCTCCATTCCTCTCTCTATTTCCCTTCCTCTGATTCCATCACCCATTGGCCAGACCCCCCTGAAATCATCAAGAGGGAAATTCTGTTGCCATTCAAGAAAAATGAAGTATGTTTAAAACAACATTCATCAAATGGGAAGAAAATGGAAGAAACTGAAAAGAAAATGAATGGTTTGCCTTCAAAGCATGCTCCTATTGAATCGAATTTTCAGATGTTGAAGCCATCATCTTCCCCTGAAACTTCAGGCTTAAATGGCAGGAAAAAACAGTGACACCAAGACTGCCAAAAAGACAGCAACATCCAAAGCATCTGTAAAGAGAGTACTTGCAACCCCGATAGGTTCATCATCTCCCAGAGCCATTATCACTACTGTTGTAAGCTCCAATGCGAGAAAACACAAGCCTGAAACAGATGTCTCCTCTGAAGGGTCAGAACAGTATTACGAAATTCCAAACCCAAGCAATCCAACAACGACAAGGTCCAGGAGATTACCTTGCATGCCATCGAGGGAAAAAGTGAGAATAAGCATTTGGGATTCGTTCAGGATGGTGGTATCATTGCATTGTCTCCATCTCTGTCATTTCCATTACCTGAGCCTTCATCACACCTAAACTCACAGTCATTGTTATCTCATGACAAAGAAGATCGAAAGGAGACTGTATACTCTGATAGTGAACCCAGTGACTTCATCTCTGAAAACTGGGATACTGTTGATATCAATGAAGTAGAAATTCAAGAAGGACATCACAAGAAGACTCTGCAAGAGAGTGGAGTAGTTCTTTATGAAGATAGAGATTGCAAACAGATGAAGTTTCAGGAGGGGAATGACTGTAGACCTTCAGCCTGAAAATAATGGTCCTAGTAGGCTCAGATTTAGACGGGGAAGACTGTTGGAAAGCAAAGATGACAAGGGAGATACAAGGAGGAGAAAATTTAAGAAGAGAGATGTTGACGATGAAACAAATGGTACTAAATCTAGTTCTGGAGAAGTTGCTTTGCGCCATCAGGATGTACAGGGGAGGAAAGATGCTCAAGGTCTGTTCAATAATGTGATTGAAGAAACAGCAAGTAAGCTTGTTGAGAGCAGCAAAAGTAAGGTTAAGGCCTTGGTGGTTCTTTCGAGACAGTGATTAGAGAGTAAACCTTCCAGTCAAACAGTCACTTGAGTAGGAAATGAAGTATGGTGCCTCCATGTGTGTCGATTTTTTTGAAGAAATTGTAGAAAAATAACCTAAGCTTGTAACAGGAGGACAAGCTTGTGAAATAGCAGAAGTGTACGAGTGGATTGCTTCAGTTGGTGTTACAAAGCTTGAACAACTGAATTGATTCAGGGACTCATGCTGCTGATCCTGATATGCCATATACACATTTTAGAACTAATGTGACTGATTTGGATCACGACGAAGCTATTGTATGGGTGACTTTATCCACATCAAGGAGTGGGAAGAAGAAAAGGGGTGGTGGTGAGGGGCAATGCTCCCTGGCGGATATGGGAGTGGCCTATCTTTATATCCAAAAATACTTGAGTTTGTGTTTTCTACCTCTTACAGGAATATTTGGGCTTACTAAATACAGGAAATGTTTTGGAGAAAGATTACGGATAATCCTGTAGATATAAGAAAAGCTTTGGAGTTTATAAACAATTATGAGATTTGGCAAAAACTCGGTTGAAATCCAATGTAAACATGTATGCTGCAAAGTGAGAAATAATACCAATGCTTTAACATACATTCATTGAAGTTTATGAACATAATTGTAGTGAAAAGTGAAAACTATAAGTGAGAGAAACTGAATACACAAGAAACTGGTTACTCCTCCGTTCAAGAAGAAAATGAAAGTGATAATTACAACAAAGTAATGAAAATTGAACTGTAGGCATCAACATCTACCAGTTTAACTCAATGTAGACAAGAAGTGTCAAGGCCATTCATTGGGTCATACATTCTGCTCAACGTGCTCAATGTCAATTTCAGTGTTAAAGTCCAAGCCTGCAATGCTCATCCGGCCAATGTTAACTGCACATTCAAATTTCGTGTGAGGACTCATACAAGAACTTGCACGGTAAAGCTTGTATGTGACTAATATAGCACACTGTCTTGACAATCTCAAAATTGTTATTGTGAATGTGATGCAAGTTTATGGGGGTAGAGTAACAATATCTTAGAAATACAGTCATCACATGATAAGAAAAAACAGCAACTGCATGGAAGCCCAGCCTGTTTCTTGGTCTCCAATAGCTTCTCCAAATGATATGTTCTAGAAGAGTGTATAGTGAAAAGAACAGAAAGAACATATTAAAAAGAGCCATTGCTTACCAACAGCATCCGCCCCAGCTAATTTGGGCATAAACTGCCTAATATGGTCTTCTGCTGCTTTCTCAGCTTTCAGTGTTTCACACTCGAAAGAAACTACAATCTTGCTCTTCCCATGCTTCTGTTCAAGCATACCCACAATATCATTCTCCCATCTGTCCACAAATGGAATGTATAAGTAGAAGAAAAACAGATACAAAACAATTCCAAATCTTAGGAAATAAGTGACAGTATGTTTGACTATAAGCTAAAATAGATCATCCATACTGGCATGTACATTGAGATACCGACACCTAAAAATAAATCCTTATAAAATAAGTACTATTACAGCTTAATTACTTATAGATATTGTAACTGTAGTTTCAATAGAAGATGTTTCAGCTTCAAGTATATTTATATCCTTACAAGCTGAATCCTACTAAACCTAAAGAAAGGAGGCTAACTAATAAGTTTGAGATCATTTTTTTTTTTAAATAAGTTTGAGATCATTTTTTTTTTTTTAAGTAAGTTTGAGATCATATAGCAGCATCAAGAACGCCAAATGATATAGAGAATTGTTAACAGAAAATTGAATACTCATCAAGAACAGTGTGCCTCAAGAAGTAGGGTCACAAGTTGGGTTACCCATGAGCATGGTCAATGTTATGTAAGCGAGCAGCATCATGCCCTCTGCACTCCACCACCACATCTCGTTCTCTCGTAGTCTATTATATACCAAAGAAACGAGCACAACAGATGAAGCTTACAAAACAAATATTTTCAACAGAAGGCAAACAGAGGCAAGCGGCTCTTACACTGTAGTCTGTGATAGTGAGCTTAATCAAGCGATAGTCCTCACCCCTGCTGCATTCTCTTTCACACGCTAACTCTTTTTTGTTAAGGAAATATACAAACACAAATATATACATCAGTGACACAATGCTATAAAATAAATAATTTGGCTCCACGAAGCTGAATGGTGAAAAACGATTAACATAGTTGCCAACCTGTTGGTTTTAAGCCTACCAATCTATTCGTATTCAGTACAATTCAACATCTCTATCTGAATTTAATTAGCATGAAATAAACTAATCCAAGGACCAGGCTACACCTAATACTCTTAACATAATTGCGAATCACAAATTCCATGCCTCCATGGACGGCCAAACGGGTACAGACTCTGAGGACTGAGGAGAAACATAAGAGATTTGACAGGTTAATTGAATGTTTCAGACTAAAATTTAACTAAAGAAACAGGGAATCAAACTAAAAACAATTGAAAAGAGCCACAGAGATATGATGGGTAATGTTGAATCGTGTAAGTATAGACACATATGATATGCATCAGTACGAACATATGAAAAAAATACATATACCGGTGCCATGGAGTCCATAACAGACAGAATGAGGAAGCTGAATGAAGTGGCCTGAGATGGAACCACTGGGTAGCAGGGCAATTGATGCCACTCCTTCCATCACCTCCCCTCTCTTTGTTGATCTTTCTTCTTTCTCGCCTTCTTCTATAACACCCAAGACAATATACAAATCCATTAAAAACACATAAATCAGAAACATACATATACCCATAAGCTTTCATTAAGAGTGATTATGACTCACTACCCAATTACTGAAAACGTAAGATGAGACTTACCCATTTTACAGAAGCTCTTGTTCCTTCAATTTGTCAAATTTCTCGGTTATATAGGGCTCACGCCAGTATCACTCTCCAAGAGCGAATTTGTACTCCCTTATACTAGGCCAGGAGAAGAGAGTGCCCAGAAGAAAGCACGCGCAACTCACGTGACAATAAGATGTGTGGGAGTGAGATCTCTACATATACGATGTCGTTTCTTTCCCAATTTATTTAAGCCTTTTTTCATTTTTGCACCAAAATTTTCCCAATCAGCCAAGTGTTTCTTTGCTCTCATTCTTCTTATCTAAAATTAACATATGATATAAATAAACTAGTTATTTCTCGTGCCTAAAGGCACGGAGTAATAAAAAAAAAATGATCACCAATAAACATATTTGTATTTATATTCAAAATCAAATCACAAACATAAAGGAGAGATAAAAAATTTTAAGTACCAATTGTAATGAGGGGTGAGCGGTGTTAGTGGTGGTGGGCGGCAATGGTGATGGTAGGAGACGGTGATAGTTGTAGTAGGTGACGACAACCGTGGTAGTTGTGGTAGTCGTGGGTGACAACGGTGATGGTAGTGGTGGGTTTTGGGTGACGATGATGATAATGTCAGCCGTGGGTGATGGTGGTGGGTGTGGGTGGTGGTGGACGACGGTGATGATGGTTGGCAGTGGTGGTGGTGGACGACGGTGATGATGGTTGGCAGTGGTGGTGGTGGGACGATGACGGTGGTGTGGACGGTGACGATGGTGGTGGTGGGCGACGATGAATACTTCTAGGCGACAATGTGATGGGTGGTGACGAATGACGGCGGTGGTAAATGTGATGAGGGTAGGTGACAGTGGTGGGCAATGACGGGTGGTGATGGTAGGTGTGGTGAGGGTGGGTGACAGCGGCTGGTGGCAATAGTGGGCGACGACGGCTGGTGGTGGATTGTGCTAGTGGGTGATGGTGGGCAACAATGGTACTAGTGGGTGCTGACGGTGGACAAAGGTGGCAGTGGGATAATGGTGGTAATGGTAATAAATATAAGAATAAGATGATGATGGTGGCGGTGGGGCAGTGAGGGTGGGGTGGCGATGGTGGTAGTTGTGATGGTCGTGAGGGTGGTGGGGGTGATAGGGGTGATGGTGGGACATTGGCGGTGGTAATAAGGTGCGATAGCGGTGGTGGTGATGGTAGAGTGCGGTAGCGGTGGTGGTGGTGATAGTGGTAGCGGGGCGGTGGAGGTGGAGGTGGTGGTGGTGGTGGTGGGGCAGTGGTAGTGATGGTGGTGGGACGGTAATGGTAGTGATGATGGTGGTGGGGGGCGGTGGTGATGGGGCGGAAGCGGTGATGGTGCTGGTGGTGGTAGGGTGGTGGCAGCAGTGGTGGTGGGGGTGGGGGTGGTGGGGTGACAGTGGTGGTGGTAGTGGTGATGGTGGTTGAGCGGTGGGGGTGGGGGTGGTAGAGATAGTAGTAAGGCGGTATCAAACACTATTTTTTTTTTAAAGTACTTATGAGAAATAATTCTTAAAAACACTTTTAAAAAGTCACTCCAAACACACATTTAGAGACCTATTTTTCCTATTAAATTTGGGGTTTTAATATTAGCTGTCAAATTAATTTTAAAGTAAAATTTAAAGAAATCTCAACCACGAATAGCAAAAATCATTTTGTTTATCTTTTGAGATTTGAATTGTATTGTACTTTATTATATAGATAAATAAATAATAATCCCGGCATTCACCTCCAACCCAAGTGGATAAAAAAGGTGATGCTAGGGTGACCAAATAAAGAAATTATGGATTAAATAATATGGTTCACATACTAAGTAAAAGTAACATTAAAATTACCGATGCTCAACTAACCTAGATTTGACCCTCGTCTTATTTTAGTGACAACTTCCCTCTTATAGTTAGAGCGGGTTCTCGCAAATTTGAGTTTTTTTGAGTACTAAGTTGACTCTATTTTCGAGACCTATATATGGGTATTCTTTTTTAGACTAGAGTAACTCTTTATAAGCCTCTAATAGCATCTTATATCATCTACGGAGCGAATAATAATAAATCATATAGATCTCTAAACATCCAAGGCCAAATCTACCTTAACTAATCTCACACTTCAACTTCAAATCAAGAAGAAGAGATAGACCTTATAGACACTCACAAAACCACCATCGGTGTATGAAGGATTAGATCGAGTAGATCTTGTGAGGAGTCCTTAAAGATCAAAAGAGGAAGAGTCAGATCATGGAATTCAATTCGTTCTTTGAAGTTAGTACTCAAGCCCTTTTAACAATTTTTAAGGGAAGAGTTAAAACGACAAACATCTAATCATGAACTGGGTTGAGATATAAGACTTTAGACTTTATAATCATATTTTGAATGTATTAGATTAGATTTAGGTAGACTAAGAGTAGGCTCGTGATTTTTCCCGAAAGGGTTTTCACATTAATTTTTTTTTTTTTTATTGTGGTTGTTGTTGATTTATTTATTTTGCAGTAGCGCACACATACATTTTCTCACGCGCACACACACACATACACCATTTATTTGATGATATGCTTGTTTGATTAGTGAATCTCACATTATCATCATTGTGGCTTGAAAATTGATGGAAGCACTTGGAGAAATAAAGATGGTGAATTTGCATTGATTAGTTGTAATTGTTGAATTGATCATTCTTATATCCACACATTCATTGAAAGGGGTTTGTTCATTAAACTAGATTTTACAAATTAATTGGTAATTGTGGTCAATATATCTAAATTGGTGTATGTTTTTGCTTAAATTGTAAAAGATATATTCATTCCTTTTAAGTCGCCTGTTGTGTAATTCTACGTATATAATCATGTTAAGGACGATTGAATTACACTTCCCTAGAATTTAAATAAATGATGGTGGTGATGAACAGAGGAAGGCAAGTTTGATATGGTCGGTTTTGTTTGTAATTCACCACAAGTTCTTTCATATACTGTGGGAAAATATGATGAAACCAATTACAGTAATGAGTGAACAATTGGAAGTCAATAAGGGCATTATAGTCATTTTATTAGTTCCGTTAATAAAGTGAGCCGATTATTATCAATACCTGGTATGGAATCGTCTAGTTGTTATTTGGACAAACCGAACATGAATTTACTTGATCTTGAAGCCGATTTCTTTTATCTGTGATAGTCTTTTTCCGATCATCTCCAAAGAAGTTTCTCAGGCAAACACTATTCTTCAGCACTTACAGTGGTTTTCAAACAACCTACTCTATCTTCACGCTCATCTCTTTGTCCAGAGAGTATTGGAACTTTTCCTATCCGGATAAGATAAGTTCAGTCCAATGTTCCTATCATGCACAACATTGGATAACATCTCTCTGTCTCACACACACACACTCAGTGTGTGTTCATCTTTGTCTCTCTATATATGTATTTGGACATAAAATATCAAATCTCGGGAATATTCAGTGTATCGACATTTGGTATCTTAAGTGCAATAAGAAAATGTCACGTGATAGAATCTAAAAAATGGCAGGAGATGATCAGTCACAACCATATTTAAAAATGAAGGAAGAAACTAACTGAAAGTTATCAGCCAGGAATTGTCACTGAAAGCAAAATCATCAAAGTCAAGTGCTATAAAAGGGCATTTAGTGGAGAAGATGAAAGATACACTCAAACTCCTCACAAGATTTACGATTTGGGTATTTTAAGAGTAACGTTTAAATTAGTTTTAAGAGTCAATTACTGTTACAATCAAGACTGTTTATTCAGTCTCCTTATAACCGAAGTCTATTCGATTGGATTAATAAAGAAATTCTCTTTTATTAGTTTCATGTATTGTATGTCTCTTCATTGTTCCTCATCCAAGGAAATCCTAAAATAAGGTATTTGAAACCCTTACAAACAATCATCTGAAAACTATCTATCGATTGTGATATATCTGTCGATTTTGACAAATTTTAGAACAACAATATGCTAACATAAAATAAATGCATTCGAAATGTGGCAAGTTCTCAATTTTCAATTTTTTTTTTTTTATCTTTTTTGGTGCATTAAACAATATATACCATATATTTGGTATCAACATATGAAATATATTAAATACAAATTATTTTGTAATATATAACGAAGAATATAGCCTTTCCCAAGTGCAAGGGTGAAAATAATCGTTATACGGCTACTCAAGTTTGACCATAGATATGTCATATGTATAGATAACTCTTTAATTGTACTTGCAAACCTTCTTTGATTTTTTTTTATAAAAAAAAACAAAAAAAACTCATTTTATGCCTTCGTTGGCATTGGTAAATGCAATGCATTAACTTGTAACCTTTTGATGAACAGGTTCGTGCAATTTTTTTTTTTTTCTATTTAGTGAGGGGGCTCCAAGTTCTTAAGAAGAGTCGTACGAGACAGCTCCCGTACGTTTCGGGAGCCGAGCCCTAGCACAAGGGCATTCCTGTTTCAGAAATAAACTAAGGGTAATCCATATATGATGGCACGGTGTAATGTGAATAATTTTGAGAGGAATGTTAGTGATCATTGAATAAACCTATTTAAGACTATTGAATAGACTTATTGAAGTCTGTCATATTTTATATTATAGATAGAAATTTGTAATTTTCTTTTATATCATGCATAAATCTTGGGCCATGTTGGGCTAGGTTAGGACATGGAGAATAGCCCAAGGTCTGGGCCCAGGCCTAACAATCTAGCTTGAAGGTCTGGGCCAGCCCAACCTCTGGGTCAAAATTTATCCAACAGAAATCACATATAAAAATCAAAATTCTTGAAGCCAGAGGGGTAAGTAAGTTGGGTTCGAGCCTCCTCATTCTACTCGCAATGTACAAAAATTCTACAAAATTAAAAAAAAAAAAAAAAAAAAAATCGATAAAAAGCCAACACCATCACTACCAACAATATAACATGACCAACCAGGATTCCTTTTGCCACCTGAGGGTTATGTACATAGATGATCAATTCAGCACATTCATTCATCAATGCACCAGGCATATGAAAAGTGTAATAATGTCACCTAATGCAATTCTCAAGTCAGGTTTTTTCTTTTTTGAGGCAAAATACAGAAGGGTAGGGCAAATTTTACTTGTTCACTTGAGAATGCTTGTCAAGAATGTGGATTCCAGTGGCAATTCAAAAGATTGTGAGAGTATAACTGTATAATTCATATTAAGAAAAAGAAGTCACACATTTCAATCGAAGAATCATGGCTCATGATTGCAGGAATACAAGTGTATTAACCATAAGAAAATATACTAAGTGAATGTGAAATCAACTATATGGACACGGCCATGCGCCAATACATGATTTATAATGAATGTCATCTCACCAAGCGCCCCTCGTTGCCCAGCAATACATCTATTTCAATATCAATACCAAATCCAGCATTCTTTACCTGTACAGGGCATAAACAAAACAAAACAAAGCTTTAGCCATAGTTGACAATAGTGAAAAATAGCATCAAAGCACCTACAAACCTGCAAATGATGCTCTTTCCACCCTCGGAACTGCAATTTATAATATTACACAAACACATTTGTTCTGCTTTGAGTTTTTCAACGCTTTCTTTTCTGTTCCATGAAAAAAAAAAACATAGTTTAATTGAAGAAAACTAAGGGCTCAAGGAATCAATACTGAATGGCAAAGATAAAAGTCATTAAAAAGTCAATGAAATGGATCAAGAAAAATGATATACTTCATTCATCGAAGTGTCACTAAAGGCGTGTACAACATCTTAGCCAATACCAAAACCAATACCTTTTTCCAAAGGTGGGGGTTGAACAACGACATGCATCGTTGTAACTCCTCCAGGAATATCACACAAGGGGCTTCTGCAGTCTCCCACTGTTCTATTGTTCTCCAATATTTTCCCTGCACTTATTAACTTGACATCTTTTATCGTCCTTGGACCATTCTCCTTATCTGATCAAAGATAGTATGTTTGGATGAATAGTGATTAGTGTAGAATATTGCATATGGATGAAACCCAGTATAAGAAATTAGAAAATTTACAAGGAAGGTGCATGTGATGCATTATATCGCCTAAAAACACGAGACAGACTACAATGTGAACCACAAACTAGTGATAAAACAAGTCCATTTTAATGCTTTAGTATCAACTTTTGATCCATCCGTTAAATCACAGATACAGTTAAGTTACTTTTGCCATCAACTTAAACTGAGCCCAGTATATAAGATAAAATAGGGTCTGTTTACATTAAATTAAGGGGAACAAGCAAAAGGGGAGAAAGAGTATCCAAATAGATGACTTTGATTATCTTAGCTCACTATCTTCAACCCCAGCTACCTATGTATCAAACTTTGAAAAACCCAGGGAAAGTTTCAAGAGATTTGACAGCCTAGATCATAAACTTAATCCAATTGCAATGATTAAGCAAATACATGACTCAAAAAAAAATACACTTAATTGTGTACATTTTTGTAATAGATTCTGGAAAGTTAGTAAAAAAGGTGCAACATGGGTTCACCTATCCTAGTACAACAAAATGATGAGCAAAACAGGTGTCAGTGAAGAAAGGCACTCTTCACATTAGCTGCACCCAACAAGTAGACCACTAGTCCATTACTTCCATTGGAAATTTCTTCTCGTAGATTCAATATCAATGTGTGCCTCATGGCATTGAAATCATTCCAGAGCAAAACAATTATCATTGTGCCACTTTGGTTGAATTTGCAACGACACATGCAGGATCACCAATTGGTACTCATAAAATGATGTTTTTCCAATACTTGATCATCAATCACAGTTATGTATGCCTTTTCTCAAATGGCTACACCTAACGATTAATGGTTTCAACGGCAATGACAATACAAAAGGAATGTTTCCATTTCATTGGCCATCAAGATTTCCCTAAACGAAGGAAAAATGCTACACATCACTTTTCCCTTTCATCTCAAACTAAATTATCATCATTCTCAATTTTACCACTCATATCATTCAACATGGGTATCTAGATGCACCTTTGCAACTGATAGAATTGCACTTAAGAACTTCAATCAAATAATGGAATTGAAATCTATATTAGAATTCAATGCACATGACTTATATGCAGCCCAACATTGTGATGAATCATGATCTCATAACCAGGCTTCTCCCATAATTCATCAGCGATGGCCATTAAAATAAAGGCATGCAAGCACTGAGAGATCTCAGAATAAAAAATAATCCAAAGACCCAACAAACCTTTAGGCCATTGAGCGAGGATGCTTTCCTTCAAGGTTGCAACGCTTGTAGCAGCAGGATAGCTTTTGGGGCCAATGTCTGTTCCATCAATCAAGCGGAACTTGATCTCTAGCTGATCTTGCACTCCAGACATCTTCCAATTCTTCACACACGCTTTGTATTCAAAGTTTCAAAACACCAAGGATTTTCACTTGGGTTTTCTCCAAATTGTTAATCTGAATTACACGACTTCAAAAGGATCTAGAACTAATTCAATCTTGAGTAATTGTGTTCTGAAAGATTGAATAAACAAAGTGAAGAACATAATCTTTGAGAACTGTGTTATGAAAGCAACAATCACCAATAAACAGAATCTGAATTTAGAATTCTAGGAAAAAGAGGAAATCAGCAATAAAACCCCCTTTTTATCCACCAAAAATAGAATCAAAATCCCACTCCACTATACTAATACAAAACAAAACATTAAAAACAAATAGATTGCAAGAAAACACATACCCGACTCGCGAGTAGAATCTCTGAGAGCCAACACCAACTAACATCACCAAATCTTGAAATAAATTCTATAACTCAGATAATCCACTCAGATCATTAACTGGGTCACCTCAAAATCAATCAAAAGTCAAACAACCACCCTAAAAGGCTCTATGTTCTACTCAATTCTTCAACTGGGTATGCAGCAGATCAACCGCTCTCGCTCAAAGATGAGAGAAAACCCTTCTTCCAAGCGGGTCACTCTTGGCTCAAAACTGATCTCGATCCTTGTCTGTCTTCCACACAATTTTCTGGGTTCAAAAACACAAGCTGGGAGAGAAACCAACACCGTTTTCGTATGTATATGAAATGAATGATATAAATCAACGAAAAATAGGTGAAGGAGGAAGAAGAAGAAGAGGAATTGGAGTTCTCAAAGTCTTGTCGTACATCTAAGGTCAATGAATCTATCCTTATCTGCCATTTGCCTTCTCCTTCCCCTTCTCCTTCCAATCCTCCTACGTCTATGGAAGAATTGACAGATTTTAATTCATTTCTGTGTTTTAAGAGTCACGTTTTAACTTTTAATACCTTCCACTTTTACTTTAAATCTGTTGTAATTATTGCACCAAACATTTGATCACTTTCATATTAGATTTTTTTTTTTTTAATGGTCAAAGATATTCAAGTAAATGCACCTCGATTAACTCTCTTCTATGTCCGATTAATCATTTACGTCGGGATTAAGGTATTTATGAGAGAATTATCATGACCTAGCGTCAAGAAATTGTTAAAATTCAAATTCAGTATATTTCTATCAAATTTATAATTACCTTATTTTACCAATTTATTTTAAGATTTACAAATAATATTAATTCTATGTAAATTAGTTTCTCCCAAAGCTAATTGAATAATTAATATCCATTTACATATCAACATAATTAACAATGAATCCAAAGATTTTTCAATGATTTTAAAAATTGGAGAGAAGTCAAATATCAAATCTTTTTCTTATGCAATTACAATTCCCCAAAAAAACAAATAAAAAGGGGGGTGGGATTTTAACTTAATGAGTTAATTCACAATCCTTGTGGGTGTTTGTAAATTAATGGCAGTTTCAAATAATGTAATAAATATATTAATTATAAATTATGGGATTTATATAAAGTTTTTACTTTTTCTCTTGTTCATGTGGGAAGGGGGTGCGGGGGTGGGGTGTAGGGCCATGCACTATGGCCCCGTTGAGCATGAATATTTTTCGATAACGCGTTATAGTTGAATTTATGTGATCCACGAGAGGATGGACAAGTAGGCCGTTAATGGATCAGATTAGAATTTGAATTTGAATTTGATTAGTTAAATATGAATTAATATTTTTTATCGACAATTATAAACTAGAATTTGAATCTGATATCTTATATTTTATGGATTTTGATATACTTATATCTGATCCGAATTATTTATATATAAATATTAAAGAAATTTAGGTATAATTTATTAAAATTTAATTAACTAAGTTATTTAGATCGAATCGAATTTTTGAATCGAATTCCAGATTGTTAATGGATTTGAATATGGACCATAAAAATAAAATCCGTCAAATTATTGTATCAAATTTGGATCAAACTTTTGAAATCGGAATCGAATTTGAATTAGTCCAAATCTAATCCGTTAACAAGTCTATGAACAAGTTATACTACTCGAACTAAAACCCATTTAGCAACAAAGGGGTAAGTTAACAAATTTTTTTTTTGGTATCATACTAAAAATAAATTTGTATTCATAAATTTTAAGTTAGTTGATTAATTATAAAAATAATAAACTTAAAAAAAAATTCGCGCATCACATTCTTATTGAATGAAAAATTAGGACACGATAACAAAAAATAATTAATAATCTTGTTTTACCCTACCTAGTTAGACATGGGAACAAAAACATCCTTAGTTTGACCTATTCCTGTTATTAGAACATGCTGTCAGCCATTACAGATGGTGGTAGTGGTAGGATCAAATCCAATGTATTACTTTGGATGGTCAAATCCGAGTTAGGAACTTAGGACCATCAGTATCATGAAACTTCTGTTAGGCAACAAACTGTGGGTGACCTGAAGGGGGTTTTGGGGTGGCCGGTGGGGCACTTCTAACAACCCGCCGGCTTTCTTAGAATGGTACCGTAGACCTAAGTGGTCTTATTAGATTTGGAGAGGAGGGGTTTTTCTATCTTTTGATTAAGAAAACGATAGATCAAGAGTTCTTCTATTGTCGTTTTAGAGATTTATAAGACTTCTCTTAATTCATCATGTATGAATAAATGAACCATTTATAAATAGTAGATCTCACGAGAATTTATGATAAATAATTTATATTAAATTAAATTGAGTGAAGATATAATAGAAAGAATCTCAATACGAGACAAGTGCTGGATTTGAGATTCTTACACGTGAATTTGCAAGAATCAATCACATCCTAAAGCTCCTAAAAGACCCACTAATTCAAGGTAATCCAATGCTAATCAACCAATGGAATTATTACAGAATCATAATCTTCGAGAAAAGCAAAATGCCAAACGGATTCAATCAAGTGGGGTGGGTTGGGGTGGGTGGGGTTACTAAGTAATTGGGAATGTCTTTATTAAGGATAAAGGACAAAGAAATGGCAATGATATCTCGGAACGACCAATTCTTAATGGGGTTCTTGTCATAGCCAACTTTGAAAATTCCATAAACTAGATTATTTTGTTCAGATATATAATATATATTAGGAATAATTCTTGCTTGCAGACACAGTATAATATGAATAATTTTGAGAGGGATGTTAATGACCGTTGGATTAACCTATTTAAGACCATTGAATGGACTTATTAAATCCCGCTCTCCTTTATATTATAGATCGTCAATCAATGCCCTCCCATGAGAAAATAAAAGCAAATAAATTAGATAAAAATTATTCTGAAGGATGATAGTATTTTGTTTTCCTTTAGAAGCATCTGGACATACTCCTGGAAATACAAAATTCCATGCCTGCATACATTTGCATGTCTCACAAAGAGTGAAAATTAAATGTAACAGTAAAACCGCGTCATCAAAGATCAAAAAACAGTAAAGATATTTGCAGTAATATTAAAAAGAAATGGATAAAATATGGGGGGGAAAAAATGAATTTTCTGCACATATTAAATGTTTCTCATGAATTGTACATGACAAATAACCAAATATAAAAACCTCATAATTCCCCAAATTCTAAGGGACCTGTAACAGAGCAATCTCCAAAACTTATCCCACCTAAAAATCACAATGATGATATAGAGAATCAAAAAGAGAGGGGAAAATAATGAATAAGAGCTGATAAAATAAAGGAGAGAAATTAAACCCAAAAAAAAATCATGTCTAAGGCTAACTGGGCTAAAGTGGGAGCCTTGCAAGGACCTGCATCCTCACTTTCTTCTTCTAGCAATAATGATGGCAATGCCATGGACAATTTTCCACCAAGCCCGTTTGCCCCCATTATTTTGTTCCAAGTAATAGGCAACCCCCCCGCCCCATCAGGAAGGCCAAATTTTTGTTCCTTTCCCCGCGAAAGAATAGACAATGAATTGCTATGCTACAGACTGAAAGAATGTATCGCATTCCTCTGCTAGTGATGCAAGTACTCTTCTTCAAAAGCGACAGAACAGCAGCAAATCCAGATGTTGAGTGGATATTATCCAGTTTCGGCCAATCTGTTTTTCTACTTGGATCTATATTGACAAAATTCTGTAGGTGCAAAAGAAACTCAAGGAGAGACCCCTTAATGAGTCCATCTTCTCTGCTCTGTCCTTTTTTTGTTTCAGCACCCTTAGTTGATAGATTACCACTACTCCAATATGTGGCAATTCCTAACAAAGTCATTGGAATAGTTAACATATTTGGTCCAAAATGGCCGGAGATGCTCAAAGCCTATCTGCAACCATGGTTTTGACTGGCCGTTGTAGTGGATTACAGCGGCTTTTTTCACGCTCTCGATATTGGTCTTATTCTGGTAGCCCAAACCGAGCATGTGCCATGAAGGATCAATCGGGTGTACATGACCTTTAAATGCAATCAAAGCTGGGGGTAAAGTTCCAAGCTTCCACATTGTCAGGTTTGACTTCAAATTCTGCAAGATCCATATCATGATAAGAAATGTTGCCGTTACCCGCCATAGTGAAAATATACTCTTCAAAAACCAAAAACATGAGATGCTCATCCATATCATTTTTTTCTTTTTTGGGTGGGTGGGTAGGGGAACTGTACAACTATTTGATTTTCAAAATTTCATCACTTGCATGTTGAAAGGAGACAAAATACATCAGTAACATAAATAATAACAATCTTCAAAATGGTTTGCCAGCAGAACAAGTGGTCACTTCACACATTTAAAAGCGCAAATTGCTTATCTGCCACATATTTGCTACTTTGCACAGAGATACGGAAAACACATAAGTACCACGTGTCCCCTACCCAGCTACCCCCAGGGCGACAAAGTGCATAAAGCAGGATCGGACCTTACTATCTAATGGTGCAATACTCACACAAACGAATATAGGAATTACAATGATGAGATTTAGATTCAGACAAACAGAATCAGCTTGGCAACTCCTGCAGATTAAAAACATGCAATTCCAGCTACAAGAGCAAATATTTTCTGCTATTTATTAGAACCCATTATAAGTGGTACCCAAAGAAAAAGAAAAGAAGCCAGAATTATCACAGCCAGTCAGACACATATGGAAGTAGTAGTACTTTACCTCCTTCAGCCAAGCATGGTAAGTCTCTCTTATATTTTTCTTTCTCCATGCACGTAAATCAAAGATATTCATCCCATAAGCCCACGCACATTCATCAGGGTCCAAATTCTTTGCTATGAGGGGATGAGAAAAATTGAAGTAATTCCTGAATCGCTTGGACTTTACCCACTCATCTTCACCTTTACAGGTTTCAACAGCTCCATTAACCTTTCCACCAAGGTCAATCTCCCAAAGCGGAGACAGATCACGTTGAATTACGATGTCATCATCTAAGAAAACCACCTTGTCAAGGTTTGGAAAAAGCTGCACAATGCAACATCATCAGCACGCAACTAAAGAAGAAAGAACAACTAGCAAAGATACAGCACCAATAACAGTTCCCATTTTCTGGTGTCTATGGAATAGTACCTACAAAGCCCATGCAAGATTGAATCATGAAATAAACGAGGCAAGCTTGATCAATTTTTGAGCTCATACTTGTCTACATAAGTTATCTGTACTACATTTTTATTTGATTGAAAATAAAAAGATCCCTGGAGTGCAAATAGCCAATGACTTGAATGAAAGCTCGCTCGTGAGATGGATGAGGCAAGCTCAAGCTTCATATTGGATCTCATCATTTCTCTGAGCAGAAATTGAGTAACACTCTACTTAGCCCAATCGGCTGGTTTACTTAATTCTGAAAGTTCAAGCTTCCAGACTTCAAGTAATTCACAGCTTATCACTACAGACGAATAAAAAATATCATTGCCTTCCATTTCCATACTTATCCCTTTCAATATTGTTGCAATTTTCAGCAAGAGTAAAATAAATTTAATCCTACAGATTATTTCTTATTAAATTCAGATTTTCAAGCCTCAAAACATTCAACAGCCAAAAAAAGGCAAAAGAATGGCAGTGATAGACTGGGTTCAGGTTTTTGATAATCTGGAATTAGTGAAGAAAGAAGAGAGAGGATGGAGATTTAAAACCGAATGGAGATGCGGAAGAACTTGCACAACTGGTGTTTGTTTCTAAGGAAGGAGGGAGAGAGAGAGAGAGAGTAACTTGCAATTCTGCCACAGGTAAGGAGTCCGATGGACAGAATAACCTTTAAGAAACATGGTTACTTTTTCTCATTTCCTGGTAATCACAACCATAGAGTATTTGAAGTTCCTTCAACTAAACAAGTAATTGAATCGTCGCATCCAATTACCTCTGGCAGATATATGCGAAGATGGTTCAGCAATGAGATGTACTTTGGGCTTCTAGCCTGCAGTTTTGAGGCGAACATTCTTGGAGTTGTATCACTGAGATTGGCGCCAGCAACATGATTCCCATGGTAGTAATTCCGAATCCCATAATGGTTTTCCACCGCCTCAAGCACTGGAACATTCTCTCTCGTTAACCAGTCAAACTGATGAATGCCTTTCACTTCAACTATAGCAGGAGAGAGAGGATTCAGTGCAAACCATGAGTGCATGCCTGCATAGGTTTTCTTGTCAGTGACAACATGGAAGACAATCTTCTCAGGCTTTATGGATGACTGAACAGCAGAGGTGACCACAACGGCAGCAGCCAAAATGTTATCAGTTGCCAAGACAAAGTGGTGATACAAGTTGTCAGAAAGCAAAGGAAGTAACTCTGGTGAAGGCAACTGTTTGCGTGCATGAGCATTAGAAGAGTATTCATCAGTCAAACGAAGAGAAAGACAGTGGATGCCTTTCGGAATGGAGCTAGCTGCAAAGTGCTTGTTCATTAGTTCGGCGAACTTTGATTCCCTGATCTCCCTCTCAGATCTTTCCATCTGTGTGCAGAAGAAAATTACAGCGTAAAATAGATTCAAATGTCACTGAGATATGAATAAAGTGGGGGAAATGTACATGGATCCTGACATTTTTAACAATGTCTAAATAAAGTGGTACCCAAATTGGCTCAACGCACACAAGAGCCATTTATTATACGGATCCAAAACGTAAAAATGGACCCCCATATTAGTTTAACAGGATAGACATCACACACATTTTATCCAATTTAATAAACGGGTCGTGTCGTGTCATATAGGGTTGACACACACATAAATCGCATGATACAAAGCAATGTTTTAAAACCCGGCACGGCCCGATGGGTTGACCCAGTGAACCGGCCGCTAAACCGGGCCAGTTACTTCATTGGATCGTTTCAACATAACACCCGGCAAAAACCCGCTGAACCGGGCAGTTCTTGCCTAAACCGTTCAACCTGGACGGTTTTTAACAAACCGGGCGGGTCAATTAAAGGCCTATAAAAGCCAGACATTTGGGCATTTTTGCCCTAATAGTTTTCCACATTGCTTTTCTGGCTTCTCTCTCTCTCTCTCAGGGTCGAACGAATCAACGAAGTGACGAAGGCAGCACAAGAGTGAGGAGGAGTCATCCACCACCTTGTCAGATCGATCCTCCTTGACGATTCTCTTCACGTCCTTGGATCTTGATGATTTACTTCACTCACTCAGCAGGTACATCACCATTTCTCTCTCTGTGTTTGTGTGTGGTATGCGTAGATCACTCACTCACTCAGTAGGTATGCATAGATTCATCAATCTGTACGTTTGTCTCTTTATGTTTACTGGCTTTTTTTTTTTTTTTGTATTGCACAGATTCACACTGGCTGTTTGGAGATGGTGGTTGTTCTTGTCTTAGAGCTGTTAATCACTTTTGTTTTTGATTTGGTTTGTTGATTGATAATTTTTGGGTTTTTGTCTAATTTAATATATATTTTTTTAATGATATTTTTATAATGTTTTAGTCTATTTATTATTATATTACCGGTTGAACCAGTGACCTAATTTCTTTGCCGGGTTGATGTCCGGGCCGGGTTTTAAAACTATGATACAAAGTCAATGAAAGAGAAAAATGGGGGAGGAGAAGAAGCCCGTATCAAAATTAAAATTTCCACCAGAAGTTCTATGATGTACATTTCAACTGCATTATAATTCAGTCTAACAAATCTAATTACAACAACAATGAGGTAATTTACAAGAATATATTTGAAATCATAACTCCTTGCAATGCATATTTAGGACAAATGTGTATGGACAGTATGCAGGGATGCAGGACCCACAGTGTGCCCTTTAGTAGACCCAAAACCTACACTCACTCTTCTATTCTTCAATACTATACTTATTCTCCAATCCCCACTTCAAAGGAGGAAAAAAAAGGAGGAGGATAAGGCTAACATGTGGACTCTCACATACAACTAAATGAGCAAGTTAAATTGCCACATACCATGCCTTTTAAAATCAAAGTGAACTCCTTTGCACTGTACTTGTTAGTTTTCATTTCAGACACAAGTTGACGAAATGAGTCTGGGAGCTTTAGCCCATCTGGGATTTCCTCAGTGTTCACTTGATTGAGAAGTTTGTAAAAGTCCCTAACCAGTCTCTGCTGAAAGGTGAACATGAAAAGATTCAGCTTTAAGGAAGATAAAAAATCAATAAAACTAACAAATTGTTCGCAAATCAAAGAAGAGCAAAAAAAAATAGTCAAGTGGGACATAGGTAGACTTAAAGTAGGGAATTAACAGCGACTTACCCCTGTATCATCACCCCTACCAAGAAGCCTTGGTCCCAATCGCCTACCTAAACAATCTGAAGCATAGAAAAAAGAAAGAATGAAACCAAAGATTGTAAAGGAATATGTTAACAACAATTGCAAATTCAGAATACTTGACAATCTTGTCTAACAACAAATACTTTGCCAAAAAGCGGGCTGCACAAAGCAAAGAAAGAATAATATCAAAACCTGACTGTTACAGTAATACAGCATAAAAACACTAGCACATATTAATAACTCGTCAAAATGACACATAAAGCAGGCTTTGGAAATTAAGACAACATTTCTCCATAAAAATCTAGAAGTTCTACAATAAGACATACCATAATCCTATTCATTACTGTGAAATAGTATTGATCAAAGGAAAATAGAGAGGGAAAGAGGGTGGGACAATCATTAGCATGAACTAATTATAATGAAGAGCTAACAAGCTAAACAGAAGGTGCCAACTCCTAAAACTGTAATAGCAGACGAGGAGGATTTAAATACATTTTAGCCATAAAAGGGATGCTAGAAGAGGGGTAAAGATAGAAGATGAGCTCTGCAGTATCGACCATATAAATAGACACTAGGCTCTACCTTGTTGGAATCAATTTCATGGCTTTTTATCATTGGCCAAATAGTAATTAAAACTGAGTTCTCATCCAATATGACCTTGAAAAATCAAAATGTAAAAAGAGAATATAAACTCAATCATCTTCCAACCTAATCAGAAATACTCTTTTAAGAATTATTTGCAATCAGAATATCAAACATTCAATAAAAATTGATTTTCCTGCCCACGCACGTAACCAGAAATCAAATCATAATCCATTTGTCTGCCCAAAAGCTAAACCAAGTCACAAACTAAATCCATATCCACGATATGTTTTGTTGCTATATCCACGCATTATAAGCACAGAACACTTAAACATGTTCCGTCATAAATCCTAATCTACTGGTTACCATACCAAAAGGATCAAAACAATTTAATATCAAATTTCAGTCAAACAAAACCCAATTCAGATCTCTCAACCAAATACCATTCTAATGTAAGAATCCTAATTCAATTCAAACCAAAGCCCATGATCATCCAGCAAAATACCAATGCTTCCAATCATACTAATCAAGAAAATCAACAAAGGCATGAAATGAATTCAAGATCTACACGAACGATCAATATATAAATATATGCCCCCACATGAAGAGATATGCATTTAAATGAATAATGAGAATAATAATCCTGGAAACGGAGATGGAATGAATAAAAAAATTTGAGTACCGAATGAGGAGCACTTGTTGACACCTTCAAGGGTAACAACAGCAGTGAGGATGAAGACGAACGGCAACAAGAAAGCAAGGATGAGGATGGTGTGGAATAGTGTACGGTAAGAGATGTGACGAGCTGCGACCTTGATCTTCATCAAGTCAATAAACCCATTGCTGCTCGATATTGTTATACTTCTCATGCTAGGTGAGAAGTGTAGCTGCATCGTCCCCCTCCGCCACAGCCGAAACCCTAATTGAACAACAACCACAATCCTAATAATTCTTCTCTCCTGTTAACCCCACCCGCAATCTTCTCACCATCAGATCCACCACCGCAATTTGAAGATCCAGATTGATAAGAACCCCTAATCGAATTGCTCGTTTGGGGTCTATTCGAATACCAATGCATTGGATTTCAAATTTCACCACAAATAATCACAACTAGGGTTGTATATATCTACACTACATGTATATGAATATAAACTAATTGAATTGCGACAAAGGACAAATCAATGAATGAAAAAATCAGAGTAATAGCAAATTTGTTGTTCTTCGCTGATGACTGGTTCTCTCTCGATGGATCGGGAGAGTGAATGCAGAGAGACAGAGAGAGAGATACAGAGAGGCACTTCCTTATTTTGCGTTATTGTTTTTTTCTTTCCTTGCTTGTTTGTCTATGATGGCCGACCGATCTATAACTATGGGTTTTTCTCTAAACAGAAATTTTTATAATTTTTTTTGACAAAATTAATCAGGTCTTTAGTCAATACCGTGTTGTGCTAGAAAGAGAAAGCGACGGATTAGAGAGAGAAAGAAGAGAGGGAAAATCTTTTAGAGAGAGAAAGAAGAGAGGGTATGGGTGGAAGGGATCATGGAATACCAAAAAGAATAGTTCAAATAATAATAGAGACGAGTTATAAATTTATATGTTCTGATTTTGAATTTTGATAATTCTTTGATTCGACATGACATGAGAGATTTAGGGTCTGTTTGGTTTGGTTTTTTGTTCTCCAATTTTTAAAAAAATTTAAGAATTGATGTGTGATTTTAGAGAATGAGTTTCGTTGGAGACAAAAAATACAAACTGTTCATTCTTCTTCTCTATCGCTCTCACTGGGTTCTCTCTCTCTTCAATTTATTCTTCCCCACCGCTCTTTCGCAACTACTGAAGCTTCAGATCTGACCACAGATTTGTGTGTGAATGTGTGTGTGTGTGCTCGTCTATGTGTGTCTGTGTCTGTGCGCGTCTATGCGTGTGAGTGTTTTATGGAGAGAAAGAGAGGGGAAAGAAAGAAAAAGATGGGAATTGGGGATTTTGTGGATTATTATTCAAACAGATTTTATAATTTTTGTTCTTTAAAACTATTTCCAAAAACATATAACCAAACAGGTTTTGCAATCTAAAATTTTAAAAAACACTTTCTTAAAACTCTTCTCAAAAACTATTTTCGAATACTGTTTTTTTATATGCAAATCAAACAGACTCGTATCCTTCATGAATAACCTAATTTTGTTGTTTGTGGTATTCCAGATATAGTAAAATCATTTATTGAAATTTCTAATTTGAAAATGTAATATATAACAAAATAATAATAGTCAAATGCGAAACAGTTACACAGAATACAGAAACAGTTACAGAAGAATTAACGAAACAGTTACAACAATCTTAACGAAACAATTACACGTAACTGTTTGTTTAAACAATATAAATACTAACCCGGTTGCAGAACTGGAACTGTTATTGAACTTTAGGTAGATCAAGGCTAGTGTTTGACACTATGTCTTTAAGACAGATTTTGCCCCCACACGCGGTGCTTATGGAATATCAAGCGTCTGCCTCCCAAGATACAATAATCTTTACACGAGTAGAAGTAGCACTCCAATCTACCCGTCCAACGAACCAAAAATTGTGTTGTGTACTCCCCAAATACAGACTGCCTTAATGTCGAAATGTAATGCACTAATGTCTTTCCGGACATCCACCATACTAAAAGACACAACACAGTAGACAAATGCAAGCCAGAAGACACTATTTTGTGTAACTGTTCTCTATGAACAGACACAACTCAATTTCGGACTAGAGGGAAGCAACAAATCCAAACCAGTGCGAATTCAAATCCAACGGATACCGAAAATTAATTTCGGATTAAGAAATTCTCGTCCAATTAATTAAATGAATTTTCTCCAAAAAGATAGGGCTTGGTCTAAAACACACCCACACCCGAGCCCGGTCGTGGTGTGGTGGGCGACGCACGTGTATGGTAGAACCGAAGGCATGTAGGCGCTCGCTCCGCTCATAAAACTGTAGTACCCCTTAGGACCCAATCCCATAGAGCAAACTTGGCCTATATATGCCAATGTCGAACTTCTTCCTCAACCAATGTGAGATTGATATCAAATCTCACATTGCACAACCTTTATTTCCACATTTCAAAATGGTTACTTTGGAGCCTATTTTCTCATTCATTTCCTACTCGATTTGAGCAAGTGAATATACTACATTATTTTCCTCACGGAGTAGAATATGAACTCACGAAAGTTCACTCGAAACAACGAACGGATCCCACTTTAATTTAGGCTCAAAGTCGACCAAAAACTCAGTTTTTACACTTAAAAATTGTTTTGGTCTAACAAGTTTCAGCGTGGATGAACAGTCTTGGATCGAATAGAGAAGAGAATTAGTTTAAGTACACATAAATTAGTTCAGACTCACCTAACCATTAAACCAAAAAAAAAAAAAACAAGAGAAAGACAAGGGAAGTGGGGGACTAGGGGTCAATTTGGAGTTAAATTAAGATGTCCCCAACTCTTGGGTGTGTTAGAACGGTCGGTAACTGCTTAGTCCTATTCGAGAGTCTAATCTCCTTGTACTGTCTTTCTTTTTTTTGAAGAAAGAAAGAAATAAGGCGGTCAATTTAGGCTCCAAAGATTATGTTGAACGGAAAAAAAAAAAAAAAAAACCTCCTAACGTTATGGGAAAGCTTTTAGATGATAGATGATGAGATGGGGTTATCTATATTTTTAAGATGTTTTATTGAGATTAAGATAAAAGTGTTTACTATATTTCTTTAGGTTAATAGTGTTTTGCTATATTCCTTTTAGAAATGAATTAAAGTCTACCACATTTGAGATAGGATTGGATAATTAACCTACTAATTCTAATAGTTAAGTACTACAAGCCATAAGAGAATTTGGATGGGATGAATTTCGATCCAAATTGATCACAATATTTTTGACTTGGCTTTATTAACGTCTCAGAATTCTTACAATAGAATTCTAGGGGTGGTGCGACAGAATCTTGATTATATAATTCTCATCATGAATTGAAAAGTTTAAGAAGAAAAAAAAAAGTTGAACAATTTCGACTCAAATTTTGAAAGAGTAGAAAACATAATAATTTCCTTGTAAAATAAATATTTATGAGACTATGTTATAGCAAAATCAAATGTATACAAACAAAGACTTTTATACAAAAAAAAATTCTTTTATTTCAATATCAAGAGACCATTTGATAACTTCTTTTGAGTAATCTATATCTCAATTTCTTGTTTTAAGTATTTTTAATAAAATAGTGTTTGATTTCTTATTTTTTTTAAGTATTTTCTCAAAAATATTGTTTGCTAAGACTTTTCTTTTTTACTTTTTATTTTTTACAAATTTCTTTAGTTTCTCTAGATTAAAACACATGTATATTAATATAATATGTTTATGTTATCAAACAGTACGTGTCATAATAAGTCATGGTGGACAACATGTTGCTATCATAAGAATGTGTCATTTGTTGCATTGGTGAGATAGGAAAATGACTTATAATTCCAAATTGATCCACTTGTTCTTTTGATTATTGTGAAAATCAGTGTAATACTCGCCCAACCAAAGCAAAGCAAATCAACGCAAAGAGAGAGAAAAGAAACATAGAACTAGAGAACAAGTCATAGACATTATATTATAATTTATTGGGTAAATTTCATTTTGACTCTAAAAGATACAAAAATTTTCGATTTACATCTTGAAGGATTAATTTTTTCACATTATCGTTTTAAAGAAATAAAAACGTTGTAATGTGTTCAATTGTCTTATTTTTGTTTGGTCGTTTTTCTGCTTTATGATTTATGATTGGTTGATTTGACACAAAACAGATGGACGATCAAATGAAAATAAGACGGTGGACCACATTTCAATGTTTTTATTTTTTTGAGGGGACAATGTGAAAAAATTAATTATTCGGGGGCAAATTAAATTTTTTTATATCTTTTAGGGACCAAACTGGTATTTTCCCTAATTTTATTTAGTTAGGCAAGTTATTTGTATTCGTCGGCATGTCAACTCAGTATAAGGTCATAGACAGAGGACGACTATGCTATCTACCTAAGGGAGTTGGCTTCGGTACCGAAAAGGTAAAAATGGGTACGATACCGAAAAATGAAATTAACTGACCGCTCGCCACCTGTCCACACCAAAACTCATAAAAACTTATAACCGGTTTCACCGGTTTCGGTATATACTTCATGAAATAAAAATATAAACAAAAATTTACAGGTTATTGAATGAACATGAACCCCTATACACTTTAAAGAATTAAAACATGAACCCCTATACACTTTAAAATTAAGTGATAATAAAAAATAAAATGATAATTATTTATTATATTTAAACATGAAATAAAAATATAACAAAAAATTAAAATAGTTGGAGTTATTGAGTGAAATTAAATTAACATTATAGATTAAGTTAAAAATAATAGAAATTAAGTTGACCACTAAATAAATTAGAACAAAGTTATCATATTTTGGTATACTTTTTGCGTTAAATTAAAATAGGTAAAAAAATTTGGGATAATATGAAACTAATTACATAGTTGAGGGTGTAATATAAAAAATATGAGGGAAATTTTGAAAAAGAGTGATAATTTAGGGTTATAAGTGTAATTTAATGTTAACAAAAGCAACTTGATCGCTGGAAACCCTCTTGATCGCTACTGTGTGAAGCTCTTGATCGCTGATTGCAAACACTTGATCCCATTACTTTGATCCCACTTGATCTACCTTAAAATTAAGTGATAAGTGATAATAGAAATTAAAATGATAATTATTTATTATATTTAAACATGAAATAAAAATATAACAAAAAATTAAAATAGTTGGGGTGAAATTAAATTTTATGTATAAGTATAAAAATAATAGAAATTAAGTTCACCACTAAATAAATTATAACAAAGTTACTTTTTACTTTAAATTAAAAACAAGCGATTCAAGTTTGATTTCGATCGCTACATAACCCGATAGCCATCAAATTAAATAGATTTAGATGTTAATTTGATTAATTGATGGTTAATTGGACGAATTTGATTAATTGACGATTATTTAAGATGTTAATTTATTGAATTAAGTGTTAATTGGATGGATACGAATGTTAATGTAATTTGATGAGTTGAATGGTAGATGGAAGTTAATTTGATAAATTAAATATAAATTCATGAAATTGAATGTTAGTTTACAAAGTGAATTTTTAGTGGATGTTAATCGAATGAATTAAATGTTAATTGAATGATTATGGATATAAATTGGATGAATTTAATATTAATTAAGTTGAATTTTAATATTAATTTGATGAATTGAATGTTTTAATGTAATATTAATTTGTTATGTTAATTAAATATATTAATTTTGATTGCTGCGATCGCTTGATCCCAATCTTGATTGCAAACTTTACTCTTGATTGCTACAGTGAAGCTTTTGATCTCAATCTTGATTGCAAACTTCACTCTTGATCGCTACTGTCTGAAACTCTTGATTGCAATCTTGATCGCTACTTGGTCCCTTGATCGCTACTTGATCCCAATCTTGATCGCTACCAAAAAGTGGTAATATTAACCAAAAAAGTGATAATCTTAACAAAAAAAGTGGTAATATTAACAAAAACTGTCATACTCTTACCAAAATAGTGTAATATTAATCATAACCAAAAAAGTAGTAATCTTAACCAAAAAAATGGTGCTCTTAACCAAAATAATGGTAATCTTAACCAAAAAAAGTTGTACTCTTAACCAAAATAGTGGTAATATTAACCAAAAGAGTGGTAATCTTACAAAAAACAGTGATAATCTTAACCAAAAAAAATGGTAATCTTAACCAAAATAGTGGTAATCTTAACCAAAACAGTAGTAATCTTAACCAAAATAGTGGTACTCTTAACCAAAACAGTGGTAATATTAACCAAAATAGCGGTAATTTTAACCAAAAAAGTGGTAATCTTAACCAAAAAAGTGGTACTCTTTACTAAATTAGTGGTAATATTATCCAAAACAGTAGTACTCTTAACCAAAAGAGTGATAATGTTAACCAAAACAGTGGTAATGTTAACCAAAAAAATGGTACTCTTAACCAAAACAGTGATAATATTAACCAAAAAATTGGTACTCTTAACCAAAATAGTGGTAATATTAACCAAAATAGTGGTCATTTTAACCAAAACAGTGGTAATCTTAACCAAAACAGTGGTAATATTAACCAAAAGAGTAATACTCTTAACCAAAACAGTGGTGCTGTTAACCAAGACAGTGGTAATATTAACCAAAAGAGTGGTACTCTTAACCAAAACAGTGGTACTGTTAATCAAAACAGCGATAATGTTAACCAAAAAAGTGGTACTCTTAACCAAAACAGTGGTAATGTTAACCAAAAAAGTGTAATGTTTACCAAAAAAGTGGTAATATTAACCAAAAAAGTTGTACACTTAACCAAAAAAGTTGTAATTTTAACAAAAAAAATGGTACTCTTAATCGAATTAGTGGTAATTTTAACCAAAAAAGTGGTACCCTTAACCAAAAAAGTTGTAATCTTAACAAAAAAAAGTGGTACTCTTAACCAAAAAATGTGTAATCTTAACCAAAAAAGTTGTAATATTAACAAAAAAAGTGGTAATCTTAACTTAAACAATAGTACTCTTAACCAAAAAAGTGGTAATTTTAACCAAAAAAATGGTACTCTTAACTAAAACAGTGGTAATGTTAACCAAAAAAGTGGTGCTCTTAACCAGAACAGTGGTAATGTTAACAAAAAAAGTGGTGCTTTTAATCGAAACAGTTGTAATTTTAACCAAAAAAGTGGTATCGTTAACCAAAAAAGTTGTAATCTTAACAAAAAAAATGGTACCCTTAATAAAAAAAGTTGTAATTTTAACCAAAAAAATTGTAATCTTAACAAAAAAAGTTGTAATCTTAACCAAAAAAATGGTAATCTTAACGAAACAATGATACTCTTCACCAAAAAAGTGGTAATATTAACCAAAAAAATTGTAATCTTAACCAAAAAAGTTATAATCTTAATCGAAACAGTGGTAATTTTAACCAAAAAAAGTGGTACCCTTAACCAAAAAAGTTGTAATGTTAACAAAAAAAAGTGGTAATGTTAACTAAAAAAGTGGTACTCTTAACAAAAAAAATGGTAATCTTAACAAAAAAGTGATAATGTTAACTAAAAAAGTGTATTTATGTTTTGTAAATATAAGCTTACTATAATCTCAACATTTTAATAAATGATGATGATTTAAAATCTCATGAAGGGTTCATAGGATAAAAATAATTTTGCAACTCCATCTTTTTCTTTATCCTTCTTCTTTGTCGTGTGAGTTTTTTTTTATGAATTTACTATAATCTCAATTTTAGTTTTAATAAATGATGATGATGATTTTATAATCTCTTAGGATAAAAATTACATGTCGATTTGATGAAATTACATGTTAATTTGATGAAATTGAATGTTAATTTGAAGAAATTGAATGTCAATTTAATCAATTGAATGTTAATTTGAAAAAATTGAATGTCAATTTGATAAATCGAATGTTAATTTAATGAAATTAAAAGTCGATTTGATGAAATTACATGTTAATTTGATGAAATTAAATATCCATTTCATAAATTGAATGTTAATTTGATGAAATTGAATGTCAATTCGATAAATCGAATGTTAATTTAATGAAATTGAAATTCGATTTGATGAAATTACATGTTAATTTGATGAAATTGAATGTCAATTTGATAAATTGAATGTTAATTAGATGAAATTTAATGTCAATTTGGTAAATCGAATGTTAATTTAATGAAATTGAAAGTCGATTTGATGAAATTACATGTTAATTTGATGAAATTGAATGTCAATTTCACAAATTGAATGTTAATTTGATGAAATTGAATGTCAATTTGATAAATCGAATGTAAATTTAATGAAATTGAAAGTCGATTTGATGAAATTACATGTTAATTTAATGAAATTGAATGTCAATTTAAGAAATTGAATGTTAATTTGATGAAATTGAATGTCAATTTGATAAATCGAATGTTAATTTAATTAAATTGAAAGTCGATTTAATGAAATTACATGTTAATTTGATGAAATTGAATATTCATTTGATAAATTGAATGTTAATTCGATGAAATTGAATGTTATTTTGATAAACCGAACGTTAATTTAATGAAATTGAAACTCGATTTGATGAAATTACATGTTAATTTGATGAAATTGAATGTTAATTTGATGAAATTGAATGTCAATTTGATAAATCGAATGTTAATTTAATTAAATTGAAAGTCGATTTAATGAAATTACATGTTAATTTGATGAAATTGAATATTCATTTGATAAATTGAATGTTAATTTGATGAAATTGAATGTCAATTTGATAAATCGAATGTAAATTTAATGAAATTGAAAGTCAATTTGATGAAATTACATTTTAATTTGATGAAATTGAATGTTAATTTGATGAAATTGAATGTCAATTGGGTAAATCGAATGTTAATTTAATGAAATTGAAAGTCGATTTGATGAAATTACATGTTAGTTTGATGAAATTGAATGTCAATTTAATAAATTGAAGGTTAATTTGATAAAATTGAATGTCAATTCGATAAAATCGAATGTTAATTTAATGAAATTGAAAGTCGATTTGATGAAATTACATGTTAATTTGTTGAAATTGAATGTCCATTTAATAAATTTAATGTTAATTTGATGAAATTGAATGTCAATTTGATAAATCGAATGTTAATTTAATGAAATTGAAAGTCGATTTGATGAAATTACATGTTAATTTGATGAAATTGAATGTCAATTTAACAAATTGAATGTTAATTTGATGAATTTGAATGTCAATTTTATAAATCGAATGTTAATTTAATGAAATTGAAAGTCGATTTGATGAAATTACATGTTAATTTGATGAAATTAATTGTTAATTTGATGAAATTGAATGTCAATTTGATAAATCGATTGTTAATTTAATGAAATTGAAAGTCAATTTGATAAATCGAATGTTAATTTAATGAAATTGAAAGTCGATTTGATGAAATTACATGTTAATTTGATGAAATTGAATGTCCATTTAATCAATTGAATGTTAATTTGATGAAATTGAATGTCAATTTGATAAATCGAATGTAAATTTAATGAAATTGAAAGTCGATTTGATGAAATTACATGTTAATTTGATGAAATTGAATGTCAATTTAAGAAATTGAATGTTAATTTGATGAAATTGAATGTCAATTTGATAAATCGAATGTTAATTTAATTAAATTGAAAGTCGATTTAATGAAATTACATGTTAATTTGATGAAAATGAATATTCATTTGATAAATTGAATGTTAATTTGATGAAATTGAATGTCAATTTGATAAATCGAATGTTAATTTAATGAAATTGAAAGTCAATTTGATGAAATTACATTTTAATTTGATGAAATTGAATGTCAATTTGATAAATTGAATGTTAATTTGATGAAATTGAATGTCAATTTGATAAATCGAATGTTAATTTAATGAAATTGAAAGTCGATTTGATGAAATTACATGTTAATTTGATGAAATTGAATGTTAATTTGATGAAATTGAATGTCAATTTAATCAATTGAATGTTAATTTGATAAAATTGAATGTCAATTTGATAAATCGAATGTAAATTTAATGAAATTGAAAGTCCATTTTATGAAATTACATGTTACTTTGATGAAATTGAAAGTCCATTTCATAAATTGAATGTTAATTTGATGAAATTGAATGTCAATTTGATAAATCGAATGTTAATTTAATTAAATTGAAAGTCGATTTAATGAAATTACATGTTAATTTGATGAAATTGAATATTCATTTGATAAATTGAATGTTAATTCGATGAAATTGAATGTTATTTTGATAAACCGAATGTTAATTTAATGAAATTGAAAGTCGATTTGATGAAATTACATGGTAATTTGATGAAATTGAATGTCCATTTAATAAATTGAATGTTAATTTGATGAAATTGAATGTCAATTGGATAAATCGAATGTTAATTTAATAAAATTGAAAGTCGATTTGATGAAATTACATGTTAATTTGATGAAATTGAATGTCAATTTAAGAAATTGAATGTTAATTTGATGAAATTGAATGTCAATTCGATAAATCGAATGTTAATTTAATGAAATTGAACGTCGATTTGATGAAATTACATGTTAATTTTATGAAATTGAATGTCAATTTGATAAATTGAATGTTAATTTGATAAATTGAATGTTAATTTGATGAAATTGAATGTCAATTGGGTAAATCGAATGTTAATTTCATGAAATTGAAAGTCGATTTGATGAAATTACATGTTAATTTGATGAAATTGAATGTCCATTTAATAAATTGAAGGTTAATTTGATGAAATTGAATGTCAATTCGATAAAATCGAATGTTAATTTAATGAAATTGAAAGTCGATTTGATGAAATTACATGTTTATTTGTTGAAATTGAATGTCAATTTGATAAATTGAATGTTAATTTGATGAAATTGAATGTCAATTTGATAAATCGAATGTTAATTTAATGAAATTGAAAGTCGATTTGATGAAATTGAATGTCAATTTAACAAATTGAATGTTAATTTGATGAATTTGAATGTCAATTTTATAAATCGAATATTAATTTAATGAAATTGAAAGTCGATTTGATGAAATTACATGTTAATTTGATGAAATGGATTGTTAATTTGATGAAATTGAATGTCGATTTGATAAATCGATTGTTAATTTCATGAAATTGAAAGTCAATTTGATAAACCGACTGTTAATTTAATGAAATTGAAAGTCGATTTGATGAAATTACATGTTAATTTGAGGAAATTGAATGTCAATTTAATAAATTGAATGTTAATTTGATGAAATTGAATGTCAATTTGATAAATTTAATGTTAATTTAATGAAATTGAAAGTCGATTTGATGAAATTACATGTTAATATGATGAAATTGAATGTTAATTTGATGAAATTGACTGTCAATTTAAGAAATTGAATGTTAATATGATGAAATTGAATGTCAATTCGATGAATCGAATGTTAATTTAATGAAATTAAAAGTCGATTTGATGAAATTACATGTTAATTTGATGAAATTGAATATTAATTTGATAAATTGAATGTTAATTTGATGAAATTGAATGTCAATTGGATAAATTGAATGTTAATTTAATGAAATTGAAAGTCGATTTGATAAAATTACATGTTAATTTGATGAAATTTAATGTTAATTTGATGAAATTGAATGTCAATTCGATAAATCGAATGTTAATTTAATGAAATTGAAAGTCGATTTGATGAAATTACATGTTAATTTGATGAAATTGAATGTCAATTTGATAAATTGAATGTTAATTTGATGAAATTGAATGTCAATTTGATAAATCGAATGTTAATTTAATGAAATTGAAAGTTGATTTGATGAAATTACATGTTTATTTGATGAAATTGAATGTTAATTTGATGAATTTGAATGTCAATTTTATAAATCGAATGTTAATTTAATGAAATTTAAAGTCGATTTGATGAAATTACTTGTTAATTTGATGAAATTGATTGTTAATTTGATAAAATTGAATGTCAATTTGATAAATCGATTGTTAATTTAATGAAATTGAAATTCAATTTGATAAATCGAATGTTAATTTAATGAAATTGAAAGTCGATTTGATGAAATTACATGTTAATTTGATGAAACTGAATGTCAATTTGATAAATTGAATGTTAATTTGATGAAATTGAATGACAATTTGATAAATCGAATGTTAATTTAATGAAATTGAAAGTCGATTTGATGAAATTACATGTTTATTTGATGAAATTGAATGTTAATTTGATGAATTTGAATGTCAATTTTATAAATCGAATGTTAATTTAATGAAATTGAAAGTCGATTTGATGAAATTACTTGTTAATTTGATGAAATTGATTGTTAATTTGATGAAATTGAATGTCAATTTGATAAATCGATTGTTAATTAATGAAATTGAAAGTCAATTTGATAAATCGAATGTTAATTTAATGAAATTGAAAGTCGATTTGATGAAATTACATGTTAATTTGATGAAATTGAATGTTAATTTGATGAAATTGAATGTCAATTTGATAAATCGAATGTAAATTTAATGAAATTGAAAGTCGATTTGATGAAATTACATGTTACTGTGATGAAATTGAAAGTCCATTTCATAAATTGAATGTTAATTTGATGAAATTGAATGTCAATTTGGTAAATCGAATGTTAATTTAATGAAATTGAAAGTCGATTTGATGAAATTACATGTTAATTTGATGAAATTGAATGTCAATTTGATAAATTTGATTGTTAATTTGATAATTTGTATGTTAATTTGATGAAATTGAGTGTTAATTGAATTAAATTGAAAGTCTATTTGATTAATTTAATGTTAACTAGTTGAATTTGAATGTTAATTTAGTGAATTAAATGCTTTTCAGAAAAAATTAAATGTTAATTGGATGAAATTAATTGTTAATTTGGTAAATTAAATTTTTATTGGATGAAATTACATGGTGTTGGTTTGATAAATTATATGTTAATTTATTGAAATTGAATATCAATTTGATAAATCTGAATGTCAATTTGATAATTTCAATGATAATTTGACGAATTGAGTATTAATTGAATGAAATTGAAAGTTTATTTGATTAATTTAATGTTAAGTAGTTGAATTTGAATGTTAATTTAGTTAATTAAATACTTATTAGAAAAAACTGGATGTTAATTAGATGATAATTAATTATTAATTTGGTGTTGATTTGATATATTAAATTTTAATTGGTTAAAATTATATGTTAATTTGGAGTTGATTTGATGAAATTACATGTTAATTTGATGAAACTGAATGTCAATTTGATAAATCTGAATGTTAATTTGATAGTTTAAATGTTAATTTGATAAATTGAGTGTTAATTGAATGAAATTTAAAGCTTATTTGATTAATCGAATATCCCTTACCCCATGGCCAAGTTTTTTATTTTCCTTTCCTTTCATTGTCTTCAAACAATCTTTGCTACAATGGAGAAATAACATCATCAATGACATACAAATAAGATCAATAAAACTGGTTTAGTATTTAGATTATACAAATCTCTCACTAATAAAAAAACCATGAGCTTGTTGACCGATCAGATTCACTTGAGCTCTTTTTTCCCCTGAATATAAAGTCCACCATTAACCATAAAAATAGTTTCATTTTTTTTGTGCTAAACAATAGGCTAGGATTAAACAAAACTTACATTATAAATATTCTGAGCTGAGATTACAACTTGAACGAGGAACCGAAGCAGAAGAGAAGAAATAGGATGAACCGAAACAGAAGAACGAGAAACAAAGCAGAAGAGAAGAAAGACGATGAATCGAAGCAGAACACAATAAAGAGGGAGGGAAAAAAAAAGTGAACCTACTAAGCTACTAAGCTTGTCCAAGAAGCAACAGGGATGAATTTAGGCGGGAATTGGGTAAGGATTGTGTCAAAATTTCATTCACCCATCTGTCGGTATATTATTGGCCTAATGCCAATTGTTTTTAAAAAAAATTGATTTGATAAATTGAATATTCATAAATTGAATATTGATAAATTTAGTTGGGGTTATTGAGTCAACATGAACATGAACCCTATACATTTTACAAATAAGTGATAATAAAAATTAAAATGATAATTATTTATTATATTTAAACATGAATTAAAAATAAAACAAAAAATTAAAATAGTTGGGGTTATTGAATGACATTAAATTAACATTATAGATTAAGTTAAAAATAATAGAAATTAAGTTGACCACTAAATAAATTAGAACAAAGTTATCATATTTGTGTATACTTTTTGCGTTAAATTAAAATAGGTAAAAAAGTTTGGGATAATATGAAACTAATTACAGAGGGTGTAATATAAAAAATATGAGGAAAAATTTGAAAAAGAGTGATAATTTAGGGTTATAAGTGTAATTTAATGTTAACAAAAGCAACTTGATCGCTGGAAACCCTCTTGATCGCTACTGTGTGAACCTCTTGATCGCTGATTGCGAACACTTGATCCCACTACTTTGATCCCAATTTATCTACCTTAAAATTAAGTGATAAGTGATAATAGAAATTAAAATGATAATTATTTATTATATTTAAACATGAAATAAAAATATAACAAAAAATTAAAATAGTTGGGGTTATTGAGTGACATTAAATTAACATTAATCAAGTTAAAAATAATAGAAATTAAGTTGACCACTAAATAAATTAGGACAAAGTTATCATTTGGGTATACTTTGCATAAAATTAAAATAGGTAAAAAAGTTTGGGATAATATGAAACTAATTAAATAGTTGAGGGTGTAATATAAAAAATATGAGGAAAAATTTGAAAAAGAGTGATAATTTAGAGTTATAAGTGTAATTTAATATTAACAAAAGCAACTTGATCGTTGGAAACCCTCTTGATCGCTACTGTGTGAAGCTCTTGATCCCAAACACTTGATCCCACTACTTTGATCCCACTTGATCTACCTTAAAATTAAGTGATAAGTGGTAATAGAAATTAAAATGATAATTATTTATTATATTTAAACATGAAATAAAAATTTTAAAAAAAATTAAAATAGTTGGGGTTATTGAGTGACGTTAAATTAACATTATAGATTAAGTTAAAAATAATAGAAATTAAGTTGACCACTAAATAAAATAGAATAAAGTTATCATATTTGGGTATACTTTTTGCGTTAAATTAAAATAGGTAAAAAAGTTTGGGATAATATGAAACTAATTAAATAGTTGAGGGTGTAAAATAAAAAATATGAGGAAAATTTTGAAAAAGAGTGATAATTTAGGGTTATAAGTGTAATTTAATGTTAACAAAAGCAACTTGATCGCTGGAAACACTCTTGATCGCTACTGTGTGAATCTCTTGATTGCAAACACTTGATCCCACCTTAAAATTAAGTGATAAGTGATAATAGAAATTAAAATGATAATTATTTATTATATTTAAACATGAAATAAAAATTTAACAAAAAATTAAAATAGTTGGGGTGAAATTAAATTTTATGTATAAGTATAAAAATAATAGAAATTAAGTTCACCACTAAATAAATTAGAACAAAGTTACTTTTTGCTTTAAATTAAAAACAAGCGATTCAAGTTTGATTCCGATCGCTACATAACCCGATAGCCATCAAATTAAATAGATTTAAATGTTAATTTGATTAATTGATGGTTAATTGGACGAATTTGATTAATTGACGATTATTTAAGATGTTAATTTATTGAATTAAGTGTTAATTAAGTGTTAAATAGTTTATTGAAATAGTTTTAGATGTTAATTTGATGAGTTGAACAGTAGATGGAAGTTAATTTGATAAATTAAATATAAATTAATGAAATTGAATGTTAGTTTACAAAGTGAATTTTTATTGGATGTTATTCGAATGAATTAAATGTTAATTGAATGATTATTGATATAAATCGGATGAATTTAATATTAATTAAGTTGAATTTTAATATTAATTTGATGAATTGAATGTTTTAATGTAATATTAGTTTGTTATGTTATTTAAATATATTAATTTTGATTGCTGCGATAATCGCTTGATCCCAATTACAATGATCGCTACATCGCTACGGTCTGAAGCTTTTATCGCAATCTTGATCGCAGTCTTGATCGCAAACTTGGTCTGAAGCTTTTATCGCAATCTTGATCGCAAACTTCACTCTTGATCGCAAACTTGGTCTGAAGCTTTTATCGCAATCTTGATCGCAAACTTCACTCTTGATTGCAAACTTGCACTTGATCGCTACTTGGTCCTTGATCGCTACTTCATCCCAATCTTGATCGCTACAAAAAAGTGGTAATATTAACTAAAAGAGTGGTAATCTTAAGCAAAAAAGTGGTAATATTAACCAAAACAGTCCTACTCTTAACCAAAATAGTGGTAATATTAACGACAGTGGTAATCTTCACCAAAACAGTGGTAATCATAACCAAAAAATAGTAATCTTAACCAAAAAAGTGGTGCTCTTAACCAAAACAATGGTAGTCTTAACCAAAACTGTGCTACTCTTAACCAAAATAGTGATAATATTAACTAAAAGACTGATAATCTTAACCAAAACAGTGATAATTTTAACCAAAAAAGTGGTAATCTAAACCAAAGCAGTGATAATTTTAACTTAAACAGTATTACTCTTAACCAAAACAATGGTAATGTTAACCAAAAGAGTGGTACTCTTAACCAAAACAGTGGTACTCTTAACCAAAATAGTAGTAATTTTAACTAAAAAAGTGATAATCTTAACTAAAAAAGTGATAATCTTAGCGGAAAAAGTGGTACTCTTAACTAAACTAGTGGTAATATTAACCAAAACGGTGGTAATGTTAACCAAAATAGTGGTAATGTTAACTAAAAAGTGCTACTCTTAACCAAAATAGTGATAATATTAACCAAACCAGTGGTAATGTTAACCAAAACAGTGGTAATCTTAACCAAAAAAGTGGTAATGTTGACAAAAAAAATGGTAATCTTAACTAAAACAGTGGTAATGCTAACAAAAAAAGTTGTGATCTTAATCAGTGGTGTGTTAACAAAAAAAGTTGTACACTTAACCAAAAAAGTTGTAATTTTAACCAAAAAAGTGATACTCTTAATCGAATTAGTGGTAATTTTAACCAAAAAAGTGGTACCCTTAACCAAAAAAGTTGTAATCTTATCAAAAAAAAGTGGTACTCTTAATCAAAAAAGGTGTAATCTTAACCAAAAAAGTTGTAATATTAACCAAAAAAGTGGTAATCTTAACTTAAATAATGGTACTCTTAACCAAAAAAATGGTACTCTTAACTAAAACAGTGGTAATATTAACCAAAAAAGTTGTACACTTAACCAAAAAAGTTATAATTTTAACCAAAAAAATGGTACTCTTAATCGAATTAGTGGTAAATTTAACCAAAAAAGTGGTACCCTTAACCAAAAAAGTTATAATCTTAACAAAAAAAAGTGGTACTCTTAACCAAAAAGGGTGTAATCTTAACCAAAAAAGTGATAATCTTAACTTAAACAATGATACTCTTAACCAAAAAAGTGGTAATGTTAACCAAAAAAATGGTACTCTTAACTAAAACAGTGGTAATGTTAACCAAAAAAGTGGTGCTCTTAATCGAAACAGTTGTAATTTTAACCAAAAAAGTGATAATCTTAACTTAAACAATGGTACTCTTAACCAAAAAAGTGGTATCGTTAACCAAAAAAGTTGTAATCTTAACAAAAAAAGTGGTACCCTTAACTAAAAAAGTTGTAATCTTAACAAAAAAAGTTGTAATATTAACAAAAAAAAATTGTAATCTTAACCAAAAAAGTGGTAATCTTAACGAAACAATGATACTCTTCACCAAAAAAGTGGTAATATTAACCAAAAAAGTGGTACTCTTAATCGAAACAGTGGTAATTTTAACCAAAAAAGTGGTACCATTAACCAAAAAGTTGTAATCTTAAAAAAAAAAGTTGTATCATTTACCAAAGAAATTATAATCTCAATCGAAACAGTGGTAATTTTAACCAAAAAAAGTGGTACTCTTAACAAAAAAAGTTGTAATGTTAACCAAAAAAGTGGGACTCTTAACCAAAAAAGTGATAATGTTAACTAAAAAAGTGGTACTCTTAACCAAAAAAGTGGCAATGTTAACCAATAAAGTGGTACTCTTAACAGAAAAAATGGTAATCTTAACCAAAAAAGTTGTAATATTAACAAAAAAAAGTTGTAATCTTAACCAAAAAAGTGGTAATCTTAACGAAACAATGATACTCTTCACCAAAAAAGTGGTAATATTAACCAAAAAAGTGGTACTCTTAATCGAAACAGTGGTAATTTTAACCAAAAAAGTGGTACCATTAACCAAAAAGTTGTAATCTTAAAAAAAAAAAGTTGTATTCTTTACCAAAAAAATTGTAATCTTAACCAAAAAAATTATAATCTCAATCGAAACAGTGGTAATTTTAACCAAAAAAAGTGGTACCCTTAACCAAAAAAGTGTTAATGTTAACCAAAAAAGTGGGGCTCTTAACCAAAAAAGTGATAATGTTAACTAAAAAAGTGGTACTCTTAACCAAAAAAGTGGCAATGTTAACCAATAAAGTGGTACTCTTAACAGAAAAAATGGTAATCTTAACCAAAAAAATGATAATGTTAACCAAAAAAGTGTATTTATGTTTTGTAAATATAAGCTTACTATAATCTCAACATTTTAATAAATGATGATGATTTAAAATTTCATAAAGGGTTCATAGGATAAAAATAATTTTGCAACTCCATCTTCTTCTTTATCCTTCTTATTTGTCGTGTGAGTTTTTTTTTTTATGAATTTACTATAATCTCAATCTTAGTTTTAATAAATGATGATGATGATTTTATAATCTCTTAGGGATAAAAACAATTCTGCAACTCCATGCTGTGATCTTTCTCATTCATCTCCATGTCTGAGTTTTTTTTTTTATGAAAAGACTACCACTCTATCTTAGTTTTAATAAATGATGATTATTTATATTATTTAAACCTAAATAAAAATATAATAAAAAATTTACAATATTTAAGTTCACCACTATTTTAAGTGATAATAGAAATTAAAATTAGTTTTAAAAAATTATAATTATTTATCATATTTCAACTTGAAATAAAAATATAAGGTAAATTTTACAATATTTAGGGTAAGTGACATTAAATTTACGATTAAGTTAAAAATATTAGAGGTTAGGATTAGGTTATTAAGTTCAAGCTAAATTACAACTAAAGTTTAGCACAATTTTTTTTTGGCTATTACTATTGCCACAATTTTTTTGGTAAAATTGTCAGGGTTATATTTTGGGTTAAGTTAAAATTATTACATTTGTTTTTCACGCTAAATAAATTATAACAAAGTTAGGTAGGTGTTAAATTAAAATAGGTAAAAGAATTTGGGGTAATATGAAACTAATTACATAGTTGAGGGTGTAATGAGAAAAATATGAGAGAAAAATTGAAAAAATGTGATAATTTAAAGGTATAAGTGAATTTTATTGAACAAGCTAAAGCTCAGTGAGTAGCCGGTAACCGGTAAAAAGTTATAAGCTTGATCAACGGTGGAAGTTTTTCGTGAGTTGTGAACCGTTCATTTTTTTTTTCGGTACCATACCGAAAAGTAGATTTCGGTACTGTAGTCGGACCCCTAAGATGGCCTTACTACCCTGACCCCTTCAAATCAAGCATCCTTTGCCAAGTCAAACATATAAAAAATGCAGTTCAGATCAACCTTTGTAGGGATTTTTTTTATAACATGAACTCGTGACATGTAAATTGAAGTAAAACAACATTACACTTGCGCTAAAACCCAATACAGACATGACCCAGCAAAGTATTGGCTTTGAATCATGCAAACTGAGAAATTAGAAGCAGTAAAAGCCAGGTAAATTATAAAGCCTGATGGGGCTAGATGCATGTTCAATTCATTTCCAAATGACCCATCAAGAAAGAAAAAACAAAAGGAAAAGGGATGGGAGAAAGCAACACCTACATTCCTATAAAGGGATAGGGCTATATAGGGGTGCAATTCGAGCGGGTTGGATGGGTTGAGAGGTCAATTCTAGTCCAATCTTAAGTATATAATATTCAATTCTTACCCTAACTCTAACCATACCTCAACTCAAGATACTCAACCCGAGTACTGCCCGAGTTAAATCGAGCGGGCTCGGGTTGAATTCGAATTACTTAATTTGGGCTGATTTCGGGTTAAAAATCGGGTTGAGCTTGGGTTACTTAATTCGGGTTGATTTTTTGAAGTGTAGATTTGATTTTTTCAAGTGTAGATCTAATTTTTTCAAGTGATCTGAGATGAAATGCGAGACACAAATGAAGAGAGAGGGAGTGAGAGAGGGAGGAGCGACGAGTGAGGGAGGAAGGCTAAGAGTCTGAGACAACTTAGACGAGTGACGATTGAGAGAGGGAGGCTGAGAGAGGGAGGAGCGACGAGTGAGGGAGGAAGGCTAAGAGTCTGAGACAACTCAGACGAGTGACGATTGAGAGAGGGAGGCTGAGAGAGGGAGGAGTGAAGAGTGAGAGAGGGATCTGAGATTGATGGAGGTGCAGGAGTGAAGACTTGAAGTGAAGTAAAAGTCTGAACTCTAAAAAGTGAAGATAAATATTAACCCTAGTTAAATATATTTATATATTTATGTATATTCGGGTTCAACCCAATTTAATAATCAGATTCAACCCAATTTTAATATTCGGGTTGAACCCAACAACCCGAGACCTCAAACCGAGGCTTGTCCAAATTCAATTCGGGTTTTTTGCCCAAATCCAACCCAAGTATTAAAAATTTTAACCCAAACCCTTTTTCGGGTTAGGCTCGAATTGAATTCGGGTTGGCCCACCCAAGTTGCACCCTTAGGGCTACAATATGCAAGCATGTACAAAGGTATCAACTAAAATTTGCTCCAGTAGGACAATGCACCACTTATGACTACCTGAATTGTCCAGGTTCAAATCATTGGTCCCCATCGTTGTATGTATAAAATTAAAAATAAAAATAAAAATAAAAATTTCCCCGGAAGTGCCCTGATCTATACTCTGATGCTGCCTAATGCTGGCTGCACGATTCTCTAATTGAAAGCTACTGGTCAAGAGCACATTGAGGTCATTGTATCAGCATGATGCAAGATATGATCTCTTTTTATCTACATTATGACTAATCACAGTGCATTACAAAGAAGAAAGCAGGATACAAAGTATGATAATAGGTAATTGTTTAAGCAGAATTGCCACTCAATTTGGGAACTTCATCAAAAATGAGGGAGCAACTAAAATCTGCACTCCAGACCTTATAAAATCTCTCTCTCTCTCTCTCTCTCTCATCCACACAGTGCCAATATGTAGGACCATCCAAGAGCATATATACATGTAAAAAAGGCATAGGCACATGGCTTGTACCAGTGAGTTGGAGACAATGGTTTGGAACAATAGTTGATCCATCAATGCTTTATATATTCCAAGATAGGAATCATATGACAAAAAAGTATCAGAAAACTGAGTACACGCCAATAAGTTAAACACAAAAATCAGTTTGAGGTTCCCCCTGCTTCTGTTAACAGCCCCAATCTAGTTGTTTTTGTTTCTACTTTATGATCCAACATGTTACTTGTCTTCATTAAAGGCCTAAATACTTTCAGCACGTTGTTTTATCAGAGCATATACGGTTGCATTGCTTTAAACCAAATACCGAAAGAACATAAATACTACTGAAACTATAAGCACAGGTCCAGCCATCTGCACTTGGAACAAAGATGCCAAGGATCAAAAACATTTCGGGGAAATTATTAATTCTACTTCTGCAAAGGAGCACAGTAGAATTTGACTTGAGATGTCAGATTCTACGGTACCCTGGCCTTCCCAAAAACCAAAAATAGAAACAATGAAAAAGAAAGAAAGAAACAATAAGTAAATTATATGAATGGAGAAGATTTTAAAAAAAACATGAAGAGATTGATGGACAAAAATTTAGTTATGTTGTCCTTAAATAAAAGCTCATGGGGATGTTTGGATTCAAATCCAATTCAACTCAATGCAAAGTAATCCGAGTTGATTCAATCTTAATGAATAGAATCCCATCCTATCCCATTTTTGGATGAAAAACATTTGTTTTATAGACCCCATTTATTGGTGTAGATGAAAGATGGTGAAATGACTATTGCACCCTTGGTAAAAAAACTAATCCAATTCTATACCAACTTTAAATTGATATAATGTCAATCCAAAATGAGAATGATTAGGTACTTAGTTTTGAATAAAATTTTGATTTAATAAATTGTGTTTTTTTAACAACACAAAACCAAAAAATTATTTATAAATTTTTTAATTGAATTGTATACAACACAATTTATCACAAAAAAAATATGAATTGTCTAGTCAAAACAACCAACAACAGACAATTACAAAGGGGAGATAGAGGGTTGCTGGGTCACCAGAGCTGGTGGAGCCGGTGGGGTTTCAAGAGTGTTATGCGAGAGAGAGACAGAGAGATGGATGTGGGACTTTTTTTGGGGTAGAGGTGGGGGTGGGGAGGAGGAAATTGAGTGGGTTTGGGAAAGGAAAATAGATGGTTAGGGGGGACTTGGGTTTGGGGGTTGTGTGTGTGTGTGTGTGCATTTAATAGAGATAGAGGAGAGAGATGTGAGGGGAAGAATAGTTGACATAGAGAGAGAGAAGGGGGTTTGCTGGTATTGGAGGTGGTGCAGGTGATGCTTGTGGTGCTGTTCGCGGTGGAGAGACAGATAGAAAAAGGGTGGGCGCTGGTGGTGCTTGGTTACTGTTGCTGGTGGTGCTTGGTTGATATATATATATATATATACACACACAAAGAGAGAGAACGAATACCTTACTGTAGAAGGGCATTAATGTAATTACAAGCCCAATCCATTCAATGGGCTTACATATCCCAAAGTTCAAGTGGGATTCATTTAGGTGGGTCAAAGGGGATAAGTGGCCTAAAAGACTACGAGCCGATTTTTTGAGCCCAACGTTTATCCCATTCATTAAATGGGATCCAAAACTGAGTTTTGTGGGCCCTATATATGTTTACCCAATCCAACATGTGTTATCCCCTTGTATCCAACATATTTTTACCTTACGGGTGTGTTTGGCAAAGGGGATAAAGGGAGATAACAGTTATTGGATTGGGTCAAAATATGGAAAATTTGGAGGTCGGTCCCCCTATATGTACTTATTTGGAAATAAGTCCGTCAAGGAAACTTATTTGGTTCTAAGTCCGTTTTTTGTCAATTTTACTATTGTAACCCTTCCTTGTAGGAATGTTATAAACGACGTTTATGGACACAATAACCAGCCATATACATCTCCTTCATAATTGCCTTCAAATCCGGCTACAATCTTCCAAACCACAATGTTTCCTTATCCGAAAAACAAGAAACCGGCATTTACCAAAAACCGTTCATATTCAAATTTCAAACCCATTACATTCCATAAAATACAATTTCAATTTACTATTCTAGTTTACTTTGAACTCCATCGACAAAATATTAATATTTAAAAAATAACAATAGTAATATACGCAACAAAAACAGTAACGTGATCACTAAAAATATAGTAACATGCTCACAAAAAAATGGTAACATGGTAAAAAAGTAATAACAATTAGAGATTTAATTCCGTCAAAATGGGCATTAACCTTGTAACCAAAATTCAAGAGAACTCATACATTAGTATTAAATTAAAGTGTTATATATTTCGATTTTTTTGATTTTTTTGTTGTGCAAGACAATCGAGTATTCCTTGGTTGTGTTACTGTGGAAAAAGTTCATGTTACTGTACGTGAATCGAAAAAATGGAGTTCAGAATTTCGATATCTTGATGTTCACAATTGGTGTTGAATGTCGTAATTCAACTGTCGATTGTGTGTTACTACTTGCCATTTTGTAAATTTTCAATTTATAAATCGTATTTTCACTAAAATCATTCGAAAGTTAATGTTATTGTAAAAAAACTATTGTCTTATATTTTGTAAAATTAGATGTGTTACTGAGCATATAGCTTTGATGTTACTGTGAATATTAAAGTGTATGTTACATAATATACGTCTCAAGGTTTGTAATTGTATGTTAAAATTCACTATAGTAACATTAGTGTCAGTATAGTAACATGATTGTACTGGTAACACGACCCTAATTGTAATTTCAATCATATAGTAACATGAATGTTACTACATATTAACATTCGTGTTACTGAACTTTGTTGGCATTGTTCAGCCTCCCTATATTATGCATTACTATTGTTACATAAATTTTGTGATATGATTTTGACTTAATAGACCAACAATTTATTCTTACATTAAACTTCTCATATATAACTATCAGAATATATAACTTCCGTTAATTATCATAATATTTAATAAAATGTTTTCATATACAACTCAATCAAGGATTTCCATATATAACTCAATCAAGGGTTTCCATATGATTTAAAAAATAAGTGGACTTAAGTACCTACATGTAAGTTTAAACTTGAACTTACCCCCAAATAAGTTTCATTCCAGGACTCAAGTCATTATAAGTCCATTTATGGGGACTCACCCTCAATTTTCACTAAAAATATCCCGTGGCCCACAAATCCTTGGTTTGGATCCACTTTAGTGAATGGCATAAACGTTGGGTTAAAAAAATTGGCCCGTAGTGTTTTAGGTCATTTATCCCATCTGACCCACCTAAATGTATCCCACCTAAACTTTGGGATAAGTAAGCCTAGTGATCGGATTGGGCTTGTATTTACATTAATGCCCTTGTACAGTAACCAAAGTAGGGTTTTTACCCCCTTTAATCTCTCTCTCTCTCTCTCTCTCTCTATATATATATATATATATATATATATATATATATATATATATATATATATATATGTCTATCTAGCTCTGTGTATGTATATAACCCGTGTCTGAAGGTACGATACAATATAAAAATCGAGCACTCCAAAGAAATGAGCTCACTATATCAAATTGCGGCAACTACTTTTTTTTTATTAAAAAAAATAGACAAACTCGTACTTAAAGATATCAACCTTTGTATAAAATTTATTGAATGGCTATTAATTGATACATATATCAAAGCCAACCCATAATTCCAAATGTACACATTTAATTAACATCCATATCAACTCCCATATAAAAATTGCTACAACAAAAGTCTAAAATTCAAGCTAAATTGAAACAAAGCAAAATGATTGATTCAATTGATCTTGTGCTTGTACTTAAAGGCGTTGCGTAACCAAAAACAAAACAAAGCAACAATTACCAAAACTAAGAAATTTATTGGACAAAAAGTTAAACCCTCAATATATTTTATAAAAAAATTGGCCATACTTACCCCTAAAGGTGGTGGAGCAACATTACCTTCGCAGAGCCCATGTCACCAAGCTAAATCAAAAATTATCCTGCAATTTCAACATGTTTTCTGTTAGCACTAAGTTAGGAAACTATTTTGAACATAAGACAACTAATCAACTTCAACTTACAAAAATCATATGGTATCTGTAACACCCCACCTTCCACATGGCATAATATTTGTAAAATCCGAAAAAATTGAATTAAATTAAATTAAAATTATTATTAAAATCATAATTAAAGGGGTAAAAGAATAATTAATTGTTAAAGTACGGGTCAAAAACGTAAATTTTAAAAAAAAAAATTTGTATATATATATATATAAGTGGAAGACTTTTGTCTTCCACTTTTTCTTTCTTCAGGAGGCGGCGAGAGTGAGACAGAAAAGAGAGAAAAAAAGAGAGAAAAAAGAGAAGAAAAAAAGAAAAGTTAGACCTCCTTCTTTCTTTTTCAGATCTACGAAGATTTAACCTTCTAATTGTTTCGGGCCAACAATTAAAGTTGCTCTACTCAGCGAGAGCTACGCAATGACACCAAAGATCGTATTTTTCTCCAAAAATATCAAGTACGAGAATTTAGACCTAAGGCTTAGGAAACTGAATTTGGGCTTTCTTTGGAGTCTACTACGTGGGCTCACGCTACAAGAGGTAGGGTTTCCCCTATTTAGATGTAATTGCAGCCTAAAATATTGCATATGAAATGGACAGGCTAAGGGTGTATATCACATGTTAGGTCTTGACTAGTATAACTAGTGGGTCAAATATATGATTTATAATTAAATTTGTAATTAGTAAATTCCTATTATGATTAACTTGGTGTAAATTAATGTTAGTGGTTTAAAGCATGTTAATTGTACATTAGCATGACTTGATGTTTTAATGACATATCAAGTTTAATAAAATTATTAGTTTGTGATGTGATTATGAAATAATATGTATGTTAAATGATTAGTTAGCATATGATTATTGTGGTAGACTTAAGCTTATATTTATAGAATTAATAAACATGCTATTTGTGTAAATTGATGTGCCTCTAGGTGTTTGTTTAAATGTCTATGTGAATACAAGTATGTTAGTTGAGTTGATTATCTTATATAACATGCTTGAGATTGTGTTGAAAATGTCATTATATTACATTCATTATGTAATGGACATTGTAAATGGTATTAAAGGCAATTGCACATTGTATTGCATTATGCATGGGTTGCACTACATTCATGGGTATTTACATGGGTGGGAGTGTGTGCATGGTATGAAATCAATCACCACATAGGTGGTTGATCGTGGGCTCGAGAAAGTCGTACCAAGGTTCAGCTGAGTCGCACGACAAATTAAATGGATAAACGTGTCGGGGATAGCAAGAAGGGCTAGATTCTCCCTCGGGTGCAAGACCCGCTTACTTGGTTTATACATTTCCCGGCGGTGAAATTCCAGAAAAGTGTAACGGCGTAAACGGAGCCGCATGTGGGATGTCCTGAAGATCCGTTGATGGTTGGTGTAATACCATAAATCACCTCCCCACAAAGACACAAGAAAATGAATTAATTAGTCATTGAGTGTACATAACACCAATGACAGGGGGGCTTGAAATGCCCGGATACATATGCATGGTATTACATGTGTTGTGTGCGCCCGGGAAGGGGCTCGGTGTTGGTATTGCTTGCATGAGTCTCATCTCATGGCATGATATGATTTATGGCATTTGTTCATAATAGACATATTTGAATGAATGCTTGAAATGATTGTTGCATGTGACATTTCATATGCATTTAGGTTGAGAGGAATTCTCTATAGGAGTTACCCTATTGAGCGTTGGCTCACCTTTTATGGGAACATTTTTCAGGTATTGGCCATGCATCCACCGAAGGCGAGGCCATGGGCCCGCTTTGACGACAGAGCCGATCTGTGGCTCTTATTTTGACTTTGCAGTCCCTTGTATATGATTACTTTTGGCCTTGTATAATTTTTGTAAACAAAAACTTCTTTTATATTAAAAAGGCATGTATATGAGACTCTTTTGAAACATTTATTCTTTTATGAATGAATGTATGTAGTAATGATGTTTATGGTAGTATCCGATACTATGCATTTAAGTATGGATAAATGGATCCGGTGTGGTCAATATTGTATATTGGACCTCGGATGGATCATGTGATTGTATGATTACACAGGTTGTGTTTTGGGTAGAGTTCTCTGTACAAAAGAGACTCTGCCCGAATTTTGTTAAATTATGGATCTCGGTAAATGGGGCATAATGGCGTGATATTGAGTTACACGGGTATTCCGCGGGTTGATGGGTGATCAACCGGGTAATTACTGACACCCGGATATTGGGGTGTCACAATATTGTCCGTTTTGGACCCACTGGCCCTCACGGTTTTGTTCCTCCCAGTACCCCTGGGAAAATGCCTTATGCCATGTAAGGCGAGGGGCTTACTTATAAGCCCAACAACTTTCCTCTCCCTAACCGATGTGGGATTCCAGGATCTCACAATCCTCCCCCCTTAAGGGCTGCACGTCCCCGTGCAGTAGCTCGCCAGCTACCTGCCCGCCCACATACACGTGACTGCAGGGCCCTACACCCGATCCAGGCTAGAGTCGGCTCTGATACCATTTGTAACACCCCACCCTCCACATGGCATAATATTGTCCGCTTTGGGCCCACTGGCACTCACGATTTTGTTCCTCCCAGTACCCCTGGGAAAATGTCTTATGCCATGTAAGGCGAGAGGCTTACTTATAAGCCCAACAACTTTCCTCTCCCTAACCGATGTGGGATTCCAGGATCTCACAGTATCAAACACACCCTTGGCTTTCCTTTAGATGCACATGCTTTCCTTTAGATGAAAATAACAACATAAAAATCCCAAATGACAAAGACATCAATACACACCCTTGAACTTCAAGATAACATCAGGCTTTGATAGTACTTGTACTTGTGAATTATCAGAAGTTACCATTAACTTGCTCAACGAGCCTGACATATTCATTAGATCAAAGGCGGTATAGCAGAAACAGAGACTGGAAACACGCTAAATTAATTGTACCTGATCTTCTTATAAGGCGGTATTGTATCCGATATTCCATCTATATTGAGCCCATTGTTGAATATCACACTTTTGTTGTTCAGGTTGATGGATGAAGTGTTATTCTCTTTTGCTAAGGCCTCATGCTTTGCTCTTTTCTTACACAGGATGGAAAATCGATTTTTCACAGTATTATATGTTCTGTATACAGAGAGAAACAAAGAGAATAAATCATCATTACCACAAACTTCTTGCTAACAAAAACAAAAATACATTATAACCAAAACACTGGTATAACTTCAACTACCTGCCTGAAACCACCTTTGCTATTTCAGTCCATCTGTTGCCAAATATTTTCTATGCTTGCATATTATTTTGCAATATCAGATTCTCTTGATTGATATATCATATCACTTCACCTAATAATGAATTGAGGAAATAATTATAATTATTGATCAATGGGGATTGTCTGGTGATTTTTGAAGGGACAAAACAAACAGCATATCATAGGTGTGCCTTATTCACAATTTATTCTGTTTTTACCGAAACTTCAAATGTCAATGCTTAGAAGACTGAGAGTGTAATATTGTTCCAAATGAATTAACTCATTGATAGTGTGAAAGCTAAACCAACTTTTCTTACTGATAACCCACAATTTGGAGGCACATCTTGGAGGATTTGCGAAGGCTGCAAATAACGTGTGGAGTGCATCAATTTACCTCACAGAAGAGCATGTCTTCCTCTGGTGACCATCCCCCCTTTCTTGAAATCAGAATTTAAGTAAGTGTACCATATGCAAAAGATTTTTTTTACATCCACATCAGATTACACTTTAAAACAAATGCCCCTTGCATGAGCTAGAGTGAGATTTTTTGTATTCATGAGCTCAAGAACTTACTTTGGAGTAGGCCATAGAGAACAACCAAAACAAATATGAAAATTTTGGATTACACAAACACGTAGTATCGCAAAAGTTCGAGACTAAAACCAGAAAATAGACTGGATATATGAAATTACATGAATGATTCAATAACTTAAAAAAAAAGACATTTCAACAAATAGGTGATGTGCTTAGGCATTTTAACGAACATGTGATGAGCATTCAAGATGGGCCTGTGCAGTCAAAGGGGATTTCCTACAAAACATCTATACTAACATTAAACACCCAAATTAACATTAAAAAAAGCATTAACAAAATCTGTTCTTATTTTTTCTCGATAGCCTGTTTTAGAACCTAATGTGAATCTATTTAAACCCAATAAAAAAAAACTCTAAACAGTAAGAGAACAAATACACCTTCAAACACCATTAAAATTAATGCTAAAGTTTGGGATAGAAAAGAGAGAGAGAGAGAGAGAGAGAGAGAGAGAGAGAGAGAGAGAGATAATTTATTAACCTGTGTTTGGATGTGTACCAGAACCAGAGCCTTTAAAGCCACGTGAAGATGAAAGCCTGAGGAAATGGGTATGCTTGGATCAGCAAGTTAGAGATTTAAAACAGAGCAATTTTTTTTTGGATATAGATTAAAATTAAGAAATTAAAATTAATGCTAAAGTTCGGGCTTAAAATTCAGAGCAATTTTTTACTCTCTCTCTCTCACTCTTTTCTAAATGAACTCTGAAGGGCATCAATCACCTGCACCTCCTCAAGAGTTGCCATCGAACTCGAACTGAGTGAGAGAGAGTTGGGGGGGGGGGGTTGCGCAGAGGGGGAAGAAGGGTGGGGGAGTGGTTGGGTGTTTGCACACAGGGGGAAGAAGGGTGGGGGGGGGGGGGGAATACCTGGCTATAGCGGTAGTTGTGGCGGTAGCTGGCTGTAGCGGTGGTGGTGGCGGTGGCTGTGGCTGCAGCAAAGTCGGTGGTTGTGGCTTTGATGGTGGTAACAGAGACAGAGAGAGAGGGAGAAACGAGTGAAGAGGAAGGTAAAAAAAAAATCGAAGGCAAAGGATTATAGGAAAAGAAGGGAGGTGATGGGTGCATGTGAGGGGGAGTGATGGGTGCAACTGATGGATGCGTGTGTCAGTCGATGGATGCGTGTGTCAGGTGGCTGTGTGCAAGTGAGGGACAATAACGTTAAGAGGGAGGTGATGGTTTTGGGAGGGAAAATGTATAGGGTATAAAATTTTAAACTCCCTTTTATTATATATCTATATCTCGTTCTCTCTATCTCTCTGTATATATGTATATATATATCTATCTCTCTATATATATACATATATATCGAAAATAAAAGTGAATGAAATCTCTATTGACCCAGATCTGAGTCACTGTTTATGGGTTCTTCGAGATATAGTCCCTGTCTCTATCTCTCTGTTCTGTGTTCTTATTCTTTGTGTGTGGGTGAGTTTAGATGGTGGGGGGTTTGGGACAGAGGGCGAATGGCGTAATTGGTGACGACTTGGGACGGTGTAAGAGGTATAAAGTTAGACAAAGAGATAGATAGAGAGAAACGAAGATTTTTTGGTTTATTTGAATCGATTAATTTTTTTTTTTTTTTATCACCTGAATCGATTACTAAATGTGATGGATTACTAAGAAGGTGAATCTCTATCTCTACCAAGGTTTTGAGGCATTTTGGTTCAGGTTATCTGAATCGATTACTACTAAGATTCATGGAATGTCTAGCTAGGATTTGAGGTTTATTTCTTGATCTAATAATGTTAAAACCAAGTTACAGTTGGGTATTCTGCTTTCCTAAGAACAAGATTTATTTTATGTTGCACAGAGAGAGAGAGAGAGAGAGAGAGAGAGAGAGAGAAACTCCTCATGGGCATTATTTGGGCATTATTCTATGTAAAGGGTTTCGGCTGTTGATGGACAGAGACAAGAGGGTCATCACTTTCGAGAGCTTGAAGAAGAACTCTGCTCTTCTGGGGTTGCAGGATCTGAGAGACAATGAGCTTTTGAGTATGGTGAGAGAATGTGATATTAATGGTGATGGGGCTCTTGATCAAATGGAGTTTTGTGTATTGATGTTCAGATTGAGTCCTGAGTTGATGTAGGAGTCTGAGGCTTGGCTTGAACACGCTCTGCAACAAGAAATCAAGACTTCTTTGTTTGATAGGAATTGAGGTCAAGTTGATGATTTAATAATTAGCTGTTCAATGCATAGGAGGCGGGTTCTTGTTGAATTTGGAAATAATATTGGTTGATAATTTTTTTTAGATTTTATTTTCATTATATTTGGGAATTAACATGCTTGATCATGTTGAAAATCACAAAGTGAGTGTAATCAAATTTGAAACTTGCATTGGGTATTTGATTTGGTTACCCAAATTTACAGATGAGATTAGATCTTTCTGCTGTTCATATATATTTTCTAGTTTCATATGTGGGATCAGGATGCATTTGTAATATGTTGCGTGTATGGTTGCCTTCGTTTTGTATGTATACTTGAAGGCAACATGTGATATGATCATATATGTACGTGTACTTACGTAATGTAAAATATGTTTATGTGACATCGAATCGTTTATTTCGTTGTTCTTAATTTTTTTTTTTCAAAACAATGTGGAACAATGTTATGAGGAAATTAATGAATTTGCACTTGTGAACTTTTGGAAAAATGAAAATCGAATTATTTTCGGTATTTCTCCTTGGTGACACAGCCGTTACATTTTTATGAAATATAAATGTGGACAACATGAATAAAATTCCATAGCCAACATTGACTTTGGCTTGTATATGATTAAAGGTTAAAATTGTAAATTCATGTGAAAGTAAAGAGATTTGATCCAAAAAAATAATAGTTTATCCGTGGGTCCCATAATATAAGAAATTATTTTCCAAATGAAGGATACGATTACACCACTTCATTGATATCTTATTTATTGGGTTTTCATTGGATTGAAATCTAAACCAATCCTATCCCCAAAGCTTTGCCAAACACACCCTACATACTTCCAAGACAGATGCCAGTTGCAAGAAACCGGAACTGAAAAAGAGACAAAAAGTAAGATAATCCATAGGAGCAACAAGAGGAACAAGGCAAAACAGATAGGAAAGTAGGGAAACAAAAAGATGAAGTGATCAGTGACACAATGGCACTAAACCACTGTTGTCTAAACCGCAAATAATAATCATCTGGTAATATTAGTGCCAGCTAAATTCTCTAAAATTCCATGAACAATTTTTTTTCTTATGGTTCCATGAACAATTTGTTGATACCTAAAACTATCATGATTAACCTTTGGCCATGATTTTGTTCAAGATTTCTCATAATCAAATTTGATAAATCCAAGCATGTAAATGTTGTTTTTTATGTTAGCAGCTCTTATATGGTATTGCATCACATATTTTTCACATCTTAACCAATCTTAAAAAGAAAAAACAAAGATAGTTTAATTGATGGATGTAAATATACCGGATTGATGAACTGAAATCCCTTCTTATACAAATATAGATCAACTTAAACTTAGTAAGATCAATTCTAACAAACATATGGAACCTGTCCAAACATTTAGGTTCAATCTTGCAAACTAGTAAACAATTTTTAAAATAGATAGGTTTTGGAGAGACAAAACAATGAACAATAAACTTCACTGAAATTTTCGATGACTGCAATATGGTAAAATAGCGAGAAACAACTCACCCTTCCTTACAAAAAAATCTCAATCATTCACTTTATGGGTATAAATATCTAAAGCATGGATCATACTAGTCCTTAGAATTAACAATACATTCCCCATCTTTCCCTGAGGCAGTTTGCTTCTTGCCCTGAAGAGTTAATTGCTACCGGCAAAATCAAAGGCTAACCTGGGCCTTCGGCATTCCAAAGCAATGATGATGCTTTCCAATAAGAAAACTACGTCCACAGTCAAGAAAGATCAATAGTCTTAAGTTGTTTAAAGCCGTGCTCTGACCTCTGAATCATCCGACCAATAGTAATTCATGGTTTACTCACAATGCTGGTAGACAGAAGACTATTCCAATGGTTTAATACATATTACACATGTCTTTCCTTCCAAGCTGATTTGGAGTTGGCTAGTTTGTAAATCCTGGAACAATTCATGCATCTGCTCCATCATGCTCCCACTGTGATGAAGTCAGTTTGACTGGGAAATTTTGGTTTTTAGCCCACCCTTGTCCAAGCTGAGGCTTTTGTGTGTTAGTAGGGCAAGCATTACACAGACTTCACATGTTTCTGACCTCAATCAAACTCTGAGCTGGTGCTTTTCTCAATCCTATTTCAGTCATCACATGTCTCGTGTTCTCTGCATCTTCCCACCTTCCAACTGCAGCATAAATTTTATGCATTAATACATAATTCCCCGTGTTCTCAGGCTCTAGCTCAAACAGCCACTTTGCAGCCACCTCTCCCAGGTCAACATTCTCATGTATGACGCAGGCACCCAGTAATGCACCCCAAACAGCATGAGTGGGTTCCAAAGGCATAGTTGTAATTAGCTCATAAGCTTCCTTGAGCCGACCTGCACGACCAAGAAGATCAACTATACAAGTGTAGTGATCAGTATGAGGACTTGCATGGTGACTTTTAAGCATGAATTTGAATAAACGCAGACCGTCATCCACCAGGCCCGCATGGCTGCAAGCATGCAACACAGATGTAAAAGTAACTTCATTTGGTTCAACACCAGATTGAACCATCTGATTGAAAAGAGAAACAGCAGCCCCACCATGCCCGTGCATTCCATACCCAGCTATTAGCACACTCCACAGAATGATGTCCTTATTGTTTACAGGAATTCCATTGAAGATCTTGTGAGCATATTCTAAACTTCCACACTTAGAGTATATATCAATCAAACCAGAAGCAATTTCAATTCTTGAATGAAACCCTGTTCTCGTTAGGTAACAATGAATATTGCTTGCTTGCTGAAAATCTGCAAGAAAAGAATATGCAGGAAGGAGACTCTTCAATGTTGCAACATTTGGATCTACTTCTTCTAATAGCATTTCTTTAAAAAGAATGACTGCTTCCCTTGCGAGCTTATTATGAATGCACCCAGAAAGAATTGCATTCCACGGGACAGTTCTCTTTTTTGACGTTTTGGTGAACACACGGAAGCTAAATAAAACAGAATCACATTTTGCGTACATGTCAATCAGAGCAGTTTCTACATTCACATCGGATTCAAGCTTTTGCCTCATCGCCCACCCGTGCAAACACTTGCCGAGCTTCAAATTATGCAAATAGGCACATGCCCATAGAAGAGAAGCCAAAGTTATTGCATTAGGCCTCACACCTTCAAACTGCATCAGTGGACAAAGCTCTAACGCTCTTCTTACATCACCATTCAAAATGTAACCATTGATCATTGTAGTCCAAGTCACCACATCCCTCTTATCCATCTCATCGAAAACTTCTCGTGCCTCATCCATTCTACCACACTTCGCATACATATCCACTAATGCGTTTCTGACCGATAATTTGTTCCCCAAGTCCTTCTCTTCAACGAATGCATGAACCTCTTTTCCTATCTCCAAGTCATTCAGAAACCCACAAGCCGGCAACACCGAAACCACCGTAGCACAATCAGCCTCCACCCCATAATCCAGCATTTTCCTAAAAACCATTAAAGCCTCCTCGGCACTATCATTTCGAAAATACCCGCTTATCATTGTGTTCCAAGACACCACAGTTCGCTCTTGCATTGTTTGAAAAACTCTTGTAGCCCCTTCCTTATCGCCACAATTCATGTACATTGCCAGCAAAGAATTCCCAACAAACGTGTTCGCAACAAACCCACTAGTCACAGTCAATCCATGAACCATAACGCCCAATTCGAGCATCGATAATCCACCACACGCCCTAATTACAAATGGGTAAGTGTATTTATTGGGCTTCAGATTACCAGAAGTAAGCATCTCACTAAAGAGTTTGAGTGCACTATATGACAACCCATTTTCAGAATACATTCTTATCATAGTGTTATATGACAGTAAGTTTCTATGAGGCAATTCATCGAACAGTTTACGGGCGTATGATATGTGTCCACAGAGGACGTACGTAGACATGAGGGTAGAAAGAAGGTGGGTGGAGTCGTCAGAGAATAAAAGACTTGAGCTGATGATGTGGGCATGGAGTTGCTTGATTTCTCGGAGGGATTTGGTGGTGGCATAGAGGTGCAAGAGTGTCTCACATTGTGCTGCGGTGGTGGTAGTGGTGGTGGTGGTGGAGGTGGAGGTGGCGATGGTAGTAAGGAGCAAGTTCCTGAGTTTGGATAAAGCCTGTGACGGCCCATTCATGAATACCGAAGTGAATTCAAAACTTCGTCCTAATATCTTTCATCGTGAGGAGCTTCCATACAAATTGATCCTCAAATGATCTACTTCTTACTATTTGAAGATGTTTGGCAAAAATTGTTATGGCTAGGACATCGCAAGGAGCTGCCTTTGTTATTTTTTTTTTTTGATCCGAAGCTGCCTTTGTTATTTACTCCTAGTCAGTAGTCATTGCCGTTGTATCAGAGTACCGGAGGCCCACCGTCAATCATTTGAAGCGGGAACAGGGGCGAATTATAAATTCAGATGTTACATGTTTAAGTTTAAATCTTTGTAATTCTTTAGAATTAGGTTATAAGAGAATTACCTTTTATGAATACTCTAGTCTCAGCATAAGTGACCTACTTTGATCGAACATGAGAAATGATTAATCGATGTACACGTAAATTGATTTTAACACCGCTTATCATTCAACAAAAAAAAAATTACTAAAGACCCGTGTGATGATGCACAAGATATATATTTTATTTTTTTTATCTTTTTATTTATTTTTTTTCCACCAAATCACTTAAGTAAGATAAAAAAAAAAAACTACAGTTATTAGACAGTAAGAGTAATTATGTTAGAATAAATTTGAAAAAGTAGATATTAATTAGTAAAGAGTTGAGGACTGATTACAAAGAACACACAATAGAATATAATTGAAAACAAACTTAGCTTGGTAATTAAATAAATCAAAACTCCTGGAATTTAGAAAATAGGGAAGAAAGACTCTACAAGTCATCGCCTAGGTCGTAATTACAATCAAACTTTGATGATTCATCCATTCAAGGTGGGACAGGAAAAAAAACATTTCTCTGTAATTGTCTTTAAGTAAGTTCCTGCATACTGGTTAGTACATAATTTTTGCAGACATTCCAGTGTTTTTGGTGATGGAGAAGGTGTTATTATGTCAACTTATTAAAAGAAAAAGATGATGGTGCCATTTTAACCGAGTTGCCTTCTTGTTTCAACATAACTCAGTGGCGTTACTGCCGTATGATAAACCCACTCTGTTAGTCTACTTCTACCCATATAACATCAGGGTTAGTCATTCCCGGACAGACTTCGTCTTCTCAGGACTTATCTCGACTCCAGACGAGCTGCTCAATGCATCGCCAGCCCTTGGCACAACTATCAGATCAAGCAAAGTGCTTTTCTCTGATAGTTTTTCCTATCTATTTGCTTCCTATACCAAGGGTGTGAATATACCAAAACTCTTCACTCTATGCATTTCTGAAGTTTGAGTCCCAATTGAAACTGAGTTTTAGAGAAGAAAGAACCAAAGTGAGTGCAGCTGATGCCTGCAGCTGCCACTTTTGCCACCACCATTGGTTCTGCTGCATCTTTGATCTATTTACTTTTGGCTGTGTGCTCATTGTTATCTTCCTCCATCTTGATTTGTTCCCTTCTCTTTTTCTTTTTTATGTCAATAGAGCCACATTTAGTTGACTTTATATGTATGTAAAAGCCTGTATTTATCATCTTTGTAAATCATAATCCTTTTTCGGGTTCGGCATGCAAAGCTTCTATAACCTGTATTTCAACCTATACTCTCCTTTTAATACAGAGAAAATTGAGTGCAGAGAAAATTTATTAGGTTCTATGTCTGGAACATTCTATTACTTATTTAGCATCAATAATCAGAATGCAGGACTGATTTAAAAACATATGGAGGTGAAGTTTGTGGAATTACAAACAGAAATAGCAAAACAAGCCCAACAGAGGAACAAATTGCAAAACAGAACCCTTTTCTTATAGTTAAATGAAGATTCTAGGAAACTGCATTGGGGGTTTCATCTTTCCCATACTAGTAAAGAATGTTTAGCTTTTGTGACCCTCCTATCCATTTGATCTCTTCTTTCAGATTATACACTACAATACATAACATAGGAATAGTTGCTTGCAAATGAACTGGAGTGATTTTGTGCATATTCCACCACAGATAATTGATGATCAATCCAATTTAATCGATCAATTTTATACTTGTCATGTTACAAAGCTCAATGATATGCAGGATGGACAGTTATTGTTGGCAGAAATGCAGCAGAAAATGAACACCATGAGGAGTCATCAGTCAAAAGGGAGCAAAATACAGTCAAGAGTCCCTACAGTACCTCACACTCAAGTCAAGGAAAGGTTAAAACATACTTTGCATGAAGCAAATCTCTCATCAATCTCTTCCTTGGTAGCTCTTTGATCAATCCAAACTAACAAACAGAACAATTAATGGAACAGAGAAACCAAACTCCCACCCAACAGTCGCAAAGTTTGTGGAGAGAAGACCTTACTCAAGTTCTTGCCCCTTATTTTATTATTGTTATAGTCTTCCTCTTGTTCACTTGACCAGCTCTAGTTTCCATTTTCACTGGCAATGGAGCAGAGAATACGAAACCCCCATCTTCATCCCGATACGACCTAGGTTCATACTTCCCTCCAGTTTTCAGATCCTTTTCAGGGTCTCTTTCACCATCGCTTATTTGGGAGGACTCTCGATCTTCCGTGTGAGTTTCCTCATCATCCTCAGTCTCCTTGGAAGAAACCCTAAGTTCTTCAATTTCTCTCCCCAGATTGTCCACGAGCTCTCTCTCAGCATCAATCGAATCACTCCCATCACTGCTATTACAGTCCTCAAGTGAATCTGGCTCATTGCTGCTCCTATAAACCTTATAAACATTGCCATTCTCTGCAAAGCTCACACTTTTCTTCACCTTGGCTTCCACCCCATCATGCCTGTTCACTAAACCGCCTCTGCTATGTTGGAGAACCCCACAGTTTCTATGTCTGAAAATACTAGGATTTTCAAGTTCCATATCTTTCTCATCGTCCTCCTCAGAAACCCTAGAAAACCCATGAATCTTTTCTACTTGACCCCTAATTTTTTCGAGCAATACTCTCTTATCCCTTCCCAAATCTTTACAATCAACAGCGCCCCCGCTATGATCGCCGTACAAAACCCTAGATTTGTTATCACTCCCGATCCATCTCGCATTCTTCACTAATCTGCTGGAAAGTTCATTTCTTTTCACAGAAACCCCATCAATAAGCTCCATAAAACGAATCAATTCTCTGCTAATCTTTTTTTTACCATTTCTAATCATTGGATCACTACCCTGCAAACAAACTTTCATCAGATCTCCGACATACTGTGCAAATGTACTAAATACACATAATATAGTGATTGTTACCTGAAAAGAGTCGAGTTTGAGAAGCAAGTCCATGGCTTTGCGAGAGAGAGCTTGAAAATCAAAGTGGGTATTGTCAGAAACTGATGATTTGAGAGTATTGAGTGTTGACTTGATGAAAGCGAGGCCTTTGAGTTGACGGAGTGTCCGTGATCTACGAACGAGGAAGGCTCTGAAGTGCGTTTGAATGGTACGGGCAGCGGCATCACGGAGAGAGCAAGAAGCAGCGACCGAATGGTGGCGGACTGAGGTTTCGAGGGCTGAGACGCGGCGGAGGAGAGAGGAGACAATGTGGTGTGGGTGTGTTTGCTCCTGTTCTTGTTCATGTTGTTGTTTGTGGTGGTACTCAAAGTTTTGCTGGTTGTGTTGGTGGGGTTGAGGTGGGTAATAGTGGGGTTGATGGGGGTCATAGGGTGGATTGATGTAGGGAGAGTAGAGGTGGGATTGAGGAGAAGAATGGTGGAGGTGAGAGGATAGGGACTGGAGAAGTGGGTCTGGTGGTGGGGGGTGGTGGAGGGTGGTGCAGCTGGTGCAACAGTAGTAGCAACAAGAGGTGTTGGTGACGGTGACGGTGGCGGTGGTGGGGCGGCTGATTTGGTGGTGGCAGTGGCCGTGGTGGGTAGAGGCCATTTGGGGGAATCTTTGCTTGATAGTGAAAGTAGGGTAGAAAAGTCTCGGCAGGAGTCTTTTAGATCATTGAATGATCGAATCAATAGGACTAATTTTTGACCTATTTTCAAGCATTTTTTAAAACTTTTTTGTACTTTATGTTGATTTTAATTTATATTTGATTAAAAACATAATTTAAACACATACTTGTCAATCAAAAATATGCTTATAATTAACGGTAACTCGAGAGTGAATTTACAAACTATGATAAGTCCATTTATCATAGTTTGTAAATGGATATGAGTATATATATACCTATGAAGATTTGGCGGCAGAGATGTTGAAACTTCTGCTGCTAGCCGTGAGGAAGACAGCAAAGAAGATTTTCGCTCTCAGATTTAGAATGAAAGGGACAACGGGTATGAATAATAATTGACTTGAATATGTCAAACTCGTTGTTTAACGAGTTTAAAAGATTATTTAAATTCAGTTCGTTTAAAACATGAATTGAGTTTAAGTCGAGACTTATTCAAATTGAGTCATAATAGTTCGATTCAATTATCAACCCTAAACATAGTGGGTGAGTAATAAAAGAAAGAGTTAGAGCATCTCCAACATTTACCCTTCTTTTGTACTATCTATAATAATAAGATAGATCCACATTTGAATATTTAAAGTTTGATCAAAAAAAAAAAACTCTAAAGTTGGGAAAGCACAAGAAGGGCTCAGATTTAATCTACTTTTAATTTAATGGCCCAGATTTCATCTTCATTGTTCCAATTCAATCCAAAGGCTCACAATGTATCTCAAACAAAATTTATCCCACCCAAACCTTTTGTACAGTGCCCAACTAAATTGTCTGACATAATCCCAATGTCTCTCTTCTACTTCCTCACTCTCTCTGTCTCCTCTTTGCGACCTCTCTACTCCCTCTCACCCATCACCGGCCACCCCACCATCGACGGGTAAGCTCTCTTTGTCTCTCTCTCTCTCATCTCTTTCTCACCTCCCTTTCTACGCACGCACACACACACAAACAGTCACACCTGTTCCCTCTCGGCCTCCCCTTCAAGGCCTCTCTCTCTCTCTCTCTCTCTCTGTGTTACGTTATCTCAAGTGACACCACCATCCCCTGCGACACCGCCATTCCCTGCGACGCCGCCACAGCCACACCCATCCCAGGTATGCCTCTTCTCTGTTTCTCTCTCTCTCTCTCTCTCACACACACACACGGCGACAACCCCCCACCCCAAGCTCTCCAATTTCTGTGCAAACCCCACATCCTCTACTTCTCTCTCTCTCTCTCTCTCTCTCTCTCACACACACACACACACACACACACACACACACCCTCTATTTATCAAGGCAGTAGATTACATGTTTGTTGTTTTGCCTCAATGAAAAATTTCCATGGTTTTTTTAGGGTGTTGGTTTCCAGGGATTTTCACCCACTTCTCTCCTCTCTCCGGCGATCTAGCACCTCGGGAAGCCCTCTGACCCTCAAAGGTTTGTCTACTTTTCTCCCCCTCTCTCTTCTTTGTTCTTCCTCTTCTTCACCACATTTCACAGACACAGACACACACACTTCACACACACAACTGAACATAAACACACACTTCGCACACATGCATAGTTGAATTCAATTTGGGCCTACAATTGAATTCATAAAGCATAGTAATAGGGTTGATTTGGGACTTTAGAATTTTAATTTTATTGCATTGTGTGGACTGCCACTACCCCCAACCTGTGTTTACTTTGTAATATTGTACAACAAATGATTAATAGTTTTCTTTTTAGACTTTGGTATTTGGTAAGTAATTCTAGAAAGGTTATATAACAAATCCTTACTCTTCAAGCACACTCAACCACACGTTTTACTGATTATATAATGGAGTGGATTGAAATTGTTACGCTAATGTGTGTTCGATGAAATGTCTCAATGAGTGTTGTTTGGATCAATAATTGTTAGCATAAGTTTTCGATGAAATGTCTAATATGTGTACAATGAATAGAAATGTGGACCCTCACCCCTTATACATTTGTTTTCTTCATTTATTCTAAGGACCAATATTTTAATGGTGTGGTGTGGCACTGTTGGTATTATACAGAATATAGGGTTCACATGTATTCTAGGTAACTATGGGTAGACTATTTATTTGCCTTGAAAATTTTCCCTTTGTTCATTTGATATAGTTTGAGATCACAGGAAATATATGTTTAAGAGTGAAATTGTTGCCGATTAATTCTCGATTGATTGATGAGCTAATTGGCAAGCCAATTGTAGGATGTGATCGGGGGATTATATGCAGAATTCTAATGCTTGCATTATGGTGTTTTGTATTAGCTTCTTTGATGTTGTAGTAATTGGAAGGAGACTATTGCGTTATTATGTAAAAATTGATTTAGGTGGAAAATTGATCGTATAACCTAAATATACCAAGAAGCAGTTCAACTCAATTGTTATTTGTGGGTGTTATAATTTTTCCTATTAACATTTCCTGATATTCATCGTATTAAAGTAGTATTGTAGTATTTGAACTGTGGAGTTTGATAGAGAAATGATGTTGTTAAATTCATTTTCACCGTATGGTCTGACAATCTTAAAATGTGTTCTTGGGTGGATGCGTTACTTATGTTTGATTGCATTTTTTAATATTAACATGTGTTTCTATTGCCATTAGGTTCAATTTGACACAAATTGAAGGGAATGTTTGCTATGGTTGAACTCAAGTGGCAATCACGTCCACTCGACACTCTCATGTCGTGAGGTAATTTTTTATTTATTTTGAGAATAGCTAGGTTATTTAAGAAACTTTGAGTTGATGTTGAAAGAACCCCTATCATGAAAGGAACCCTCTTAGCTTTGTTTTCCCAATTTTTCCGTTATTCCCCCCCCCCCCCCCATCCCTCTTCTGCGCAAAGACCCAGCAAACCCCCACCCTTCTTCCCCCTGTGCGCAAACACCCAACCCCCCCCCAACCCTTCTTCCCCTTCTGCGCAAACACCCCCCCAATCCATTAATTCCCTCAGTTCAAATTCGAGGGCAACTCTTGAGGAGGCATTGATGCCCTTCAGAGTTCATTTAAAAAAGAGTGAGAGAGAGTCAATACTAAGAGCTCAAATCTCATCACCTGCTGAAACATCACAAATGACCCCGAACTTTAGCATTAATTTTAATTTCTATCCCAAACTTTTTTTCTTGAATTTACTTTTTTTTCTTGGATTTACTTTTTGTTATTTGATTCATCGGTTCTGATCGTTACATTGGTGACTTGATCTTCTGTTATTTTTCTCTGAGAATGGTCGATTTTTGATGGAATTTAGGAGGAAGAATAGTGGAAACTGAGCTTTATCCGGTGACTTCTTTTGTGTTAGTTATAAAAGGCTACTTGATCGTTAGCCCGTGTTTTTGGTTGTTGAGAATCCATGGAAATGAAAAGTATTGACTTTTATTTGAATCTTACATTATTTATTTTGGACTTTATCTGTGAGAGAGTAGGGAGGGAGAAAAGGGGGGGGGGGGGGGAGCTAAACTTACTACAATTGCACATTTGGCTTATGTAGGGGAGTTGGGTTTTATGTTTCCCATTTTCTTATTCAATTTTAGATCATAACAGTAGACAATTGTTAAAGTAAAATAATATGTTAGATCTTTCTCCATTTTATGCTAACCAGTGAAACAGGGATTAGAGTCTTCTAAGTGGTTTTGGATAATAGTAATGCTATATGAACATAAAATGCTGACTTGATTTGCTAACTTGATTTGCGTTATGTTATGGATTGGTTTTCAAGTTGATTAATGCGGGTCTACTTGATTATCTAATCTCATGCCATGGATTCGTTTAAAGTTGATTGGTGTGGGTCTGTTTAGATTAGTTTAATGGTTGGAACGATTGTATGTTCACTTTTCTCTTTGGATGGTTTGTTTGCTTTTCTCTTTGGGTGGTTTGTTCGCTTTTCTCTTTCTACTAAATGTGCTTCAGAAACCTAATAATGAGAAGTATTACAAATTGCCAAGGCGCATTGCATTTTATACATTACATCATACTCCTTTATTATTTACTGTGACTATTTGCATCCTATAAGTGTAAGTGTTCACAATGCAGATGTATGTGTATGTGTTATCAATTGGGGGGACTTATCATTACTAAGATTAGGTTTTCATTGTCTTTTTGAATCTTCAAATAATTGCGTTTTCCTACTCATTAATTTTATTGTGGTCTTTATATATTTAGTGTCGATGTCGATGTCGTGGGTTTGACAAAATGGGAAAACTTCTCAAATTGTCGAAAGAAAAGAGAATTGTCATCCAATTCTTTATTGAAGTCGTATGTTTGTTTAAATAAGCATGGATGAATAGAAACATGATCTTGGAACATACCAATGAATTATCATTCTTTTTTTGTTGGAATGTATGAATTTTTGTGTTATGTAGAGCCGTTTAAAGTTTGTTCCGTTGTTTACCATAGTTAGTCACCACTAGAGGTTTGTTTAATTAGATACTTATGGTAATATTTTTCACCCATTTTATTACAGACGAGTGAAGACTTAGAGATATCTTTTCTCCCATTTTATTATTACTACTTACCTATATAGATATCGAAGTACTTATATTTTAATTTTTTGCATATTTATAGGTCCAGTTGCTTTGGAAAAATGGTATAGATGTTGTCATCCATGAAGAACGTAATCTTAATCGCCTCCTTATAGTTGAGGTAGTGTCATTTCACATCTACTATTAATTTTTTTAAAGGAATAGAAAAAGACAACCGCAACAACAGATGCTAGATCTAATGGAAAAGAGTAGGCAAGCTCCTGTGACAATGGACTACCAAATACAACACTTCAACTATGTTAAATTGCTCCTCTGCCATTTGAATTTCTCATTTTTACTTGCTTTTGAATTGCTTATGCAGTAATGTTACTTTAATATATTTTAGCTTATGTTGTTGTTTGTCGTGAGAAGTGTAAATTAGAACTAAAAAGGAGGATTTTATCAGTAAGTTTTGTGAATTTGGTATACCAATAGAGGTGGAATATATTATGTTTATCAAAATTGTTCAATTTCTTTGTGTGCTTTCTGCAGTTGGTGACATGAAGTATTAATGTGCAATGTTGAGAAAGAAAATTGGATTTTGGTTATGAGTTTGGGCACTATAAAGAATAACATTGTATTTTTTATGTCAACTGTGTGTTTTTTATGTCAACTGTCGTAATTTGATTATGAAAATTGTGTATACAGGTTAAAGAACTAACAAATTGATATTTTTTGCATACCAAATTGATATTTTTTGTATTTTACCTTTTATAACCGGTGTTTATATTATTGGGATGGTTGTAATTTTTTTTATAATAAGGTTGGATTGGGGTGTGATATTGACTCCAATAATTGAATTTGGATTGTAATTGTGACATATAGTAATTGTTTATACATGTTGATATTTTGTTGAGGTCCTCTTTTTAGGGAAAATTTTGTCCAAATATTTTAAAAGAACAAAGAAAATTAAATCAAAATTTAATTAAAAAATAAAAATTAATCTAGAGCTTAGTAAATCTAATAATTAAGCTTCTGTTAAATTATGAACAAATTTAGAGCAAAGAGCATAATTGAATGTAACTAATCTAGAGCAGAGAGCAGCTTAATGCATGTCTATGTTCAATACTTTATTTTTTTTGCGTCCACGATCAAGTTTTGATTTTTTTGAATTGCACAGTGCCTTCAGGCACGGGTTATCGCTAGTTTTTTAATAAAGGGTAAAAAAAACTCTTACACTGTGTTTGGTATAGTGGAAAATTGAGTGGATGAAAAGTGGAGGGTGGAAAATGAGAGGGAATGAAAGTTTTTCATTGTTTGGTTTCAAAGGAAAAGATAATGGAAAGGAAAGTTGGGAGGAAACCTCATCCCTTCTGCCCACCATTTTCAATCCGTCCATTTTTTAGCGGAAAGGTGAAGAGAGGATGGGGGCTTTGAGTGTGGGCTAAGCTAATTTACTATAAATACCCTCCAACCAATGTATTTATATAATAAAGTAATTGGACTTTTTTTTTACTTTCCAGCACATTCTAGAACCATCTTTCATGTTTAACACTACAAAAAATCATTTATATTTTTCACTTGTCCAACTGAAATTATATTTTTTTTATACGGGTTAAATTGAAAATATTAATTTGTTGGAATATATTTATTCGATAATATAGCAAATTAGTGTTTTGAACTTTTATGTCATTATAAAACTTATTTTCTTATTTAAGGGTATAATAGTAAATTAAAAGTGATTACTTTTGCCTTTCCTTTCCTTTTTCTTTTAATATCAAACAATGAAAAGTTTATCCTTTCAACTTTTCATCCATCATACTAAACAAAATGAAGAGGAAAAGAGTTTTCTTCCTTCATGGATGAAAAGTTCATTCCTTCTATTTTTCCATCTTTCCTATTTTTCATCCTTCCAACTAAACATACCATTAAAAACTTTATACAATGCTAGACTCATACTCATATCAAATGAAGAGAAGTCATTTCTTAAACCCAAATTAAGTGAGACTTAAATCCTTATCTTTTTTACTAATTGTGAGATTACACCATTCTTTAAAGATCTAATGGTTATATTTATCCTTTTTTAAATTTGGGGTTGTCATTCTTTAACAATTGGTTTGCTAGTTCTTTGATACGGAGAACATTAAGTCCTTCGATTGTACTCCTAGCCCCGCGATGAAAGCGGTGATGATGAACTTTTCATCTGGAACGTCTACTTTCAATGATTCTGAGTTGAACCTCTGGACATAAGACCGTAGGTTCTCGTTGGGTCCTTGTTTCACATTCAGCAGATAGTAGCTCGATTTTCGGTAGGTGCGAGCTCCTATGAAGTGTGACATAAAGGATATGGAAAGCTCCTTGAATGAGGAGATAGACGCTGGAGTTAGCCTATTGAACCAGGCTAAGACTGAGCCCTTTAAAATGATGGCAAAGGCTCGACATCCCACATGGTCCTGGTATCCGTGCAACTCCATCTGGTTCTTTGTAGGTGTTAAGGTGATCCATGAGATATTTCGTCCCATCGAAGGCCTCCATCTGGGGCATTCTGAACTTTGGAGGAAGAGGGAAGTGCAGTACATCAGCGGTGAATGGGGACTCAGTCTGTTGCACTAAGGCGTCCATGGTCACTGGGGTCTTACCTCTCACAGCCTCCTTCATATGACTGAGCTCTTGCTGGATGTCTCTAAAACGTTGTTCCCAGTATTGTTCTCTTCTTTCCTGCGAGAAGGGGAGAGAAATTTGTTTCTCTCAGATCCCACATTTTGACTTTGAACTTTTTCGTTATCCCCGTTCCTGGGGGGAGGGTGGGGAGCATGGTTCATGGCTTGGCTGTTTTCGTCCCCTTCATTAACCTCCCTTAGAAGATCAAGACATTGACGTTCCCCTTGTGGGGGATCATTCTGGGCTGGTCGTGTCTGAGGACATTGTAGGAGTTTCAAAAGTTCTTCATTCTATTGAAATAGATGCTGGTTGACTAGGCGTAGAGCCTCTAGTTCATTATTTGAGGGAGGATCCGCCATAGGAGGGTTATTCTCGATGGTGGGCAGGAAGTCTTGAAGATTTTCTTATTGTTTTTCATTGGTGACTTCATGCTGGTTCTGCATCCGTTAAGGATTCAACTGATTTCTGTTCATATTACGCGTAGAGACCATCAATTACTGAAGTAGATTAGTACTTTTTATAACAAGAACTGCCGCTCCCACAAACGGCACCAAACTGATGGTGATCCAAACGTGATTGAGCAGAATAAATGTATATTGATGTATTTATGAAGGTACGATTTGGTCCAAGCTACGAGGCTTATGAAAACAATGCAGTGATGTGTGGATAAAATGGTGGTTTGCACAACAATGTTATAGTGGTTCACCAGCTCGGGAGCTCGGTTAGTCCACTCTTTAATTGAGTCTCTTACTCCTGGGATCTTTATTGATGGTTTCGAGAGGGTTACACAATGTTCTTGGTACATATCTTTGGTCACTTGGTTTCTCCCCCTTGAAATGGAGGTATTGAACAGTATTTATAGCCTTATTCCTAGTTCTAAGAGATCTAGGGCGAGATCTTCGCCTCCTTCTCGTAATATTCATCGAGATCTCAGGCGGTGGTTTGGGGGGTTGAGAGTGTTGCGCCTGGAATGGCGTTTCTTGTTGCTGAGGTGGTGCTTCGTGGTTGCCACTCACTTTCTTCATGATACAGGTCGAGGGAACCTAAGGTCTGGACCTCTGAACTCTGGTTTCCTTGTCTGATCTCACTTCCTGACCTCAATACCCGAGCTCAAACTTAGGATTTTTCCTGGGTATCATCAAGTATATATATACCTATGAAGATTTGGTGACAGATATGTTGAGGCTTCTGCTACTAGCCGTGAGGAAGACAACAAATAAGGTTTTCGCTCTCAGATCTAGAATGGAAAGGACAAACGGGTATGATTAATAATTGAGTTGAATCTCTCAAACTTGTTGTTTAATGAGTTTAAAAGATTATTCAAATTCAGTTCGTTTAAAACATGAATCGAGTTTGAGTCGAGTTCAATTCAAATTGAGTTCTAATAACTCGACTCAATTATCAACCCTAAACATAGTGGGTGAGTAATAAAAGAAAGTGTTAGAGCATCTCCAGCATTTACCCTTCTTTTGTACCATTTTTTAATAAAGGGTAAAAAAAAAACTCTTACACTATGTTTAGTATGGTGGAAAATTGAGTGGATGGAAAGTGGAGGGTGGAACATGAGAGGGAAGAAAAGTTTTTCCATTATTTGGTTTCAAAGGAAAAGATGATGGAAATGAAAGTTGGGAGCAAACCTCATCCCTTCTGGCCACCATTTTCAATCCGTCCATTTTTGGGTGGAAAGCTGAAGAGAGGATGGGGCTTTGAGTGGGGGCTAAGCTAATTTACTATAAATACCCTCCAACCAATGTATTTATGTAATAAAGCAATTGAACTTTTTTTTTACTTTCCAGCACATTCTAGAACCATCTTTCATGTTTAACACTACAAAAAATCATTTATATTTTTCACTTGTCCAACTGAAATTATATTTTTTTATACCAGTTAAATTGGAAATATTAATTTGTTGGAATATATTTATTCGATAATATAGCAAATTAGTGTTTTGAACTTTTATGTCATTATACAAATTATTTTCTTATTTAAGGGTATATTAATAAATTAAAAGTGATTACTTTTTGTCTTTCCTTTTCTTTTTCTTCTAATACCAAACAATGAAAAGTTTATCCTCTCAATTTTTCATCCATTGAAAATAGTCTAAGAAGAGTTATTTTTTGAAAGGTTGGATTATGGTAGAATTATGGTAAAGTTAAGTGGCTGGGTTTAGTTTACAGAGTAAAAAGGTGGGGAGTTAAAAGTGGGTGGGTCCTATTTCACACGTGACATCAGTCACGTCAGTTTAGCAATGAGATTTTTTTTGATTCAAACACAAGATCACTCTGAACGTGACTTTCTACAAGAAGACGAGAACGTCCATCATTCACTCTCTCATATAGATAGAGACTCTATCTCTGTTCTCTAAATAATTCGTTCAGATAAGTGAGGGACTCCACAGAGAGCGAGAGAGAGAGAGAGAGAAGGGATAACTATGGCGACATCAAGATTTTCTGCACCTTCGACTAGAGCAGAGTCCTTATCGCACTGCTCTTCAATCTCGAGGTGTCTCGATTTCAGCTCCAGAAACAGAAGCTCCAGCCTCGTATTGACCAGAACAGGCCGTTTGCGGAGGGTTAAACTGTCTTCCTCGGTGAGGAACGTTTCCGGTGAACCAACGCAAAAGATACAGGATCTGATCACTGACGAAGGTGTGATCTTCTCTATATCAAAAACTCTCTGTGCTTTTGATCTTGTCTTCGCATGTTGTTGCTTGTTTAATCGGTTATACATCTGATTTATATACTACGGATGTGATTCAATCAACGTTCACACTTGGAGCAATAGAAATCAAGTGGCATGAAAGCCTTATCGGCGATTCATAGAAAATTGTTTGCAAATCCTGTATAGAATTCAAGCATAGTGATATAAGTTTTTTCCTCTGGCAAATATTTTTCAGTAACCACTCATATCTTACCATGTTAGGATCAAGAAAGGATCGGTCCCACCATCTGATGAATCAGTGATAGATTAACCTTTGAGCATGTTGAGGAAAAAGAGTATAGAACTGGATTGTTTAAAAATCATAATAGTTTTTAGCATGGTCTTTCTTTGCTCAGTTTATGTACAAAATTAGAGCGATCAATTAGTTGGCTGGGCCAGATCCTTTTTGCTGTTGACATGGAAATATGTGACTGCATGTTACAAAACCTGTATTTAATATACCAAGAGAATCCAAAACAACTTCCAACAGTGTTCACATGCACTGTTTGCTGCACCTGAACAGCCCACATTTCTCTTGTTTGAAGTAGAAGTTGTTCTGTACTGGATCAATTTCTTAGAATGGGTTTGGGGCTGTGATTGAAAGATCTCATCGGCACCATAAGACATAAATCTGAAGAAAGTAACATGAACTTGTGTTCTTAGGATTCAACTAATGAGCAAATGTCAGGTTCAAAACTTTAATCATAAGAAGGGTGACAAAGCAGGAGATGATTTCTTAAATTTCTTATTGGTGAATGCAATCCATCTGAAATGAATGTTTACCACATGAATTGTTTTGGAAGAATTTATAATTTTATACCATTTTACCACACTGATGCCTGCATGTATCAGCTTTTATTAGTCCGATTCAATTGATGCAAATCAAATGTAAGACTCATTAAGCATCTAGAAATATATATAAGTGGCACATTTTGTGTATATTTTATCAAACTTTTCCGAATGTAATAAATGGTTTTCCTTGTGTGATGTTTTAGGAGTTCCAGGTGATCTAAGTTCTTTCACACCGGATGCTGCATCAATTGCCTCAAGTATTAAATACCATGCAGAATTCACACCATTATTTTCTCCAGAGCGGTTTGAGCTCCCTAAGGCTTTCTTTGCTACGGCACAAAGTGTTCGTGATGCACTCATCATTAATTGGAATGCTACATACGATTTCTATGAAAAGATGAATGCAAAACAGGCATACTATTTGTCAATGGAATTTCTACAGGTTTGTGATGATTCTCTCTCTTGGCCCATTGAATGCAATACTTTAGGAACCCATTACTGTTGCATTATGATCTGCTTTTCCATTATTATTGACTCATGATTGCACTTTGCTTTCAATCATGCCTTTTTTCCCTCTGAAACTATTCATTTTTTGGGTGAACGATTACTGTTGCATAATGATCTTCTTTTGTAGGGCAGAGCATTGTTAAATGCCATTGGTAATTTAGAGCTAACTGGTGCCTATGGCGAGGCTTTGAGCAAGCTGGGACACAATTTAGAGACTGTAGCTTGGCAGGTCAGATTGTCCTGCGAAATTTCTCTTGCCCAGAATTGCTTGTGTAATATTTTATTTACTGTTGCTCTTGGGTATTGCTGAACTCTTGGGTTGACTCGTTACAGGAGCCAGATGCTGCTCTGGGAAACGGGGGTCTTGGACGACTTGCTTCCTGTTTTCTAGACTCTTTGGCAACACTAAATTATCCAGCATGGGGTTATGGACTTAGATACAAATATGGTCTCTTTAAACAGCAAATTACGAAAGACGGCCAGGAGGAGGTTCCTGAAAATTGGCTTGAGGTATGTTTCTCTGTGTTTACAAAAGATTGGCTTGAGGGGCATTGACTCTTTTAATTATGTTCAGAGCTAAGTTATTTTGAGGTTCTTCATGAATCATGATGTAAACCTTCTATGTCCTTTGGTTAATTTCAGTTTCTCCTTGTAGATGGGAAATCCTTGGGAAATTGCTAGAAATGATGTCTCGTATCCTGTGAAATTTCATGGCAAAGTTGTTATGGGGTCAGATGGAAAGAGGCACTGGATTGGCGGAGAAGATATAGAGGCTTCTGCGTATGATGTCCCTATACCAGGATATAAAACTAGAACCACAATCAACCTTCGACTGTGGTCCACTAAAGTTCCATCAAAAGATTTTGATTTGCACGCTTTCAATGATGGAGAGCACACTAAAGCATGTGAAGCCCAAGCAAATGCTGAAAAGGTTTGGCTGCATTCAATATTATATGCATCTTTCTCACCAGTCTTGGCAATTTTCTAAAAACTACTTGTAAATGCAACTGCTAGGGCATAATTTGTGGCTTAATTGTGGAGGAATACTAAAATATGGAATTTAGTGTCACCTTTGGAGCACGTCAATTGTTATCCATCATCTTATTTCCCTTGAATCATTCTGGCAGTAATTTACTATTGACCGGGTTTTGGGGGTCTGTATGTGCGGAGATACTGATAGATAGGAGCTGGTTCTTTGTGGATATTCATTTGATTAGTGGCACTCCGTATATCAAAATAGTAAAAATGAAGTAAAGAATGAAAATGGGCATTATGTACAAGGCAGCAGAAATCACCAAATGTTAGTATGTTTGTCTAAAATTTGATGTTTCTCGCCATTTGCCATTCCGTTTTCACTTTTTGCCAGATGATATACAATATCCCCAGTGCTCTATGAAAACAAGAATGACCTATATAACGTTGTACTCTGACATTAGATTTGCTATATATTATACCCTGGTGATGAATCGGTGGAGGGGAAGATTCTTCGTTTGAAGCAACAATATACCTTATGCTCGGCTTCTCTCCAAGATATTATTGCACGATTTGAGAGGAGATCTGGTGGGCATGTGAAATGGGAAGAGTTTCCTGAAAAAGTTGCAGTGCAAATGAATGATACCCATCCAACATTGTGTATCCCTGAGCTGATGAGGATATTTATAGATTTGAAGGGCATGAGTTGGAAGGAAGCTTGGAATATTACCCAAAGGTACTTCTTACTAGCACAATTTTTTTGCTATGTTTTGATGTTTTTATTTAGGTATGTTTATTTTTGGTGGAACATATATATGTGGGTAGTGTCATCTTAATGATCTAGATATGCAATGCAGTGAATTAATTTAATCTATGTCTAGTCATGGACACTGGATTACATTAGGAGGAATACGGTATTCTTTTTCTCATGTATATTCCTACTACCACAGTCTTCAGTGAGTTAAATTTTGTGTCCCACTTCTCTATTGTTTCTGCCCCATTTGGAAAAAAGCTATTTGCAGCTGAACATTGACTTTCATTTTCTGAGGTTTTTTTTTATATACTCGAGTTGGTCTGCCTAACAGCCCTCATCGATGCATCCGTATCAAATCTTGAAAAAAAACTGTTGCACAAGTACTATGAGCTTTGTTAGAATGACCAAGCTATCAGATGTAAAAAAGCTTGTATGTCCTTAAGTTTTAGTAACTTAACACTCACCTCCTGGTGCACATTGGACAGAACTGTGGCATACACAAATCACACTGTTTTGCCCGAGGCATTGGAGAAGTGGAGTTTAGAACTTATGCAGAAACTGCTTCCTCGACATGTTGAGATTATAGAGATGATTGATGACGAGGTAATGCAAAAAATTAATGAATTACCAAACCTTTTCTCTGCTGTTAAATTTTCATTTGCACACTAATTTTGCAATCCACTGTATTTGCAGCTGATTCATAACATAGTATCCAAGTTTGGAACATCAGATCTTCACTTGTTAGAGAAGAAATTGAATGCAATGAGAATCCTAGAAAACTGTGATCTGCCTGCCTCTGTTGGTGATGTATTTGTTAAAGCAAAAGAAACCCCCGTTGTTGATCCCAGTAAAGATCTTGAAGTTACTCACGAAATTGCACCTGCTGATGAAGATGATGAAGTTGTTGATCCCAGTAAAAATCTTGAAGTTACTCACCAAGTTGCCCCTGCTGATGAAGATGATGAAGTTGTTGATCCCAGTAAAGATCTTGAAGTTACTCACCAAGTTGCACCTGCTGATGAAGATGATGAAGTTGAAGTAGAAGAGATGCCAAAGAAAAAAAAGTTGGATCCGGAACCAGTTCCTATACCCCCGAAGATGGTCCGTATGGCTAATCTTTGTGTTGTGGGTGGTCATGCAGTAAATGGAGTTGCTGAGATTCACAGCGAAATAGTGAAGCAGGAAGTTTTTAATGACTTTTATCAGGTAAACCTGCCAGATTGATCATTTTTCTCTCAAATAATATTCCTTAATATGTGCATCCTATGATGTCAATATAATCAACATACTTTGGATCATGTCTCAGTATAGTGGAAAGTGCTCATATGTCGGATTTTACACAACAACTTTTGCAGCTCTGGCCTGGGAAATTTCAAAATAAAACAAATGGGGTGACACCAAGAAGATGGATCCGTTTCTGCAATCCAGATCTAAGCAACATCTTAACTAAGTGGACTGGTGCAGAAGACTGGGTCCTAAGCACTCAGAAATTGGCAGAGTTGCGGAAGGTAATTCCTGGCATCATCCATGTCCACATTCTTTCTCTAGAAGTCAATGCTATGTGGACTGTGAAGGTTCACTTTTCCCATTGACATAGAGTATATTTTATTTTTATTATGTTAAGCTCTCGGGGTGGGGGTGGTTTTATTTTTTATCTAACCTGGATACTGACTGCTTCAATCTATTAAAATAGGATAGATGTAATGGGATAATTGTACGCTGCTAAGATGAGCTATCCTCCCTTTGTTGTCTTGCTCAAATTTAGAAGACAACCAGGGCCAGGAAGAACCACAATTCTCAGTAACTAATAATGTTTGGTTGAAATGTGGGTGCCTCGTTAGAATGCTTTACCAAATCATGCTAGAAGAAGAGGATAAGTGGATCTCTGTCTAACAGTCTTTGCTGAATTTGTTAGCATTGGCTTTTAAATGGCTAGTGTAGTTACAAGTAAACTCATGAGTTTCTATCCTGAAGCTCTGTATACTTTCGGTTTTGGCGTTAGGAAGTGGGATCCTTAGTCTTCGCTGCAAACGGTACATATGGTGATCAAAAGGTCATTCTTTGTATTGCATCACAGACCGTTAACCAATTTAACTAACCCAACAAATCATGAGTCTTTTGTTGTGTTTACCGTCTATAAATGTACGGATCATCTGGAGATAAGAGTGGTCAGATTTCTAGTCACTTTACCAGTGCAATCCTTGAATATAGCCAGACTTCATCAGATAAAAGTCAAATGGATGGGTGTATCATAGGAGTCCATTTTTCTCATTGACGTCAGTGTAAATTCCCATTTTGTCTGAAGTTAATGTTGAGTTCTTTCTCTCTATACTCTAATTAGTGTTAATGCGTATATATGGATTAAAATCCACATAACAAAAGATATTCCAAGTGGCTAATGAATCGATCAACTTAGTATATGAACAACCAAAGATTACCATAGCCATGAAGCTCGCTAAAAATTTACCATCGTCTAACCATTTACAATTCACCTCTTTTGCTTTGTCTCTAGGATTAGAAATTACAATGCACAAGAGAAAATTATAGTCTGGTAATGAGCTAAAGCCCAAAGAGGACCTTCCTAAATTAGTTAGGATTTGCCTCGGTTATAAAAATGTGGCCTATGTGCACACTAACAGAAGCTTATGTATGATTGCCTGATCAATATCAGTTTAATATATCTCGTGCAGGGTAAGCCCAATTTTTTTTTTTTTAGGGTAAGCCCAATGATCAGATCTTTGGGGTAAACCCTTGAAGGGTTGGCATGGATGAATTCATTGCCGAAGGAATATGTCTGATATTTTGCTTTATTCTGAATCTTCAGCAGTTGTTTAGAACTTGTGGCATGAAACCTTCTTGCTCCTTTTTTGTATAGCTATATCTTTAATATTAAACAATTCAGTTACATTATGTATTACAACCCGAGTGAGATGTGCTAATTAGAGTGATGAAACTCATCCACAGTTTGCCGATAATGAAGATCTCCAAATTGAGTGGAGGGCAGCAAAAAGGAGCAATAAGCTTAAGGTCGTGACATACCTAAAACAAAAAACAGGGTACTCTGTCAGCCCTGATGCAATGTTTGATGTCCAGGTTATTTTTTTTCCTCCTTTAAAACTCCGCTCTTGTGATTTTGTCTCATCACAGTGCTTTGGTATAAATATGTATCTTGAGGAACTGGCTTTGAAGATTCTCCATTTTTCATTTATCCGTGCCTGTACTCGATTTTCTTACTTTTCTTTTATCAATTGCGCAACTAACTGTGCTGCCCTGTTTTCAGGTGAAGCGTATCCATGAATACAAGAGGCAACTGTTAAATATCTTGGGAATTGTTTATCGGTACAAGAAGATGAAAGAAATGGATGCAGGAGAGAGGATAGCAAAGTTTGTTCCTCGTGTTTGTATATTTGGGGGAAAAGCGTTTGCTACATATGTGCAAGCCAAGAGGATTGTGAAACTCATCACAGATGTTGGGGCTACAATAAATCATGATCCTGAAATAGGTGATTTATTGAAGGTATGATTTTGTAGCATAAGGGCAGTAAATGATCTCGCAAAGTACTCTCATCCTTTGTTTCCCTCAATGGTTGGCTCTAAGTGTAATAGCAAAAGATTGTGGAGAGTGTAATAATCTGTGAGATTTGTTTCCTTTTTCAGGTTGTATTTGTTCCTGATTACAATGTCAGTGTCGCTGAATTGCTAATACCTGCTAGTGAGCTTTCGCAGCATATCAGGTATCAAACCTCACTCTCAAAGTATATTATTCTTCCTCCGGCCCCATATCCCCTTTTTTTCTTTTTTTGTTTTAAGTTCTGCCACAATGTACATTTTGACTGAAGTTATTGACACACGCCGAGATGTTTTGCCTGACTTCACAGAATATTTGGTCCTAGTTTTGAGAGCCATGCTTTGCTAGTGTGGGGTAGAAGTAGAAATTTAGTTCAAATGGAAATATACGTGAACTGCACTGGGAATTGTTTATATTTCTGTGATATTACATTTCATGTAGTGTATGTACATGAAGTGGGGTGGCGACAAATCTCTCTCTCTCTCTCTCTCTCTCACTCACACACACACACACACGAGGGTTTGGGCTCCCCCCTTTCGGCCTTTTTAAGATTTTTCACAAGCTAAATATAAATGTTCATGCCAGCCTTGTGGGGACTCTGTTCAAATTTCATCCTTTGTGGCTTATTGGACTCAGGCTGGGACTTCTGAGCTGAATGCAGATGCTCTGAACTCAAAATGGGGGGTTTGCTTGTTGGGGAATGCTCTGGATGACCTTGACCCTGTTAATTTTCCAGCTATTAGAATTTCTTGGATTCTTATTAATGTAAATGCATGGGTTATGGCCACTTTTCCTTAAGCTTCATGCCTTGAAATTGATTGAATAAGGTCACGAGGAGGTACTACGATTAATTAACATGCCAAAAAATTTGTTATTGAAAGCCTTAGGATGGAATTCCACTATTGTTATTAAACCAAGAATGCAAAAGATATATATATATATATATATATATATATATTAGAAAATAGCAATGCCAACAAAACTACTTGTTAGACTAATGTAACACTCAATTCAATGCAAATAGACCGTAAATAATTTAAACTGAACAAGTTTACATAAAGAATTTTTTTTTACGCAACTCAGGTTGCTTCCGAAAGCAAGGCTACTTGGACTGCTTCATGGTTTAAGTGATTAAACAACCAGTACAGTCCCCTGTGGAAGTCTGGAACATAATTCTGGTTATGCAGTTCCTCTAGCTCATATTGTGTTGCTTTTAGGCTGATATTGGAGCTGTGCCAGTCATTTAAATGTATTCTGGTTCTAGTTGTTGGGTGTGCCAAATGTAACCATAATATCCCACAGCAAAGTAGAAACCATTTGTAGCAGGAAAAAATAAATAGCTAGCAACGAGTGGTCACTGAGGAAAGACGGGTCTCTTGCCTTTTCACCTCGGAATACTTGCGCAGAGCCAATTGGAACTGGAAACGGTTATTTGAAAACGCTCTGATTGCTTGATCAGTTAGAAATTATGTACATCACTGCATACATGAAACATGTATACCCATAAAAATCTTATTAAAAGAGTTAATTTCTTCACACACCAAAATTATTTTGGTTGGTAGTTTTAGAGGATACATGGCGGGACTAAATCCCAATGGGGGCTAGGGGGATATTTGACTCTCTCTCTCTCTCTCTGCAGTACTGCTGGGATGGAGGCAAGTGGGACCAGCAACATGAAGTTCGCAATGAATGGTTGCATCTTGATTGGGACCTTAGATGGGGCAAATGTTGAAATAAGGCAAGAGGTTGGAGAAGACAACTTTTTCCTTTTTGGTGCTCAGGCACATGAGATTGCTGGGCTTCGGAAAGACAGAGCCGAGGGCAAGGTATGCCTAGTTTATCATTGTCACAATTTCTGTATGCTGTTTTAGGATTGAACCTATCGTCAGAGAATAAAGCTTGGGCAGGTGAGGCATAAAATTCAGTTTCTTAAAATAGGACAATATAACATCGTCCCCCATCTGATATATATTTAGTGTACACCCGACATTTGATCTCTTTTTTACATCTGGCAGTTATTTACCAAAGAAAAAAAAAACAAATCTTGCAGTTTGTACCAGATTCATGTTTTGAAGAAGTCAAGGAATTTGTCAGGAGTGGTATTTTTGGGTCTTATAACTATGATGAACTGATGGGATCCTTGGAAGGAAATGAAGGTTTTGGCCAAGCAGACTATTTCCTAGTGGGCAAGGACTTCCCAAGTTACATAGAGTGCCAAGAGATGGTCGATGAGGCTTATCGAGACCAAAAGGTGAGTGATTTAATAAGCATATGGTGTTCACTTGGTTCGTATAAAATGTCAAATTTTGTTACCTTTTTACTGTCGAAACACAAATTCATTTAACAAGATAAGCCGTTAGGGAGAGGAGGAATGACTCGAGTATATAAATATTTCAATACTCTCCCTCACATGCGGCCTAGACATTGAGACTTGACCTACCACCTTGTGGAATCCTGTTTTTGTGCTATTTGAACCGATACCTTATCTGAATACTTCCAGCTATTTTAGAGAGAGAGAGAGAGAGAGAGAATGGAATAACTTGGCCAATTTGGTTTGTCTCAAAGAAAATTATTTTTAGAAAGAATTTTAGAAAATTATGTTCTGGTGATTTTTGTGTTGCAGAATTTGTTTGGTTATATGATTTTAAAAACAGTTCTACAGAATAGAAAACAGTAAAACATGTTTGGATAGTAACCTAGAAAATAGTGGTGATAGAAATGTGGTGCTGGTGTTGGAAGTGTGGTGGTGGTGTTTTCTAAATTCAGGAAAAGTTGTTTCAAAAAACACACAAAATTGTTTTAACTTGTTCTTTAAATTTACCTATTTTTTGTTTTCAATTTTTAAAAAATAAAAACAAAAAACATCTGACAGTTTTTCTTCCAGAAATTGTTTCTGAAAATAGAAAAATAATTTTTAAGATGCAAACCCAGCAAAGTTGTATTTGACAACTTTTTAAACATAATTTATTCCTTGGGTCTGCTTGTCAACAAATTTTCTCACACGCAGTCATAAGCACGTTGAATAATAACTAGTTTCTAGTTTATATCAGCCTAATACGTGCACTTGGTGTTTGGCAGAGATGGACAAGGATGTCGATCTTGAACACAGCAGGCTCTTCCAAGTTCAGCAGTGACAGAACAATTCACGAGTATGCCCGAGACATATGGAACATTGAACCCGTTGACTTGCCATAGAGAAGGCTGAATCAACTCGAGGCAGCCACACAGCTAGCTAGGGATGGCAATGGACCAAGTAAAAATGCGTATTCGTTCAAATTCGTCACGTTTGGACAGGGGATGGACCATAGGTAAACGTGTACGGGGATATTCGTATAAATCCGTGCGGGGATGAAGGCGGTGATAGACTTTTTTTGAATGATTTTTTTTTTTGAAAATTGTTTTGTTTTTTGACTTTTTTTTAATGTTTTTTGCTTGTAAAAATGTAGATTTTTGTGTTTTTGTATTTTTTTATGTTGGATTATGTTATCTTACATTATGTTGTGTTGTATTATACTGTGTTGGATTTACATGGGAGACAATATTTTAATTATATTATGTTAGATTATGTTGTAAATAACAAGCTTTTAATTATATTATGATATTCTATAATTATGTTGAATTATTTAAAATGTTAGATTTATTTAGAATTTTGGATTATGTTGGTTTGGGCTTGGCTTGGGGCGGGGGTGAAGGCCAGGGACGGGGCGAAGATTACAAATTTACCCGCAGACGGGAATGAGGATAAAAAATATACCTGTTAATGTGAGTGGACAAGAGATGGACGGAGTTATTTTAAGCAGGTACGGGGATGGAGAATATACTCTCGCCCCCACTTCGATCCACTGCAATCTCTACACACAGTCATTTGTTGACATTCAAGAAAATGAATTTATTCTCTATTTATTTAAAAAAAAAAATAAGTTGAAATAGTTTATTGTGCAAATAACTTGTATTATCCGCAAATTATTCCACTGAATTACTAAGTAATAAAGTTGATGAGTTTTAAATTATTTATTTTTTTCATTACGATTTTGAAACAGGTCGAAATGTTTTCAAACACATAGAAACTTTTCTATTTCTTAGGTAACCAAAACAATGTACGAAACGAAATTTTGATCCTTACCTAATGACTCAAATTATCGAAGTGTCCTGACAACGAAACGATCACGATAAGCATTTTTCATTAGTGTGTAAAAAAAGAAGTTCCCTAAATGAATTTGGAACATGACTGTTTACATTGTCTGCCCACCAGAGGAGCACCTGAATAATGTAAACTAATGAACTGAAAAAAGAAGAAAAAAAGATGTACATCTAATTTCAAATTGGCTTACAAAATTACCCCATTTTTAGGTGGTAGAAGACACTCCAGTCCCAGATGCATATTTCTTCATCATGGCAGCATGCTTTTGTCCAGCAAGATGATGTCTGAAAACTGTTTCACTATTGCAAACCACATTACATATTGCACATGCCCGAACACCATCTGCTGTAGCTCCACCTTCCAAAAGTTTCCGCCTTTTTGTCGCCAAATCCTCCACAGCCTCAACTGCCTTCTTTTTCGCCTTTTGTCCGCTGGAAGTTTTCGCCTTATCAGGATTCTCTTGTGGTCCAATTATCAGATTATTTGACACAGGTGCTGGTGCTGCTTGTAGTTTCTCCAGATTCTTCTTGTGCTTCTTTCCTAATTTATGATTGTCAAGAACATCCTTGCTGTTACAATCAATCTTGCATATTTCACACCAAACAGACTGTACAACCTTCGTTTTCTTTGGAACTCTCTTCCAACTAAAACCTCGTTGAAGTTGAGTAGTTGGATTAGTCCAAAGAGTGGGATTTGGATTTGCAGACACCAACTGCTCTGCCCCATTTGGAGTTATTGTTACACCCTGCAGACGAAGTGAGGATAAGTTAGTTAGGAGATTCACAAAAATGTGTACACCCATGCATGCATAAATACAGCAAAATATTCCTAATAAAATTTTCTTTCTACTGTAACTTTTTCTCAATTTTTTGAAAAATAGAAAATAACAATAACTCCATAAAAAGATGCGAACAAAGTGGGTGCATGTGTGCTCACCAGTCTGTCATGAAGGCAATGCTTTCTGACCATTGAATGATCCACAAAGAAGGGTACGGAGCACCCCCAATGTGATTCTCATTCCAACATGCACACACAAGACAATTTCATCCACTTCTAGATGATTATGTCAAATGAGGACAACTTTCACAATGCAAATTTTGCTTTGGGTAATGCTACACAACCCAAATGAAACTCAAAAAATTGTAACCCAAATGTATATCATCTCTTGGATGAGTGTTCGATAAGTGTTTGCTTGACCAGTTGTAGCTGGTAGCAGATGTGGACTTGGTTGAAAAAACTTCTGTTTTTTCTAGACCTTGATGTTGGCAGTGCTTTGTGTAGATGTGGTGTAGTGGATGTGTAAAGTTCTAGTCTGAGACTCTGAAGTAGTGCTTTTGTAAGATATCTTGCTTAGGAATATGGCCCCTTATGCTTATAAGGATCGTTTTATCTTGTATTAATAAAATCACAAGATTACCCTCAGATAAAAATCTTAAGAACAAGGATTGTGCCTAAATGCACCAAACCCAACGCCCAAGCATATCAAAATACACATCTGCCTGTGGCCCAACCATAAGCAGGACAATCAAAATGAATTCTCCAAGTTATGCATTGTACTTATAATAGAAGTTGTGCGATTCTGCCACTCCATTATCCCACTGACAACCCTTTTACTAAGATTGGAGGGGGGAACAAAAAAAAGTAGACAGAAAACTCTTCCACCAAGAAGAAGCTGTGAGGAAGCAATTTCTAGGTCAAGCATCACCTGGAAGGCTAAAATGAAAAGAAGGGGAAAGTCCCAATTCAGAGAAGGGAGGAATGTCATTTTAAGGAGGCTACAAGTTCATTATTAGCCCAAGAGGATGAGATGTTCAAGTCCCAGGTGGAAATTGAACACAATAAATGACTAATATTCAGAAACAAATAAATGACTAGTACAAAGAAACATAGTAGACAATGTCAACTATTTATTGCCAAGACAATATCTTATATCGGTAACTATATTAACTAATTTACTATTTGCTTAAACTCCAAAATCAGCAGACATCATGTTCCAATTGGCTTCTTTGGTAGAGATTAGCCAACTAATAGTGCCACTCCAATGCACATGCAAAAAATTGTCATGTTTGATATGGGTTTCAAACATGAAGTGTTCAAAATTTTAGCTCGAGTGGTACTATCAAGTACGGTTTTCAGAAAGTCATTTAACTTTTCAAGATTACGAGCAAACCAGTACCCAATAGGTCTGCGAAAATTTAAGTAAATTACTGAAGACCATTCATCAAATGGACTTTACTTAAACACAACTTCATATTTGGTTAACTTCCTCTTCAATTCAGAAAAGAATCATGTAATTGAAGTAAACAATCATATCCAAAAATGTATTCCAGACTCATATCAATCAATTCAATAGAATGTTCACACACATTCTTGTGTCTTCAACATAAAAACACAGAAAACCGCACCAGGAAGTACAACCCATTTGATCTTCCATCAATTATCACACAACGATTGTGGGTTCGAATACAAGAGCAACCACTGTGTGCAAATAACACAAAAAAAGGTACGTTGCCTACCCCTTCCACCACCCTCTATTGTATAAGACCCAGCTGGATAAGGCCTTGGTCAAAACCAATTATAACACAATTTTATTCCTAGCAACAGAACTTACAGACTAAATTGCACAGAAATCAATACGAAAATAATTCGAGAAACTAGTACTTCAAATGTATAGCAAAACACTTACAGTGGCAGAGTGATAATACGCAGATGGCACCGACAGTGCGTAATCGACTGTCTGAAGATGAGTATATGCTAAACCCGATTGATGGGCTTCATACCCACCAGATGGCCCGGTGGCTGTATCGAGACCAACATTACTGAACTGGGGTACATGAATTTGGTGAGGACTAGGGATAGGGTTAGGGTTTGGGGGATGGAGTTGATTGTAATAGGAAGGGTAATGGGTGATAGTGTAGAGATGGTGAGAGTATGGTTGTATGTGTGATGGGTTGGTGTTAGGATTAGGGTTAGGGTTAGGGTTTGGTTGTTGCATATTCATGGAAGTCAGTGAGATTCAACTGTGTGAGAGAGTGAGAGAGAGAGAGTTTTCTCTCTCTAAAATCTCCAGTTTCTTTGAGCAGAAATGGCTGGAACAGAACTTGAGAGAAATGGGCTAATTGATTGGTAGTGCTTAATCCTTACAGCCCAAAGCGAAAGGCCCACTAAATTAGTACTTGTGGGCCCATTTGGAGTGTAATAAGGCAAAGTGTCTTAATCCAATCCTTTTATCTGTGCTAATTATGGGTTAATTTTAATAGCAATGCTATTGGGACTTAAAAATTTGACTTAATTTGTTGATTTAATTCATTATATCCTTTAGATTGACTGTGGGCCCCATCAACTATTGGAACTTAGTGTAAATCTAATAGTTCAAATAAAGTCACATTATTAAGTCAACAAATTAGATCAATTTTTTAGATTCAAATAACATTACTCTAATTTTAATGCATTGTCATAATTGGATGATTGATCATAGCTGCAATTCATTGACAATGAGACTCAAGGGTCTTAACTGACTCATTTCCGAGTCGACAATGAGTGAAATCAAAGTCAAAATTTACATAGAACGCATGTTAGTATCAATACCGAAAGTGTTGCTCCAAATACAAACTCAACCAACCAAATGAATCATATTGACCAATTCTTTGAACCTTCCTCCCAATATTCCAAAATATGAAGGTGCTTTATTCACTAGGAAAAGGTACACTTACTAAAGGATGGCTCTCAACACTGCAACCAGGTGCCTTGCTTAATTTTTAGCATAAGAAAATGAGAGAGAGAGAGAGAGAGAGAGAGCTAACATGGTTGTCATGGTTGTATGGTAGGTGACTAAACAACCACCTTCATCTCAGATTACTCTCCTATCTCTCAATCTAGAGAAAACCTCATGATAACAACACATTGGCTCCTATTCTCAAGGTGTGTAACATAAATTTGTGAAACCCAAATTGTGTTCTACAAATTTTACCAAAAGATTCTTGCTTATCAATTTACATATTCAGATCAATGATAACAAGCAATGAAAAAACTCTATTACAATTCTTATGTTCCAAAATGAAAACAGATTGATGAGCTCCAATCTTGCAACAATTGAGACTTCTAGCAGACAAAAACTACAGAAGCAGACATGAAATGGAAGAAAACTAGCTTGAATGAGAGTATCGGCTAGTCAAATCTACAACTTGAAAAGAGAAAAATTTTCACTTTTGTATGGCTTCCCCAAATTTCTATAGAATTCAATCAACTACTGCCTGTACATTTTTGAAACTTGATGGAAGAAGAAATGGATGGTATCAGTTTCTCAGTTAGAGATCACCATTGCCTTGTGATCGTGATCTCTTCCAACCCACCAGGACTTGAACACAATATCACTATCGTTCCCTTCCTCTTGAGTGCCTGAGAGATTAAGATCGAAAATATTATGAATATCAGGAAGCTCTTGTTCTATGACCATAGTCTCTTTGGCTCTGCTTTTGGAGAATGCAATATTGTAATGAGCCCTCTTGTGACCACCCAAAGCTTGGCCTGATGAGAAAACCTTGAAGCAAATCGGGCACTCACGATCCTTGCTCTTTATTGACTCGTAACTTGTCACCTCCATTCCAATTTCCTGCTCAACTGGCTTGGAATTAGCTTCATTATCAGACAGAACAATAGTTCTGATGCTTTTCCCATAGCTCTCCATATCCACCACAGAGCTACTATTGATTATCCTGTGGTGAGTCCTGTGGCCACCAAGTGCTTGATGAGAGTGAAAGACCTTATTGCAGGTCCTGCACTTGTACTCCTGTTTCTTCTCAGTATCCTTCAAGATTTCAGAATCCGTAGTACTAAAGTTCATTTTGCCACCAGAATTTCCCCCCAGTTCAAGAACATGAACGCCAATCACCGGGTTTTTGGCTGAATCAGACTTCATAACTTCTATCACTGTATGTTTCTCCAATCCTACATTACTTCCCTTCTCAGTATCAGTATCATCCAACTCCAATGCATATTCATCACCCAGAGGAAGCCCATCATCTTCCAATTCAATCTTATTTTCATCAATGCTCGCAATCCCAGACTCAAAATCAGCAGATTCTGATATATTCTTCTCAGTTAAAGGATTGGCAGAACATAAAAGAGGAGAATCTAGCTTCTCTATTAGCTTCTGTATCTTCCATGACTCATCACCATCAAGAACAAAATTTCCACCCTCAACTGCAGTAATTTCCTCACTCTGATGAAATGATTGGGCTTCAAGAACAACAGAATTAAGATCTGAAGACCCTGTAACCAGGTTAAACCCACCCCAATTCCTCACACCCCTAGATAGCATCATCAAACACATAGCCACCTCCACCTCCTCCTCACTCTCAGAAATTAATGAAGATGAATTCAAATCGGAAAAAGAAGGATTTGGGGAAATCCTATACCTTGTCTTTGATCTCTTCCTCCGAATCGGACACGCAATACTCTCGAAACCAGATTGGCTCTGGACTGATTTATTGTAGACCCTAGATCTTTTGGGGTGACTCCTCATGTGCCCAAACAGAGCTCTCATTGTACCAAACCCTCTTCCACATTCCTTGCAGACATTTTCTTCATTGTCCTTCTTTAAATGGCATCTCATGTGCACCTTCAGAGCTCTCAACGATTGAAAACCATTGCCACATTGTTCACAATGGATTCCTTTCTTCAAAACACTATGTTTTGAATCAAGAACCCTCCAAGACTTTTTGGGTTTGTCTCTTAGTCTTGGGCCATAGCTTCCTTGCCCACCATCTTCAAAACCCATGTCGCTGTTCTTGATATTTTCTGGAATCAGAGAACTGTTTGATTGCTCAGAAATTATCAAACCCTTGGGTTGATCACTACCATCGAAACCCATTCTACAATCTTCGTTCTCAAGATCTTTCTTAGCTGAAATCAAGGCCGAGTGACCCCTCATGTGACCTCCTAATGACTTCCCACTAAAGCAAATCTTGTTACAGAACTTGCACGAATACGTCTTCTCTTGATCTTCTTCCATCGTTTATACAGCAAAGAGAATCGATCAATTCAAGGATAAGAAAAAAGAAACCCTGATCAGAAAACTAAGGAAATCTCAATTTTCCCGGAAAATGCTGGCCAATCTCTCATCACATTCAATGGAAGACGCGAGATTGCTGAAGAAACAGGGGAAGCAATGGAGGACCCAGATCAGAAAACCCAAACGAATAAGAACCAAGACCTAATGCCTAACACAACTGAGGCTTGCTTCACATTCACTCTCTTTTGGCCTTTTAAAGCAAATACAAACATTTCGAACTGAAAAGACTGCTTGTTCACCGACTTATTGTCAGTAATGGCTACCAAAAACCAAAACAGATTCACTCTCTCTCTCTCTCCCTCTCTAAAAAGTGGTCAATCTTGATGGTGGGTGTCCTGTGGCTTTAGGCTGTATTTAGCAAGAGGAAGCCTTGCATGGAAGCAAAGATATAGCACGGGGACTTTTTTTTTTTTTTTTTTTTGTCAGACCATCCGGTATCCGAAAGTCACGTTAGGCTCCGACTAATCCGGATTCGAGCCGGGTGGGACCACAAGGGCGGCAAAGCTCTCCCTACTGAACGCAACTGCATTCCCAAAACTTGAACCCAAGACCTTGGTTAAGCTAGAACAGTTCCTCACCAACTGATCTAACTCTCGGTGGTATAGCACGGGGACTTTTGAGCAATTCTATGGAGAGCTAATTTACTAACTTAATTAATCTAATTCATTATGACATTTGGATTGACTGTAGAATCCATCAAATTGAAATTTAGTGTTGATCCAATAATTCTACGGAAGTCACATCATTACGTCAGTAAATTAAGTCAAATTTTTAAATCCAAATAATATTACTCTTTAGGTTATGTAGCATTTCTTTTTGAAGCGGGTTCGATCACCTCTTACCATTGAAATGAAAAAAAAAGATGTACATATCACTCTTTTAATATGCCTTTTACCAAGATCCTCCAATTTGTGAGGTTTTCTGGTTATAATTTGTTGTTAATTTACTATCGTGATAATGGATAAAATTATTATTTTTTTGGGTCAGAAAAATAAGATAAAATTACTTTTTCTAACAACCAATCTCCCAATTGAAGTATCTTTTAAACCCACAATTTCAAATATACACAACCATCGATAATGATTTCCAATAAATTATAAGTGATAAGTGAAAAACTGAGAAGGGTGAGATGAATGAGTTGGATGAACTCTGTGTGAGGTATGATGAGTGATTAAGAGAAGAAGAGTAAAGGGTGCATAGGAAATAAAATAGTTTACCCAGCTGAAGAGCTGTGTTATTCTATTGTAGCTGAGCTTCTTGCTCTTTAAGTGTGTATAGCTTGTAGAAAAAGGAGAAGGTACAATAAGGTTCTTCTCTTACTTGGGCCAGTGTATTAACTTATCCCTTCTACAGTAATCATTCTTTTTATATTCAATTGGTTAGAGAATATTTGGAAAATATTTGCCCCTGTAGAACTGATAATCGAGCCGAGCTTTTACGAGTTCAAGTCAAACCTATCGAGTTCGTTTTTTTAAACGAGTTTAAAAAATTGTTCAAGTTCAACTCGTTTAGAAAATAGTTGAGTCAAAAATGAGTCGAACTTGAACTGAGTCTGAGTTGCTCGACTATTTCATATATAAACGAGCCGAGGTTTATGAGCTCGAGCCAAGTATTTTAAAATCAGCCTAAAAAATTGTTCAACTTGAGTTCATTTAAGACACGAGCTAAGCTCGAATAAAGTCTTATCCGAGGTAAGTCCAAACCGAACCGAATAAGTTAGCTCAATTATAAACCCTACCCCTAAGTAAAGGGTGTTGGGGAAATTTCTCTGTTGCCCTTTTGAGTAGGGCACGGGTTGAAGGCACATTTTGATTGGAGTTGTGACCTTAAGAAATTTATTGTTGACCTGAATTAAATCAGGTCAACTCAATGTGGGATAAGTCGGCAGTCATACTAACTCATTTTTAGACCGTCTTCTAAAACATGTGTTTATACTGCATGTGTTTGATGTGTTATTTGTCCAAGTTGTAATTGCCTTAAATATTATTAGGTATCATTGGTATGCAATTATCCACAAATTATGTATCATGGGTCAAATTTATATCTTGACATAGTAACTGAAAATACATGCCGGAAACTAAGGGTTCGTTTGGTTAGGAAGAAAAAAATGATGGAAAGTGAAAATGACAGAAAATGAAGTGAAAGAAAAGAAAATGATAGAAAATATATTTTCATGAATTTATTTGATTAGAATGAAAATTTTGGAAAAGTTTTAAAACAATTTCATTATATTGTTTGAAAGAAAGTAAAGTCAAATTTTTTTTTTTGTAATTGTCTAAATTACCCTTAATTATATTAAATCGGTCTAAAAAAGAAAAAAAATATGTAATTACAATTGAAAGTTAAAATTTTTTTAAAAAGTGGCACGAAACCTAATTCTAAGATAGTCACCAACACAAAGGTCTTTGGGCCAAATTATGTGATTAATTAAATTCATACCAAAATTTTTTAAAATTAATAACCAATAGAATATTTTAAGAAAAATAAGGGTAAAATGAGAAATTAGTTATAGATCACAACTTTTTGGCATTTCCTTGTGTTTTTTACAAGAAAAAAAAGTTAGTTATTTGTGAGAAAATTCAAAGATGAAAGAAAATTATTTTTTCTATCATTTTCATTTTCATGCTAACCAAACATATGAAAATTTTAAAAAAAATTTCTTTCTTTTATTTTCTACCATTCTCCCGCTAAACAAACGAACCCTAAAAGTTTGATCATTGGCAACAAGTTCTTTCGAATTTTATACACTACACCCTTCAGGGCCCCAAGGTGGAGCAAATTAGATCAATTTGGACGGCTAGGATTGGTTCGTCAGACAAGTCAATGTATGAGTGGCAACACCGGAAGTAACTGCCCTAACTAACCTTCACTTTGTCTTTCTGTGGGGTCCACTCTATATTCTTTCCATAATAAATTGGCAACAAGTGATAGAAAGGTGCACTTAAGTGTCAATCAACTTGTCAAATGCTAGTGGGTTGGAAAAAGAGAAAAACGAATTAAATCATGATTCCTTGAACCTAGCCCCAGAGAAGCTAAGCATCGAGCTCGGATTTAAATCTTTTTCAATACATTTTATCTATTTTTTTTTTGTGATAGATTATTTATTGTATATCAATGAAGAAATTATATGTAAATAATCTACCATTACCAAAATAAAAAATATATGTATTTTAGAATATTCAAATCTCAAGATATTATGTTATTGCTTTCGGAGTTTCGATTTTCTTAGTAAGTGCCATAAGAACCGAGGATTTGTATCTCGAAAATGTAAAAAGTAAAAACGAGGAAAAATTCAAATTGGGTTTTTCATTTTATAGATTTTTCAGTTTTGCACAAGTTGCATAAACAATGATAAATTTGTCTATTAAGATTAATTAAGAATTCCCTTTCTGGTCTCCATCAAAATCTGTCTCGAAATTGAATATTGAGGCACATCTTTGTCGTTGATTATGCTTGTGATTTAATTAACAGCAAATCGTATTCTTGAAATTAAACCCTAACTTTCAAACCCATTTGTTATTCTGGTAACCTTCAAAACACCTATATCAATACTATTATTAAGAACTTTCTTGAAGTTAATTCCCTCTGTTCCATAGAATTAGTAGTTGATGATATCCAAAGTAAACCCCAAGCATGAGCTCAGGAATGAACTCAGCTCGGGAGCTCAGGTAAGGTATGCAGAGCTCTGCCAGCCAGAACTTAGCTCGTGAGATCGGGTAAGACAAGCAGAGCTCATCCAAGCCGTAGTCAGAGCTCGTCCAGCCAGTATTGGAGCTCCCCGTAGCAAGATAATGGGGGAAGAAGTGAGGAGACAGCAAGACGATAGCTGACACCTCCGAAGTAGGAGTCAAGCTGGAACCGGGGCATGAAACCCTTAACCAACCAAGATCCTCTCCGAAGATAAAGGAAGATCCCAAGGTAGAAGGCAAGGATATCGGGATACAGTCCGTTAAGCCAGCCATATGGAGTTTAGGAAACTCCGGGATTGGAGAGAGAGAGGGGGGAAGATCCCTTCATTATAGGAAGTAAAATCGGATTAGAGGTAAGCAGGAGGCTATAAAAAGGGGGTAGACCTCCATTGAAGAGGGGATAGGCAATAGAGCCACGATGAACCCTAATCCCCTACTCACTATGTTGTAACACGCTCAATGCAATCAATAAGAAAAGAGGAGCAAGAGATTTCATTACAGAGTGGACTAGCCGAGCTCTCAGGCCGGTGAACCACTGTAATTCCGTTGTGCTATCTCCTTTTCCTCAATTCTCTTGAACACCAACCAGCGTTGTTTAGCACAAGCATTGTAGCTCAGACACCACATTTAATTTCACGCATATCTGACCCTTAATTCATTTTCGGTGGATTTACACCATCAATAGTGAAAACCAAACATAGGAATTTTCATTGCTATAGTATTTTGTGGATTTAAAGTTCGAAATGGAGAAGTATGGCCAAGAATTGCTCCAAAATATGGAGTAAAAGGTTTTGGACCAAGTTCATGATTAGATGTGATGATGTGTTGCTAAGGTTTTGGACCAAGTTCATGATTAGATGTGATGATGTGTTGTTAGGGATTGTATTTATTTTTTTCAGTGAGACTGAACATAATACTGTGCTCGAGAGATAATTGTCCATAAACTGATGAGAAAAATATGAATTCTCAAGAATAGAGGAACTGTGGTGGTCTTCTGGACCGCCCGGATCCTACAAGTAAATCAAAAGTTGGATTTACATTGCATCTGGTTGTAGGGGTGCAACTCGGGTGGGTTGGGCGGGTTGAGAGGTCAACCCTAACCCAACCCTAGGTATATAATCTTCAATCATAACCCTACCTTAATCCGAGGTACTCAACCCGAGTACTGTCCGAGTTTAATTCGGGCGAGCTCGGATTGAATTCTGGTTACTTAACTCGGGCTGATTCTGGTTAAAAATCGAGTTGTGCTTGAGTTACTTAATTCGGGTTGATTTTTTGAAGTATAGATTTAATTTTTTCAAGTGTAGATCTGATTTTTTCAAGTGATTTGAGATGAATGACGAGGCGCAGATGAAGAGAGAGGGAGTGAGAGAGGGAGGAGTGACAAGTGAGAGAGGGAGGCTGAGAGTCTGAGACCAGATAAGAGGCAAGTGAGAGAGGGATCTGAGAGTGATGGAGACGCATGGGTAACGACTTGAAGTGAAGTGAAAGTTTGGACTCTGAAGAGTGAAGATAAATACTAACTCTAGTTAAATATATTTATATATATTTGGGTTCAACCCGATTTTAATATTCGGGGTTAAACCCGACAACCCGAGGCCTCAACCCGAGACTTGCCCCAATTCAATTTGGGTTGAGATTTTTTGTCCAGACCCAACCCAAGTATTAAAAATTCTAACCCAAACCTTACTTTTTAGTTGGGTTCGGGTTAAATTCAGGTTGGCCCGCCTAAATTACACCCCTATCCGGTTGTCCATTGACATCAAAAAAACATGTGAGCAAAGTAGAGGGAATTCAAAAGATGACAAATGCTCATACACAAAAGTAAGTAAATTAGAAAAAAAACGAAAAGAACTATAGATAGAAGATAAAGTTGAAAAAGTGTCGTATCTTTGGTAAAAACTCTACAAAACTGAAGTGGATGAAGTAGCAAAAGTGAAATCCTGAATTTCCAATGGAGGAGATGAGAATACTCCAAAACCACACTTTCACCCCACAGCCCCATACAGAGAAAGTACAAAAAGGAGACAAACAGAAAGAACAAAGTCCTGCATGTTGAGCTGCATTCGAGAATTGGTTAGTAGTTACCTGTTCCTCAATAAAGAAAGCATAAGAGACACAAAACTCAATGCAGAGAGAGACCACATAGACACATTGTTTCTAAAGATCAACTTGTTAATAGACAAACAAAAACGAAATCTGGTTCTCTGACAACACCAGTACCAGATAAAATGTAATATCATCGATACATTGTAATGCAAAACATAAAGCTCCTTTGTCGCACATAGTAACATGAATAATTGTCTCGACTAATAGTTAACAGTACGGAAAATCAGACAAGATAGTAAAAAATCCAACAGACTGCCCTCATCACTATTGTTCTTTTGTTCCAACACAACCACCTGATTGAACCATTGCTTTTAGGCCACGGCGGGCATGTCCTTTAGCCATGCATCCAGCGGCTTACCAATTGAGTACACAATGAAACCAATGTCCCTCAGCTTATCAGCGTTCACAATGTTCCTACCATCAAATACAAAAGCGGGTTTCTGCATGTTATCGTATATCTTCTGGTAATCAAGAGTCTTGAACTCATCCCACTCGGTGAGAATGCAAATACCATGTGCATCCTTTGTTGCCGCATAGGCATCCCAAACAACACTCACTTGCTTGACAGTGGTGGGACTCATTGGCTGGAGGTGAAGGGGATGATCCCAGTCAAACTTGTTCATTGTAAAGTCCCTCTGAATCTGGTCCTCGGTGACTTGTGGATCATATATGCTCAATCGTGCCTTGTCACCCAAGAGCCCCTTGCAAACATCAATGGCTGGGGTCTCTCGTGTGTCACCTGTATCCTTCTTAAAGGCAAATCCGAGGATGGCAATTTTCTTGTTGGCAACCGTGTTAAACATAGAGGAAACGAGGCGGTTGACAAAACGACTTTTTTGGTAATCATTAATCTTGATGACTTGTTTCCAGTATTCCGCCACCTCAGGAAGGCCATTGCACTCGCAAATGTAAACCAGGTTCAGAATATCCTTCTGGAAGCAAGACCCCCCAAAGCCAACACTAGCATTCAGGAACTTGGGACCAATCCTTGTGTCCGTACCAACAGCATATGACACCTGGGTAACATCTGCTCCGGTAGCCTCACAGAGAGCTGACATGGCATTAACTGATGAGATCCTCTGTGCCAAGAAGGCATTGGCAGCAAGCTTTGAGAGCTCTGCAGACCATAAATTGGTGCATAGGATTCTTTCTTCAGGGACCCAATGAGAATAAACATCTTTCAATGCTTTGATTGCCTTCTGGCCTTCTGGAGTCTCCCTGCCTCCAATGAGGACCCTGTCAGGGTTAAATAGATCTTGAATTGCAGTCCCCTCTGCAAGAAATTCAGGATTTGAAAGTATTTGGAAATTAATTCCATTGCTGTTGTGGGTCAGAATTTTTTCAATTGCCTCGGCTGTTTTGACAGGGACAGTTGATTTCTCCACAACAATTTTGTCGGATTTGGACACATCAGCAATCATGCGGGCAGCGCTCTCCCAGTATGTCAGATCTGCTGCTTTGCCTGCTCCAAGACCCCGAGTTTTGGTTGGGGTGTTGACAGAAACGAAGACTATATCAGCCTCCGATACATGTTTCTCCACATCTGTGCTGAAGAAGAGGTTCTTGCCTCGGCACTGCTTGACTACATCTTCGAGGCCTGGCTCATAGATGGGAAGCTGGTCACTGTTCCAGGCGGTAATCCGAGGCACAGAGATATCAACAACGGCCACTTCAATGGAAGGACACTTGAGTGCTATCACTGCCATTGTTGGGCCCCCAACATACCCAGCTCCAATGCAGCAAATCTTCACCATTTTTTCTCTGTACATGTGCTCAACAAAAACAAATCCGCATATCAGAAAAGAACAACATTGCAGAGAAGTTCATTTTCACATGGTTTAATAACCCGGGATCATGATTCATATTCATAGACGTAGATTCAAGATAATCTACGACTTTTACAGATTACAACTACTACTCCCATGATCAAGGATAAGTTGACCAGTGAATAGCAGTCATGTTATGTTGCGTGAGATGTATCAATACTCATGGCATCCATCCAGCCAACAACGACAATCATAGGATAGAAATGATGCAATACATCTATCAAATAGCTTCTACCAGATCTACATTCAAATGCAGTGAAAGGGGTCCTCAGATGTTAATACTGAGGAGAACAACAACGGAAAGAGACAATCAGGAATCAGATGCATACAAACACGCTAATACTGCATACAATTTAGCTTATAATTTCTAAACAAGTTCATATACCTCAGAAAGCTAGAATCAATGTCAAAAAAGGAAGAGATTCCACATAAAAGTATATCAAGGATAAAGAGAACTGCAGTATGTATTGAAACAATCTGTTTCTCAGTAAAACAAGGGACAAGGATAAAGAGACCGTGATATGTTCTCAGTGAAATCAGATAAAATTGGAGCATAGACAGATATTTATGGCCGCCAACGGAGTGCACGGGTATAGTGATCTTATTCAATTCACAAAATACAGGACCAGCAAAGAGACCGAAAATAATGATAACTGTCGGTAGCCAGAGTCAGATCTGGCGCATATACGCACACAAGAAAAACTGGTTACCAATTTCAGGCAATTACAAATCTCAAATTGAGCTAATGTTAATGGAAAGCATATGATAATTCTTGATTTTGAATAAGATTCACGACAAATTTGGTGTTACATGCGAATTAATATCACATTTCCAACTAGATCCATTCTTGCACTACCAGATCCGTAATTTCATGGTGCTTGTCGAACATTGAACTGACCTAATTAAGCTACTAAATCTAACCAGTGTGCGTGTTGAACACCTGAAGCCCCCAATTTGAGCTAGACTTCGAATGAGCAACACCGGTACCGATTTCAATCCGAAAACAATAAATCTGATCCAACAATTAAGCACACAACCAGCAAACGTAGACAGATCCATGGATCAAATCACACAATAACACACAACATATGAATTTCATACATATATAAATCATATCATTCATAAACAAACCAAAACAATAACGTCAAAGGCAATACTCAGATTAGGAATTCGATATTCATGAGCAAATGCATCGATATACAAAAAAAACACACACACACAAATGCATACATATAAGGAACTTGATATTGAGATTGAAATTACCTGAACGATTGTTCCTCCGATTTTCTCCCAGAAAGATCAGAAGAAAGAGAGAAGCTGTGGAGAAAAAGACGCAACGAGAGATCTGATTCTGTTGAGTGAATTCTTTAGCAACTGAATGAAAGTCAGAAGAGCGGGCAACCTCATTTTATAGTCGTTTCCCGTCCAAGATCTACCCCCCTCTAATTTACCATTTAGGACGATAAGTTCCTGTTTTTTTACCCTTTTGATGTGGGAAGCTCAATGCCTCACCAACACACGTTTGGGTGAGTTAACGAGAGGGGTAAAAATGTGAAAAAAGGCAATTGGGTGTGGTGGGGACTGAGCTACTGAGCGAATTGACAAAAGTACCCCCCTCCCCGCGTCAGGTAGACTAGTAGATGGTGGGTGTCTGTTGGACATGTGTAGCTGAAGGAATTTGGCAATATATTCCACGCGGTTTAATTGTTCACAGGCCACCGTCACCCACTACCCCCTCCCCCCCCCCCCCCCCCCCCCCCCCTTCCCGACCTTAATTTCGTCGGGTTTTTTTTTTTTCCTGACTTTAAATTTGTCAATTGATTATTTTAACATGAATATTTTTTTTTTAAAAGCATGTATGTAAATAAGGAGAGGAGGATAAAGTTCAAAACTCGAGGGCATTAAGTCCAATGAGGGAGTTTGGTCATTAGCCTAATTGTTGAATCCACTTTTTGAACATGAATTCGAAAATTTGAATTAAATTTTTTTTATTGAATTTGAAATCAGAGAAGAAAATATTCAATCAAATTCCAATTTGTTGATATGTCTACTTGGTTGTGCTCAAAGGTGGTGATTCTACATTGTAAATGGCTCGGATTTTAATCTAATCTAGCTAATCATATATGAATTAATATTTTTTTTTATCAACAATGTGAATCTAAATTGGTTATATTTTCTAAATATTTTGACCTAATTGTAATACAAATTATATTTATATATACATAAATTATGATTAAATTGGGTGACCATTTAATAAAATTTAGTTGAGATTCAAATAAATCTGATAAAAGTACAATTTTAATTGAATTATTTGACCCTTATTGTGTTTAATTGAATTATTTGACCCTTATTTTGTTTTGGGGTTAGATTCTAAATCATTGGAGACATTCCAAATTTATTCTTCAGGAATGGAGATTTTGGAAGCTAAATTTGGTAGGAAATTATCTTAAAATACGAAATTTTGTGAAACTTCCTACCAAATAAAACTTTATATATTGCCAAAAAAAATGTATAATTAACGTTTTTGATCCACGTGTTCTGTAACGTTAAAAATGTGATTAAGCCTATTTTAGCACTTTATTTTTTCGATCAAGGAAAAAAACGTGTGTAAGACATAATAGACATGTCTCCAAGAAATATTAAATTTATAGAAGAAAAAAATAATTTACACTTGAAAATCATTTTATGATTGATGATATTTTTCTATTATTGGCTAACTTTTGTAAGGGAAGAACCTTATTTGGAGTGTTAATGTTATTGAGCTGATTTGTACTCCTATTTCTAGGCAAAAGTGAACAATTTTAACTCTTGGTAGACATTCCTTCAGAACTCTTTTTTTTTTTGGTAATATGGGAAATTTCTAGCCTGTTATCGGTAAGTAGAGACGCGCTTATGTCGCTCAGGCTCGTGAGTTTAAATAAAACTGAGGGCAAACCTCGGGTGAATGAACTGATCCCTCAATTCATACACCAGTTAAATCAAAACTTACGTTTTAGTGGGGATTCGAACTCATACCAGATATTTGGATACGGTTCGTCTAAACAACTGAGGTCCATCATACCAATTAACCACGCTTTTGTCGTTAAAAAGACTTGAACTCTTGACTTCAAGAATGTAAAATTTTTACAATGCAAGGAGTATCATACACCAATTTTACTATAAGACTTGTTTTAATGGGTTTATAAAATTATCTCATTCTAATTTGTTTTTAATGAGTTTGAGATGTGAAAAAGAATTTTTTAAATACAAAAATAAAATTACGTACATTCAACTCTCTCCAAACTCGTAGTGATAGAAGTCATATGTATCGAATAGCCCCCATTGAGATAAATTTGAAAAGATAGTGTGAATAAACACCACCTTATTTTTGCATTAGATCTCGATAATTGATGGAAATTTATTGTGAGTAGCTATTATAAGTAACTAGGAGTAACCTATGCCTGAAAACACGGTGCAATGTGAATGGTTTTGAGAAGGATATTAGTGGTCATTGGATGAATTTATTTGAGACCGTCGTATAAATTTATTAAAAGAGCAATTCTATGTAACCTAAATCTGCAACCCAAATTTGCATCCCAAATTAAGGAGGACCATTGGATCAGTGAGTTCCATTTAAAAAAGTTGATGGGACCTACTCATTCAATAGTCCTCTTTTATTTAGGATGTAAATTTAGGTTACAAATTTAAATTACATAGTATTTCTCTTATTAAAAATTGTCATATTTTATATTATAGATATATACATGCTATTAAAATTATTTTATTATGCTGCAAATAAGTCTCATCAATCCCTATTTATAAGTCATTTAATTGTGATGGCTAAGCCATGTATTTATTTTTGTGTTTCCAACCTGTCAATAATAATTTTGTCAAAATCAATATAATTCCATCACCAACCTGTTTGGGAACTGACCAATCAGGTTTTGTTAACATAATCAATATTTTTCCTAAAAGCACTTCCTTTTTTGGAAAACCTCATTTTGTAGCTTAAAAGATATTTTGATTTTGAATTTATACCTTTAAGTATTAAAAATTTTAATTTGTACCCTCGATATTATGAATTGATATCAATGTGGACCTCGCTCAGACTGCTTTCAATTTTTTCGTTATAAATTAAATCACATGAGTTACAAATACTTTAGGCATAGGCTTATGTATAAATTCACATACCGTTGGCGTCTCATGAGTTGCACATGATATGATTAGTTTTTATCTGATTAATGATCCCTATTTTAAAACGGTGTTAAATTGATCGCAGACGAAGATTTGCAGTGATGCACATATCTCATCTTCATGTCCAAAACATTTGCACCTCTGGTGCTTAAATTTATAACGAAAAAATTGAACGAAAGTTTGGGTTCAGTCCACATTGCTATCATTTCGTAACATTAAAAGTGTAATTGAGATTTTTAATGTTTGAGAGTGAAAATTGAGAATTGAAACATTTTTCAGGGTATAAAGTGAGATTAGTCCTATGTTTTCTTTATTTAAACTAAATTTTGGAAATATAAAATGAAAAATGAAATACCACAACAAATATTAAAAAAAATGGAAAAAAAAAAACTGAACAGCATCCCCTCTTACCCCTCTCTTTCACCCTTGGCCACCTAGCTACCCCTCGCTTTCACCCTTGGCCACCTAGCTACCCCTATAAAAAAAAAACCCCACTTAGCACTGCCTAACCCTCAACAGAGAGAGAGAGAGAGAGAGATGGGGGGGGTGTAGGGGGCTTGGATTAGGGGCAGTTTTTATTGTGGAGAAGGGCGGTGCCGCAAGAGAAAGGCAATGGCTAAGGATAGGGCGGGCACCGGACAAAAGGGATCGAGGTGACCTATGGGAATTGAGTTTAAGGCCGATTTGGGAGAGTTAGAAGAAGGGCTGATAGCTGATAGCTGATAGTTGAACGAGTTGGAATCGGTTCAAGTCAAATTTAAAAAATTTGTTTTTTTTTATTGAATTTTAAAAATTATTCAAGTTTGGCTCGTTTAAAAAATTAGCCGAGCCTGAACAAGTCCAAAATAAGTCGAGCCCGAGTAGTTGCATATAAACAAGTCGAGTCTGTCGAGTTCAAATCGAACTTGTCGGACTCGTTTTCTAAACAAAAAATTGATCAAATTCGACTCATTTAAAAAACAAGCCGAACTTGAACGAACCGAGCTCAAATTATTCGATTTGATCAATAGCCCTAGTTAGAAGTATGGAGATAAATGAAAGAAATATGATACAGAGAAGATTAACACGCTTCCTACATAAAATAATTTAAATTTTGTTTTAAAAATGAAAAAAACGAGAGAGACGAAACTCTTCATCCTCTTTTATCCATTGTACTTTCATATATCATAGTTGGTTTTTAGTACTTAGTGTAGAAAGACAAATAAATGCATGATATAAAAAATGATTTTTTTTTTTTGGGTTTTTCGCACTTTGTATTCTAAAAGATTTAATTTTTTTACTTTGTATCCTCAAAGATCAAATTTTTTATATTGCACTTGTTAATGTATCAAAAGTGTTAACAATATAGTTTTTCTATTAGCTTCTGTTATTTTTCTCGTCAAAAGTCATCTCATTGCCACTAACGAAAAAATTAACAAAAATGTCACATTGCAATACATTTGTTACATTGAGGGTGCAATGTGAAAATTTTAATATTTTAAAATATAAATTAAAAAACTTAAAATTTTTCAAAATATAAAGTCTAACTCACCCTTTTTTTTTTTCCTTATCTCTCAACTATATAAGGAAAAGGGGAGTCAAACCATTGACTTGTCACTCCATAAAAGGAGGGCTTTACCATCTAAATAGTTTGGTGTCATCTAATTTTATTGATAGTTATTAAAAGTTAATTATAAATTTATTTCTAAGTTCATCTCTAACATTGAGTTGAAATTTTTGTTCAAAATTAAATCAACATTTGAGAAAAAACTTGATTTGATAGATATCATTCTAATGGACAAACTCGAATTTAAAGAAGTATAGACTCAAACAAATTCACATTTAAAAGAGGGTGAAATATGATCATTCAATCTTTAAATGAGGTAGAATTTAATCATCATAAATTTGAGTCTCATTTTATTTGAGTCTCATTTTATTTCTTATGATTTGAGTAAAGGACTTAAGTTTATTTTTAAATTTTTGTACTCAAATTAAATTTAGGTCAAAATTTGAGTAAATATTAGAGATGCCATAATACTTTTTTTTTTTTTATGTTAAAGAGTATTCAGACTTACGTCGACTATTTTTTCAAGCTTAATCATAATATTTTATACCTTCATTCAATTAACCACTTATAACTTTTCTTCTATCGCATTTAAGCACCTCTAATTTCCACTCAACCACATTTAACCATATAAATTTATCTACTCTAGTTTATTTTCACTTTTCAAATCTTTCTCATTCTTCCTACCAGCACATTGGTATTGTGTATGCACGACTCTATGTAAATAAAACAATGGTTTTATTGTGATGACTAAAAGTTATTTGTGAGATGTAAACACTCCAAATTCGAATATTTGTACAACAGAAAAGAATTATATAAAATTAGTCGTAGACTTGTCAATCTTGTCGGGTGAAGTGAGTTTGTATTGAGTTAAAAAAAAATTTATTCATATTCGATTCATTTATTAATTTGTGTCTAACCACTCATGTTGTGTCGGGTTCGAGTCGTATATGAATTGTATATAATCGATATATACTTGATTCATTTATTAATTATATCGTATTAGATCTACTCATTTACAAAAAGGGTGACTTAAAAAAGATTCATATACTCTAATGACGTATTGTGTTTATATTATATTAATAATTCGTATCATATTTTGAGACCCTAGATTATATGGTATATGTGTTATAACAGGGTTAATTTATAGGCAAGTAGGCCGGATCCATAGGCCCATATAACGGTAATCAGATTCATCTCCACGGTCCACCTCACCTGATTAATCAGTAAAATCGAACGGTCCAAAACTTAAAAAATAATTCAAATTAAAAATCAACGCCCCTAAAATCAAGCCCTACAAAACTAGCCGTTACAAGAGCGTCCAAAGTTCAACGTTCTTCTTTTTCTCTTCCCCATCTATTCCTCTTCCCTCATCAATGTAAAGAGTCACCCTAACATTTCAACAAGCCTAACCCTCCCTCTCTCTCTCTCTCTCTCTCTCTCTCTCTCCCTCTACGCACCCTCTCTCCAATCCTCCGGTCAAAAACATCGGGCGAGTTTTCCTATTTTCCGGCGACTTTCCGATGAACCCTAAGGGCAAGACCTCTGGAGAAATGACCCCCACAAAAGACTCGCCATCGATCTCTAGAAAGTCCGAGAATATCAACCCAAATGTTACCAGTCCTGGTTTGAGAATTTTGAATTCGCCATTACAAAAATCGGCAACAAAGCCCCAAAAATCTGCTTCTAAAAACCCTAACCCGGTGGTCTCTCCATTGCCGCAGAACAAGATTCGAGGAAGAAAGTTCTTGGTGGCGAACAAGAACTCGAAGAAAGAGAAAGTGAATTCTTCAACTGTGACTTGTAAGTGTAAGGTTGGTGGTGGTCAGTCACAGAAGTGTCTTTGTGTTGCCTATGAGAGTCTTAGGGCTTCGCAAGAAGAGTTTTTCAAGAACCGGAGTGTTCTCGATGTTGAAAATGAGTCCGAAAAGTTAGAGAATTCAGAAAGAACTGCGATTGAAATTGAAGAAAAAGAAGAAGTAGAAGAGGAGAAGAATTATATAGTTCAAAATACTAATAATGGGAATGGGTTTGGAGGGAAAACAGAGGAAGATGATTTAGATAAGCATGATTCAGATGAGTTTGAGGTGTCTAGTGAAGTGGGTGGCGTAAATATTAAGAGAAGGAGGGACAAGTTGTTGGAAGAAGCAAGAGAAAGAGCGGCAGAACCTGGGGCTGGAAAAGTATTGCAGTTGGTTAAGGCCTTTGAGCAGTTACTTTCGATACCAAAGTCAGAGGACTCAGATCAAAAAGGAGAAAAGGAATTGGAAGATACTAAGAAAGGAATTAAATGGGCATTGCCAGGATTGCAACCTACTGGGGTTCCTGAAACACAGGTCTCTGCATCTTCTTTCTGTCCATCAGATTTTTTCATCACATCAGAGAGCTTAGGTTTGGATTCACGTGTTTGCTCTTCATTGGACAGCAGCCAAGGAAGGTTTGTGATAGTAATGCGATTTATTAAACCAACGATTAAATGATTTAAAGTCTTTTTAAGTTGGTTTTTGATTGAGTTTGCATTTGACTCTTTTTGAGGTTTAGTATTTCAAGCAGGACCTCTGGTGGTGGTCGGAGGAGCCGTCGAAATGTAAGAATTTTGTTTCCATTTTTTTCATTCAAAAGGAGATGGATTATGTGTTTATTTGCATCATGATCATATTTGATTTCTAAATTGCAGAGCACTGAGTCATCTGGGACCTTTGGTGGAAGACACTGGAAGAGGAGACAGCTCAGAGCAACCAGCCAGAAACCTTTCAAGCTTAGAACAGAGGTTTGTGTTATTCAGTTATTACTTGTGTATGTGGGGTCATATTCTAGCTTTAGAGGGTCTTGTTTGCTCAGAAATCTTTCAAACTTAGAACAGAGGTTTGTGCTATTCGATTATTATTTAAATCTTTGTTATCTTATTCTTGCTTTATCGGGTCTTAGTCAGCATCATTGTTTTCAGTACTATCTTGATTATGAGTGAGTATCCTTGACATTTTATAATACAATAAGTTGGCACTTCCAAAATGGATCTAGTTAGGAAGCTTGAGTATCAATAAGATAGATAAACATATATTAATAATAAAAAGGAAAATTTCTACATCCCCTTCATTGAAGAAAATATCAGTCTATCATCATAAAGAGATTTGAGGTGTGGGGGGGGGGGGGGGGGGGGGGGGGGGGTTAGTTGAGGTGGTCATGTCTTGATAATGGGTGTGCCTGAGGCCATAAATTGGTTGGCATATAAGTTGGTATAGAAATGCCAGGCTCACAATATGTCGACCATTTCTTTTATGTCATTTTTTATTTGCTGCAAGTGGCTGTTATTTTATTAGTATTAGCTATATTACTGTCTTGATCTAAGTTTAGGCCTTTAGGATAAGATACAAACGGATAGAAGCTGAATAGCTGATCAATTGAAGTGTAAGAAGCAAGCTTTACCGCAACCTAACTGAAGAGTATGTGGGGTGTTCTAAGATCTTGTAATTCACTGACAACAAAGAAGTTTTAGGCTTTAGAGAAAACTACCAAGCTGTAAGCCATATAAAGGGAATGATATTTTGTTAATTCTGTTGTTTGGAAACAAAACACCATCCAAAATGAATGCCACTGATATTTTAAATTAAGTTTTTTGAAGTCTTATGACAAAGCCTGCAAACCGTGGACAAATTAATATCGTTGTGGCTTTCCGAACCAAAATATATAACTGGGGAGAACACCAATCATTTTTTTTGCTCATTCTCTTTGTTATAGATTATATAGGAGAATGTTTTATTATATAGATTGAGTGTCAGAAAAGTCAACATTTCACAATTAGTGACTGTCTCATGCAAGTAACCTCTAATATTGTCTGCATGTTTCAATGCTATCTAGAATGACATCCAAAACGAATGTCACTGATATTTTAAATTAAGTTTTTTGAAGTCTTATGACAAAGCCTGCAAACCATGGACAAATTATTAATATCGTTGTGGCTTTCCGAACCAAAACATATAACTGAGGAGGATACCAATCATTTTTGGCTCATTCTCTTTGTTATAGATTTTATTGGAGAATTGAGTTTCAGGAAATTTTACAAACATTTCAAAATTAGTGACTGTCTCATGCAAGTAACCTCTGCTTGTGTTGTTTCTTTATTCGCCTCACCCCTTCTCTCGTGAATCTCATAAATTTTCCTGGTTGACTGTTACTGCAGCAAAGGGGAAGATCTAAGGAGGAAGAATTCGTCAAGAAAGTACAGCAAATGATGGAGGAGGAGGAAAAACAGCGGATAATAGTTGCTCAAGGGCTCCCATGGACAACAGATGAGCCAGAGGTGAGCCCATTACTCATGATACCTGAGTTGATGCATCTCTATATGCATTATACTAACCACCAAGAAAAAGAAGACTAGGTGATCTGTTGAAAATATGAAGTGATCTCATATGAGGAAGTGAAAAATGGAACTTTGTTGAGGTGTATTGAATGGACATGAACTTTTCAGGCCAAATCTCTCGTTAGTATATTCTGTTCTGGAGGCCTTTTTGTAATAGGCGTTAGATACATCTTTGCCTCGCATATTCAGTTGAAATAACGTGGTTTATGTTGTTTCAGTGCTTGGTAAAACCTCCTGTGAAAGAATCTACAAAACCCATTGATTTGGTGTTGCACAGTGATATCAGGGCGGTGGAGCGTTCTGAGTTTGATCATCAGGTACATTTCTTTTCATTCTAATTTACCCAGAGTATTGAATTCATCATATTAGCGGTTGCAGTTATTGGTTGTTTGGACCGTAAAAAGAAAAGAAGCCATCAGTCATTCGTATGTATCTTTAGAGTCTAAGAATCTTTCATTGAAATGCCCCACTGTTTATTAATCTCACTGCAAAATGTTGACGTGAAAGTGATCTGGTCAAAAATTATAAGAGTTCTAAGCTGTGATGTCAAACATTTTTCTCTCTTCTTCGTGTTTAGGCTGCTTTTAAGTTTGAGCTTTCTATTATTATTATTACCCTCAGTCATCCCAATTTAAGCCTGATTGTTAGACTAACCAATTTTAGTATACCAAAATAGAGAGGAATAATGTTCATTACACGACTATTGTGCTTCTGGAGTTTGCTTATTAACCGAGTTATTAACTATAAGGTGACAATTAACTGATTTTTTTGTCAGTTACAGTTGGGTTTTTTTTCCTTTTTTTTTTTCATGGGGGGGGGGGGGGGGGGGGTGCTGGCTCTTGTTGTAGATGTTATCTGTGCATGTCTTTTGCATATATGTATACAAATACACTAGAGTTTTGAATTTCAGCCCCAACTTCATAATAAACCACCATAATTATTGTCTAGATAATAATAATACTTTCCCTTTACTTGTGCTTTCCACTGTTTGCATATTAGGTGACAGAGAAGTTGAACTTCATTGAACAATACAAGATGGAAAGGGAGAGGCAGCAGAAGGTATATGAGCATACAAGTTTCGTTATTTTTTGCAGTGTTTTCAATTGGTCGTCTAGTTGACTATGCATACATGTATATTGTTCTGTTGATGTTATAGTTGGCGGAAGAGGAAGAAATACGGAGGCTGAGAAAGGAGCTTGTTCCAAAGGCGCAACCCATGCCCTACTTTGATCGGCCCTTCATTCCCAGAAGGTAAACATGATTCAATATTAAAATCTTCTGTGTTCTTGAATTTTTAAGTCACATATGAACTGGTTATCTGATTCTGTTTGTCTTAGGTCAATGAAGCATCCCACCATACCTAAGGAGCCCAAGTTCCATATACCTCAAAATAAGAAGATTAAGTGCTGCACGCAATCTTGGAACGACTTGTACGCATCCCACCAGCAGTGGGATGTGTAGGGACATGATGAGATGAAAAACTTCAAAAAAAAATTAGTTCATTCGTAATCGATTTCCAGCAATGTTTTCTTGTTTGTATATGAAGCAATAAGTATGTTACAAATTTTGGGAAACAATCAGGTTGTGGCTGGCACAATTGTGTGCCTGCCATCTTAATGAAAGTTCCATATTCATTCAGTTGATGGTCATGGTCCTTGTGTTTGTATTAATCCCATTGTTGTAGTAAGCTTTCAAGGGAGGGTGTTCCTGCTTCAGCTGGTCCATTTCTTTGAATTCTGTTTCTGCTGACCTATTGAACAAGAGTGTGCTCTCAGGGGCCAAACGATAACCAAACAGCAACGAGACACATCCCCTGCTCGAATCTTTTTGACTGCATAAAACCCGAGTTTAAATGATTTACGTGATTAAAGATTAAGTCTAATGCTTAAGACACCAATGTAAACCTGCAAAGTGGGATCACAAGACTCTGCCGGTACCCCTTTGGTCTCTTAACAATCTAGGAGTAAATTTGGATAGATATCAGGAATACATCCAAAAGGCAAAAAACCGCTTAGATTTGTGAAGGATAATTCAATTATCACGCTGTGAGAAATTTTTCCACTTCCCACTTACATTTTCCCATATTTCAACCGGAGAATGTAACAGAGACATTACTGTGAAAATTCTGACCAAAAAATGAGACATTTCATGCTCTGAAAGAGTGTTTTGTCATGCTAGGTCATTAACATATCCCTAGACTGTCAGATATAGACAAAAGAACACCGGGAATTAAGTAAATCAAGCAATAGCGTTACAGCTCTTGCCCTTGTTTATTAGAAAGGGGCTGAAAGACTATATCTGGGCTAGCACGACTCCAACCTACCAAGGCTTGAGCCCTTGGGGTGGAGGTGAGCGTTAAGAGAGCTTATAACTATGAAACAAAGAGGAGTAATGATAATAAAGTATACAATAAGAAATATGCAGAAATAGATGCATATAGGTCAAAATAAGAATGAAATAGATCAAAAAACAATAAGTATAAGCTAAAATACTATAAATAAGGAAATAGGTATACAGAAAGCATATCAATAAGCCAAGCAAGAAAACAGTTGGCAGTTAATGGATAAGGGCTTTGATCCAATCAGTGCGATAGGTGCTAAGGTTAAGCAAGAATAAAGGATGAACCTTTCAAGTTGCTAGCCGATCCGATCCAAACCACATTTTTGCAACTCCAACTGAACTTATGAATAATAGATTAAATCCCAAACTCCAACAGCCAAAATAACACAAGTGAAACAAGTTCAGTGTGTGACACTGGCATTTGAGACTAAAAATTGTTTTTAACAAAAATCCAAAGCAACCTCTCTCCAAGCTATAACAAAAAACTACATATTATCAAAACATGGTGGGATGCTGTAGCAGAGCTCGTGGGTCCATTGATCAAGTGGCGACCACAATCCGTCCAGCAACTTGGTCAAGGTCTCGCTGGCCACTGGATGTTATTCTTCTCCCACTGAGATAAAACCAGTAAAGGTATCAGAAAAAGTAATTAACTGATGCCCAGACTGAATCTTGGGATGGTAATATTCTAAAGCATGTTTCAAATTTTTTGTGGAATGTAGAGCAGCAGGTATCTATGATAGCCCATTCAGTTGACAACGAACCCAAACAACTGTTGTTGGTCATATGATACTCTTAATGACATGATGTAGAGATCGAGGTGGACAACATAATTACAGTGTGGAAAGGATATTCAAGTGTCTAAGCTGGATTTTTGTTCGTGTTCACTCATGCATCACAGACTATATATTAAGGGAAATGAAGCAGAATTAGGTAAAAAAGTATGCAAACAAGAAAGCACATGGGAAACATTAGCTCACCCTTTTGGTTCCATGTCTACAATGTTCATTTTTTGCAACTGTTGAAGAATGTGACGAGCAACAGCTCCACTGCTTTTGCAGAAATGTGGAGGACGACTTCCATTCCTCTTGCTTCCACCGTAAATTCTACGGAAGGCACCCACACCAAGTCCCTGCCTCAAGTAAATCTTCCTAGCCATGGAAGCTGCAATATACAGGAACCATATCAGAGCAGGTATCATATATACACATTTCGAACCATACAAGTACATGTGGAGAACATAAGAACAACACACATGCAGCCACACATAGATACACAAGACCAAGAGTAAGGGGGAGCATACCAGCTCTGATATAATACCAATCTGGGTCATATGGAGCAAGTTCTTTAAATCTACCAGTCTTCACGATATCAGTCCAGTCAGGAAGTTCCATCTATCCGTAAACAATTGAACGAAAACAGTAAAATAAAACTGGGATAGGAGCAGCAGTATTGATATAAAGATATCATAAAAGGATAGCAAACAAAACAACAAAAAATATTAGGTTTCTTATCATCCATAATATTTTCAATCACTGTAAAATAATTAGAAAGACAATAAACTCTCATCAATTAGCATACACAATATTTCTTAGCTTCAATCAACTTGTAGACAACATGCATCCTTCATTTAAATCACCAATGAAACCACAGACTTTTTTGTTTTTAACAGGCACCGCAGACTATATTAGTGGACCCATATAGCAACGATATGGATAGACAGGGCAAAGCAATGTAAATCAACCCACCCATCCGCTCCTCCACTCACTAAGTCACTATATATATGAGCATTTCAATCATCACAAATCCAATTTCTCACAACAGCAGGGTGAGGAAGATGAAGCACAAGAAATAAGATACACTTTCCATAATTTGTAAGATACAACACAAAAAGTAAGACATCCGTTGTAGTCATCACTATATCATGCATTATGTTCAGAGAACTTGTTATTTAGATGATATTCTTTACCTAAGTTAAAATCGCAGCAGCAGCCTTCCTTGTGCTGGCCATCTATACAATGCCATTTTTTTCTGTCAGAGGGTTAAGATATGTGCATCATGTGTGTCTATTAGGGATGCTAGGGATGCATACATCATGTTTCCCGGAATTTAACGCACATATTCAATTAACAAGAACACTCAAGAACAAGACCACACAACTCATGAAACATCATCTGACTTCACCCTCAAAAACCTAGTTAGCTCATATCAATCAGCCTTCCCATCTTTTGCTATCGCCTACTCCTAAAACTGTCCGATCAGAAACTGAATTGAGCAAACTCCAGATGTGACAATAGATTCAAGACTTTCAAGTCAATTTTAGTATGAGGTAGAAATCAAATTTCTCGATCAGCCATGCGATTGTGCTTCCATCAACACCGTACACTCATCTTAACAAAGGAGTAAGGATCCACATGTTTATGTGCATATATGAATCAGCAACAATTTTTTTTATGCGAGAGGTGTTAACAAAAATTCATTCTTTGAGTGATGCGAAATAAAACCTAATGAAAAATGTTCTTGGGAGTGCAAATTAACATACTTTGCCGGATCGTTTGAGGTGATCAGAGTAAGCCTTGACGAACTCGTGAGGAGAGACGTCCTTCACAGTTCTCGCAGCCGCCATTGTTGAATGCTTTGAAACGACACCGACCGACCACCTCTCGGGCAAGAGAAGCCGTCACAGGGTATCAAAATGACTTGCTTGCTAGGGTTTTTTTCCCTTCTACTTTTTTATGTGTAGAGACGTTGGGCTTTTTTTTGGAGACTGTTTAATGGACCGGACTCTCGATCCATTGGGTCTTAAATTGAACGTTGTAAGGGTTAACAGATAACCCTTACAACTTTCATTTTTGGTGATAATTGGGGTCGGGTCCCTCTAAATTGACTTATAATGACTTGAATCCGTCAAATAAATTTATTTGGTGATAAGTTTATTTTTTATCTTACTAATAAGAGTACTTAAGTCCACTATTTTTTCAAATTCCAAAAATACCTTTAACAGTTTTATTCTGTTCAATTATAGAAATCTTAAAAACCTTGAAATTAGCTTTAATTAAATTTCTTAAATTAAAAATTATTATCTCTTAATTCACTCTTAAATTGAAATTCAAATTTATACTCTCTCTCTCTCTCTCTCTCTAAAAGAAAATCATCACTCTAGTACAATAAATCTTTCTCCTTATATGTCATTTCTTTCTTCATATCATCAAAATCAGTAAGGTTTGGAATATCATCAATAACTATCATATCTTCTATTGCGTTATGGTCATTATGAACTTTTATGTCGTTGGTTTCCCGAAAAAAATGTTGAAAAACTTGCTCAATGTGTTATTAGTTTGATCCCCAATTTTATTTTTATTTTTTTAATAAATAATCCCCAAATTTTTTCAATGTTTCATGTCATGTTATTACTTTTTCGGTGTTATTTTTTTGGATGCTGAAGAATTGGAGGTTTCTTCCTCTGGTTATGAGTTTAAATGCTACTATTTTTATTTTCAATTTTGTTCAATATTCCATATTGTTTTTTTTGTTTTTGTTTTGTTGAGCATGTTACTGTTTTTGTTAAACATGTTACTATTTTTGTTGAACATGTTACTATTGTTATTTTTTAAAAATATTAATATTGAATGTTATTATTTTTTCTTGTTTAAATGTTACTATTTTTTTGTATTTAAATGGTATTATTTTTTGTGTTTAAATGATAACTTTTTTTGTATTCGAATGTTACTATTTTTTATTTTTAATGTTACTATATATATATAAAATAAAGTAGAGCTGAGTTTGAATTTTGGAGACAAAAAGAGGTCCAGATTGTTTTGAGACAAAACATAAACATAAACATATCCAACGGACAACGTAATCCCAACATAAAAGATGGTTCAGATCATCTCATAAATACTGATCCGACGGTCTACAGTGAGTACTTAATTTTATTTTCTCGCCCAACAATATTTCCTAACTCACGTTTCTCTCTTCTCCGAAATCTCTCAAATCTTTCCCCACTCTCACTTCTGCCTCTCTATCCCAATCTCCCACGCCTCTATCCCTGTACGTCTCTCACTTCTGCCTCTCTTTCTCAATCTCTCATGCCTCTATCCCTTTACGTCTCTCAAAGACTTATCTCAATCTCTCATACATGTACGTCTCTCACTTAGTCCCACCCAAAAAACATATCTCCTATTTTCATATCTATACTACGTCTGTCTCTCACACTCTCTCTACCAGCGACCTCGCCACCGCCACCTCCACTGCCACCGGCGATGCTAGGTTTCGCTCTCTCTCCCTCTCTCTATATTTGTTCCTCTATTTCCTCAGTTTCCCTCTCTCTATCGCTGATTTTTCTCTTGCCAACGACGTCTACGATCCCAACGCTATCGACTCCCCCAACCCACCCCACCCCACGCCATAGGGTTTCTCTTTCACGCCCACTGTAAACCCACCCATCTTCACAGAAAGAACACCTTCTTTTTGTTAATTTTTTTTTTTTTGTATTGATTGCAACCTAAATTGTTTTTGATTGTATACTGATTTGATACCCTAATTTTGTATTTTTTATTTCGAGTTAGGTCATGGTTTGTTGCAAGTGATTTGTCAATGTACACACACAGAGGACACATCGAAAGTGTTTGACACAGCACCTACATTGTTCAATCTAATGCCAAAGAGGTAATGACAAAATGCCCCAAACTCTCTGTGCACCACATGTTCGACCAAATTCCTACTATTCCCTTCTTCTCTTTCACCACACACCAAAATTTTGGCCCATCAATTATTAACGTTTATCTTACTTGAAGTGTTGCATTCAATCTTGAACTATTCACTTAGATGTGATTTTTTTTTATCTCATTGAGTTTTTGTTTTGTTTAGTTAATCAAAGTATAGAACATTCTTGCTATGAATGCAGCAGAAGAATACCTAGATTTCTTTGCGACTTAATTAGTTTTCTTAGCCAGGACCACTATTACTTTGGGACTGGTAAATTGGACAATTTTTTTGTAATTCTTGCCCTTCAATGCGATATATCATATATATATAATGTTATTTTGACGACATTTGATTTTAGTTTGTTCTGGCTTATCAAGTGAATGATTTTTTCTATCATGCATGGTTTAATTGCTATGTTAACACTTGCCGATGCATTGCCGGTTTAAGTTCATTGCTTCGATGATCGATATACCTCAACTATGTAGTGGTACACAGAACTGTTCGGGTGATGTAGTCTATTTTGAGAGGTTATAATTATTTTTCTCTCTCAATAGATTTATGCGTGGAGAATTTCCATTTTTTTTTGTTTTGCCAGTGGTTGTTGCAAATGGAGAATTTCACTCAGAAAATTACCAATTTTCTACTTTTTCTCTTTCACAATCAATTGTTGATGTACCTGAATCATTATAGAAGTTTTAAAAAGTTTCCATTTGTGCTATTATCATTATATGAATTTCTTTTTCAATTCTTTTTTTTATTATGGATGTTCTAGAGGAATTTACTTCACAAAGCAAATATTTGAGCTTATAAAGGTTTTATCAATTAGTTATCTTCTATTGCCACCCTTTCTCCTTCTACTGCTAGCCCCCACCCCACGCCTCAGCATTCTCCCCAACAAACGAATTGTTGTATAAGCCACCACCCCACAGTCCACAACGCACCCCACAGTCCACAACGCACCTAACACTAGGGCTGTCAAAATTCGACACGACACGATTAACCGATACGAATCGACACAAATTAAACGGGTTTGGGTGAGATCTCAACGAGTTTGGGTGATAAATGGGTTGACACGCCAAACACGTTTAATAAACGGGTCGTGTTCGGGTGAGACCTGTCAAACCGTTTATCACACATTTACCCGTTTAAATAAAATTAATATAATAATAAATTAATAATTATTTTAAAAAATTAGCAAGATAAAAAAGAAGTAAAGAAATCAATACAAAAAAAAAAGTAAAGTAGCAGTTCAAAGACAATGGATGAGAGATGAGGAGCACTTCAAAGACAAAGGCAAACCAATGCCTTTTATTTTTATCCCACATTGGAAAATGAGAGGAGATGGGGAGGGTTGAGTTGCCTATAAAAGACAATTGTCTCTTTCAATTTTTTTTAAGCCTTCAAGTCTGATTTTTATGAGATTTGGCAAAAAATCATCTTTTTTGAGGTAAGTACAATTGACAATAAAAAAAAATAGAGTATTAAAATTTGTTGATATAATTTTTTTTAAATTAAACGGGTTAAACGAGTCTTGTCGTGTTACCCGTTTATTAAACAGATCGTGTTCGTGTTGAGATTTTTCACCCGTTTATTAAACGTGTCGTGTACGGGTTTACATATTTTTCACCCGTCACCCGTTTAACCCGACACGTAACCGTTTAACCCGACACGTTTGACACCCCTACCTAACACCAATTGTTTGTAGTACTACTTTAGAAAATTTAAGTTTTTCTCTAAAACTCAGCATAATTCTTCAGTTTATATTTTCATATGTTGCAGTTTTGGGGGTCCTGCTTAAGGTAGTAAGTGCAGTGACGGAACAAATCTATGTCAGAATGGGGGAGCTGCATTTGTAATATGCTTCTTTTATAATATTCAGCTTAGACGAAATGAATGTTGGAGCTGGATTCTTAATCATTTTTGTTTGAATCATTTTTAACTAGAATTTGAAACATTTTATTTTTTATTAATTTGTGACTCAATTCGACTTTCATTTTGGGCATTGTTCATATACAAAATTGTGTACACAAATTGATTTTTTTGGAGGTTAACTGAATCACATTTTCTTTTAAGACACTGCTTTTAGAAAATATGGTTAGAATTCTAATGTAATATTGCAACTTTTTTTATAAAATTGAAAATTAGTAAATTTGCTCAATTTCTAGAACATTGTACTACCTATTTAGCATGGATGAGTTTCATTTTAGTTTCTTGATTTCTTTGTTCTTCTTGTATTTGGATTTTCATTTTGATCCTTTTTTTATTTGAATTGCTATGATTATTATTTTTTGACTAAAATTGGTGTAGCTGGCCATTGCAGCGTGTTTGTCTAAATTGGTGCAATCGGCCATTGCAGCTTTATTGTTAATATTTGTTTGTTTTTGCATTAATTGTTGATGTTTATTTTTTATGTAGGACGGAGATAGGTTTTGGAGAATTCTTAAATGCTACATCTATGATTATTTTCGAGTTCTCTGACAAGGCATGCTTAGTGCCCCTTCTACTATGAATTTTTTTTAATTTGATTTTTAATGAGAGCTTTTCCTATTTGATTTTTAAGATTTTTTTTAGGTTTGGGATAAAAAGCGTGTTAAGGTGTAGTTTTACACGAAAAAAGTTTAAACTTTTATGTTGGTTTATGTGGTATTGGTGAACTTATGTGGTGCCACGGTAATTCTTAACCAGACAACACCCACCCATCCACCAACACACACCCCACAAGATTTAGCAAGAATATATAATTGCATATGGTTTGAGAGTTTGGTTTGCTCTATAGAGACTCTTTCGAAAGGCAAGTAAGGAGGATGGATGTTTTGGGAATGCAATCGAGAGTTTAGTCCACGAGCTTGGTTGATTTAAAATAAAATAAACTTTGTGTTGTTAGTGGTATTAGCAATTTTGTTTCACGCTTTATTGTTTTTTCTTAGTTTGTTATTTCTTGGTTATTTCAATTGGAAAAATATTTTTTTTGTGTTACATAGTACCTCAGACAAGGACTTTAGATGCCCATCCAATTTTTATGGTTATTTATTTGATTGATTACTTTCCTCTATTCTTACTCTCATTGAATTTCATTGGTTTGAATTTCCATTTTTTTTTTGGTGTTACATAGTGTCTTTAGACACAGGTATTGACTAGTATATATATACTAGATAATGCCCGTGCCTAAAGGCACTATAAAAAAAATTCCAATGAACATTTACGTAGCTTAACAATGGGTACTGCTCATACAACAACCCTCGTCCCCAAACTCCTTTGAGAACATTTCAAATGGCCATCAACCCTTCGCCACAAACTCCTTTGTCAATCTCTCATGCACCTCAAGATCTTGTTTTGCTGACACGGGGCTTCCCCCGTTGAATATGTATATGCATAGCACATGCCTCCTACTTCACTTGGAATAGTACTTTTGAAACGTTTATGGCAAAAAAATAGATTGATACTAAAGCACCTAATTCCATAAATCATCGAGACCAAATATTTACACCAACGGTGAGCAAAAGCTTGATTTGTGAGATATCTTATCACTGTCTCTTTAAATTGTCACTAATAAAGCATTGTTAAACATCTCCAAGTAAGTTACTAAACACTATAAATATCTCTAATTAAGCTGATTGTTATCGGTCTTCTCATCAAAATATTCTGAATATCAATGTACATAATGCCTTCCAAAATTACAGCAACTCAACTTCAATTAACTTCAATAATTTTACCCCAAAAAAGGGGAGAGCCATGGCAACCTGAGAAATAGGCCAAATAACATATTTTTTTCAAGCAAAATAAACTTCCTTTGTCAAGTGCAATAAAAATAAAACTACATACTGAAAAATATGCAATCAAAACCATACGCTTTCCATTTGACATGCTTGCTTACAATCCTCTCAACCATAATATTCATCACTATCTCTAGAATTCACCGAAGTAAGAACTCATCAATATTTTACTCTGGCAGACTGTTAGGAGATTCAATGTCGAATGCAAAATTAAGGCAAGACTGCAAAAGAATGAAATAGTAGTAAGTTAATTTAAAGTTATATAGCTTCATAAAGGTTTATCGAAATCAGAATTTGACTTCTAAAGAATTATTGAAAATAAAAAATATAAACCTCATAAGAAAAAAGCTCATAAAATATAAACTGAACGTACCAAAACAGAAGAAAATAAAATATAAACCGAACGTACCAAAAACAGAAGAAAAAAGCTACGCTTAGGTTCCATTGGACATTCCCTGAAATAACAAAGTTTGAGGGTAATGAATTGATGATTAAGAAGAGCAGTAAAAGTAAATCGAAAACTAATGGACATGTTGTAAACAGAGTAATCGTCCGGTAAAATCGTCGACGCCTCGATAACCCAAATAACATTGTCAATAATAGCAACAACATTGCGATTATTTTGCCATATAATTGGCGAACGCCAATCACAAACCAACTTATATTTGTGTTCATATCAATACCACCAACTTTTTTAAACTCCCTCCAAATAAGTTCTGATTGTTCTTCGCTCACCACAGACAGTCCTTGTATAGGTGCAATTTGTGCTGCAAAGAGGTTTGGGGTCTCATTATTTACAATTGGGAGAATTAGCATTGTAGAGAAACGAAGAAATGGAAAGAAAAATCTTAAAGAACAATACAAAGAAAGTAATACCAATCAGGAATATTTAAGTACTAATCAAACTAACCTGAGTCAAGCAGCTTCAAACTAACACTCTGCACACCGCAGTGTGTTCCATGAACATGTCGTGGTCCCAGGCGCTTGAACCTGTTGTTTGCACATTAAAAACCATAGAGCCACAAAGAGCTACAAATTAGACCAATATACACAAATCTATAACATATACAATGTTATATACATAATTATGTACTGGACCACCTAAAGATTACAATTAGAATAAAGTTGACCCCCAATGGACTCCTAAATGACCATCCTATAGCAGTCACACTCTAGCCAAATTAAGATTTCATCCACAAAAGTATTATGAACTAAAAAAAATGAAAAGTGGAATCATTAGCTATATGCTTAAGCAAAGCTATATGAAGTCAAACAAACCTTTCGATACATTAAATAACCTACTATATACATACAAACATTCTGACAAAATCCAAAGACAAAAAATGTATCAAAATTTCAAAATTATTCAATAAACCCACCAAAAATCATAGACTTTCCGCATTTAGGAACATGAAAATCTAGGCCTTGGAAGAAATCAATAAAACCAAATACTCAAACTTTCCAAGCCAAAACTTCTCCCAATTCCACGACCTCGAAGTCATTCTACTGAACACATGTAACAAAAATTAAATACCTTATTATTTTGTCTTTGAGCCATGATATTTGTATCGATTTTGGCAACAGAGAATGTGCTGCTCTGAAATCTAAGATCATATAAATACACAATTAGAAAACCATATAATGTCAAAAAATGCATAATCATAGAAACACATAATCCCATATTCGGACAACTTTGCTGGAGCCTGGAGTATTCTTGAAAAAACAAAAATCTTTTTAAATGAATATGGGGTTATTGGAATGTAGATTTGGAAATTTAGATTCGAATGGATTGGATCCCATACATCAACTAATGAATGAAACATATCATTTAAACAGAGGAAAGAGAAAAGATTTTCACTTTCCATGTGAGTATTAAAATTATCTTTGCATAGTGAAACTTTAACACAGAGCAACCAAAATCTTCCACGTGTTAACAACATAGCTGACTTTTCGCATGGGCAACACCAGAAAAACAATAAAAAATTGAATTCTCCAATTAAATACATACTACTATAGAAACAAAGCATAGAACTCCGGAACATACACAAAACTTGGAACTTTGAACAACACTGAACAGAGATCATATATGTATAAATGTATATATCAACATAGAGATACACATTTTTTAACCTATATAGAGAGAAACAGAGAAAGAGTTGGGCACTGGTTATACCTTGGATGAGATATATACAAAGCTTACCTTGGATGTGTAAGAGAGATACCTGAGCAACTGCTGGCAGTGGTCATGGCAGTGGCGTTGCTTCATAGAAGAGAGACAACGATAGAGAGAGGCGTGAGAGACAGCTGGGTGTGAGAGGGATATTTCATATTTGACATAGGGGGGTATTTGGAAAGCATATAAACAGAGGGAAAGATTTTGGGAATAGAGATTGGAAGAAGATTTAAGATTGGAGAGAGAGAGGCAGAAATGAGATTGAGATGGATTCCATGAGAGAGATTTTGGAAATGAGTTTGGAAGGCAGGGATAGAGGCGTGAGAGATTGGGAGAGGGAGAGAGAGAGAGAGAGACGTAAGTCAGAAAATGTTATTGGGCGGGAAAACAAAATTCAGTACTCACTGTAGACCGTCGGATCACTATTTATGAGATGATATGAACCATTTTTTATGTTGGGATTACGTTGTCCGTCGGATATGTTTATGTTTTGTCTCAAAATGATCTGGACCTCTCTTTGTCTCCAAAATTCAAACTCAGCTCTACTTTATTATATAAATAATCATAAACTATGTATGGATATAGATAGATATGAGAGATAAATTTTTTTAATGTTAGTCAAACTCCTAAAATTTAAGAGTTTTTAATTTTTAATTTTATTTCATTTCTAAAGGGAACGGGTAGTCTGGTAAAATTAACAAAAAAATGATTTCATAACAAATAAGTTTCTTTGACAGACTTGAGTCCAAATAGAGGGACCGACCTCCAAATATTAAATTTTTTTTTATCCAGACCAAACGGTTGGTTTAGAAATAAAAATTCAAAATTTTTCACTTAATATTTGAGTTCGAGTCTTAATAACTCTGACAACTCGGTGGAACTAACTTTATTCTTTAGCATCTAGAGCACATAGTAAGATATTAACTTTGGGCATGACATAAATGTAATGGAATTTCCTGCAAATAACTATATAGTGCTAAGGATCATCGAGGTGATAGCCTAGTTGGCAGTAGATGGTGAAAGTCTAGTCCTTCCTTCAGTGGTCATGAGTTCAAACCCACTTGCAATAATAATTTCTGTGAACCAAATATTGTTGAAAATGCTAAATGTCTAGCTTGTCCTCGGTGGTAGATGACGGTGGTGGCGGACTTGACTATCACAAGTCAATAGTTATGATTCAAATCGAACATTCTACGGTAGTGTGAGAACATCAAGATAACGTCCAGAGGAGTTCTTATGGTTGATCATCTCTGACCACCCTTCTTAACTAGCAAAAAAGACTATATGATACTGAGGAGTAATGGTCCATAACGAATAAACTTAATTTGAGTATATATTAGTTTTGTTTAATAAATAGATTAATATAAATTTGATTATATACGATAATAAATAATTAGTTTGTATTGAATAAATTTTTTTCATAATACAACTTATATATCAGATCTGACATTAAATTAATTTTTAAATCCAAAGTCAAACTGAACATTTAAAATCTTTATTCAAACACTTATAATAATATTAGTTAATGCACACGTGCGTTGCATGCTAATAATTTTAAATTATAATTTTAGTTTTTAGTTTTCTCCAAATTGAACTATATGATCACCAATGAAATCCGCCATTAAATTCTTACCCTGCTGATCACAAATATGTCAATAATTATGTCTACTGATTTTTCTTATGTAAATTGCAAAAAAACAATCTTCTAATAAATAGATCTGAATACACAAAGCCCAAACAAGGAAAAATACCCAAAATCAAACTCAATTGTGCTTAAGATAACAAAATGCTCTTTCGGATTGAGTGATTCCTAAGATATATGTTGGGAAATTCATAAGAAGAACAATAATAATTTTTGATTCCGAATTCACATGTCAATTCTAACTTGGTCAATTTAGGTACAAAATTAAATAAATATAACTACTCAACTTACAACATTTTAGCAGTATTTTTGTTTCGTCCATGAAAATATATCGCTATGAGTTTTCTTCTTTGTTTTTTTTTTCTTAAGGAACATAACTATTTCAAGCATTTAAATACACATGAAAATTACCTTGCAATACCATAGAGAACAAATGATTTGTAAAACTTGTATTTTCATTTTAGTCATATGATGGGATTAGAGATATGTCCAAAGGTTCTATAAGAGTTATGTCTCTTTAATTGACAATAACTCGCAAGAGAAATTTCTGGTCCAGTGAAAAATCACAATAAAATGATATTATTTGATTGTTAGCATGTTTTAAAGATATTATTGTCAATCAAAAGTTTTGCACAAATATTGAGATAGATAGATAGATAGATAATATAATATTGAAGTGAGGTTAAATAATGCAATATGACATGATTGGTAATAAAAAAATTAATTAGGATTATAAGTAGTATAGATATATATATGTTTGTGAATGTAATTAATTTTAAAAAATCAAGAAATATAATAGGTATATGTATTTAATTTAAGAAGTTAAAAGGGTATGAGGGATATAATGAAATTTATTATATTAATTGAGGATAAAAAAGAAAATAATTTTTTTTTCATTGTTAGCCATTTTTATAAATAGTATAGGAAATAGTATAGATATAGATAAATTGAATTCGAATTGAATTTGGCTTAACTTGGATAAGTTAAACCTTTAAATTGCCCACACCAGCGGGCGGATCTATCATTCCGGGTTAGGATGGGAACGGGTCCCTGCCGAAACAAATACGACGCCGTCTAATTGGCATAAAAAACTATTCCTAAAATAATACGGCGCCGTATATGCATTTCCCGCAATCTCCTCCCAAACAAACACCACAGTCACAGGTGAAGACCGTCTCTCAGCTTTTCACTTGGCATCTCTCTCCCTCTCTCGTCAGTTCTGGGCAAACCCTAAACCTAGAAAACAACACTACATCCATGGCGATCCGGCACCTCCTAACCCTAGCTCGCCGGTCCCAAAAACCCACCCGATCATCTCCACTTCAAATCTTCAGATGCCTCTCCACCTCCTCCGCAGCCGCCGTCGCCACCCCTTCCTCATCCCCTTCTTTGCCCTCACCACCATCCCCAAACGTCATGATCTACGACCGCCTCGCTGAATCCGTGAAATCCAAACTTAGAACGTTCGAAAATCCCGACTCACGCTTCTTAATCCACAACTCACCTCACCCAACCATAACCGACCACACTCCCATCCTCTCTTCCCCACTCACCCGGGTCACCACTCTCCCCTCCGGCCTCCGCGTCGCCACCGAGTCGAACCTCGCCGCCAAGACCGCCACCGTCGGAGTCTGGATCGACGCCGGATCAAGGTTCGAGACAGACGGGACTAGTGGCACCGCCCATTTTCTTGAACATATGATTTTCAAGGGCACAGAGAAGAGGTCGGCGAGGGAACTAGAAGAAGGGATTGAGAATATGGGGGGACATCTGAATGCGTACACTTCGAGGGAGCAGACCACGTATTATGCGAAAGTGATGGATAAGGATGTGAACCAGGCGTTGGACATTTTGGCTGATATTTTGCAGAATTCGAAGTTCGACGAAAGACGGATTACCCGGGAACGCGATGTGATTCTCAGAGAGATGGAGGAGGTAGTGTCATTTATGAGATATTGCGTCCTCATTGTATTTTTTTTCCCATATCGATTGAAGTAAAGTTTGTGTTTTGGCTATGATTTTTGATAAGTTCGTGTTTCTGATTTAATTGTTTGCGTGTTGTGATTGGTTTTATTTGTTTTATGGTTTCTATCTTTCTAGTGGGACAAATGGGGCTCATTCTTTGGTTTAGAAACGAAATCAGTGTCTTTTTTGTGATATCAATTGACAGAAGTCATATTCAAGGCATTTGTTGATGTGCTTTTGAGAGAAAATGATTAGCTTAATGGAGTAATTCATTCAAGATTTGTTTTTTTTTTTGGACAAAGTAATGCATTCAAGATAGAGTGCCATAAATAGGCCACAAGGCAGTCAGCAGTGGCACAACAATATAATTGTGTTAGACAAGTCAATCATGATGGTTTTTACAGCTTTCCATAGCATCTTACAAAGATGACGAGTTCTCAGAATTCCTGGTAATGGGCTTTACCACCTTTTCCTTGCATTGGTGTACCCACACATGCTCGATGGTCCATTACTGATAGATGGCGGAGAATCTTCGACCTTTTTAAGTGGATTTGTCATCCTAGCTATGTTCCTTTTACATTGTGTTTTGGGTATGCTAAACTGTCTCGAATTAACTATTTTGCCCTCCTCTTATTATCATTTAAACTGTTAACGCACGTATATTCGTCATTGTAGGTGGAAGGGCAGATGGACGAGGTTATTTTTGACCATCTCCATGCAACTGCATTCCAACATACTCCTCTGGGTAGAACAATTCTTGGTCCTGCTGACAATATCAAGACAATATCCAAAACAGATATTCAGGAGTATGTATCAACACACTACACTGCTTCCAGAATGGTACAGAACCACTACGGATTAACTAATGGGGCTTATGCCTATTCATGGATTATTATGGATAACATTTTGCTTTCCTTCTGTTGTTCATTTTTGATGTTTTTAAACGGGGCTTACTATCTGGGGCCTCCATTTTAGGTGATTGCTGCTTCTGGAGCTGTTAAACATGAAGATATTGTTGAGCAAGTAAAAAAGTTGTTCACTAAGTTGTCGACTAATCCAACCACAGCTTCTCAGTTAGTTGCTAAAGAACCTGCTACCTTTACAGGTTCTGAGGTGGGCTTTAGTAGTTTTGAGTCTTCAATGACCTCTTTAAATGGTAATAATCTTTTGTCAGGCTGTCTCTGACAGAGTTCTTTATTGGTTGTGTGAAATCAGGTTAGGATAATTGATGATGATTTACCTCTTGCTCATTTTGTGGTTGCTTTTAATGGGGCATCTTGGACGGATCCAGATTCCATTGCTTTGATGGTTATGCAGTCAATGTTGGGTTCTTGGAGTAAGAATGCAGGTGGTGGAAAGCATATGGGGTGAGTAGTTGTCTCATCATTAGGGGGTTTATGTGTTCACAGAAGTCATTGCCTGGGAAATCAATCTACAAGCACATGCATTGACTAGTTTTAACTATTTTTATACAGTTCTGAGCTTGCACAGAGGGTTGGCATAAATGAAATAGCTGAGAGCATGATGGCTTTTAACACCAACTATAAGGACACAGGACTTTTTGGTGTTTATGCTATTGCTAAGGTGGGTCACTTCCCAGATTTATCTGCTTTGTTAATTTTATTGCATTTTTTCTGTCTCATGAGATTTTTCTAGGAGTTTCATGTGTGAAAATATTTATGGTAGAGTGGCATCTTATTTCTTATTTCTATTGTTGATGACTTTGTGACTTTGCAAAAAATTGATCATTTCTATGCCTCTTACGGTGAAATGATTTGATCTCACCTTTTTCTTTCCTTCTCTGTTCTGCTCATTTTCCCTTGTACTTTTCATACTGGGAGTTGTATTGGAAGGATAGTTATGAAACAACACTTTTGACTGCATCGGGATGCTTCTATTGTAATGACCTTAGATTGAAGTGTATGTTACAAAATAATATTTGTAGCTGGGTACTTGGGTTGTGAGTAATAATTGCACAGTGGGTGGTCTGTTTTAGAGAGAGAGAAAGAATTGAGTAGGCAAGTGAGGAACCAAAGAAGAAGAGAATTTAGCGTTAATGTAAAGGGAAGAATAAAAGGGGGGTCCACAATTTTGGAGGAAGCCTTATGCAGGTTATCTCTATGTGCTGTTCATATGCCATTTAGGTTTGTCCCATCGGACATACACACACGTTCACGCCAGACACAGATGTATATATTTACACATTTTTGGATGTACATTTGTGGATATTTGTAGAGGTTACCATATTATTGTGGAATGTTGATGTAGCTATTCATTATTTTCTGACACATGCTGCTAGAATAAATGAACCTAGTTTTGGGAGATATTATAAAGTGATCTTACCTGTTAATTGGATTTGTTTGTATATGTTTCCTGGAGAAGGCTCATCTGCTAAATGTTTTTAGCTTTTGTCGTTTATCGTCATTGACAGTTGATTCTGCAATTTAGGCCCCCCACTATTCCTGGCTATTAATTGGTTGTTATGTTTTGCTTTCAGCCGGACTGCTTGGACGACTTGGCTTATGCAATTATGTACGAGATAAGCAAGTTATGTTATCGAGTCTCAGAGGCGGATGTGACCCGTGCACGTAACCAGGTTGCTGCCAATTCTTATAATTTTTCTCAATGGTGGCTACTTTTGTATCAATAGATGTTACTTTTTTTCCACTTCAAAGCACTATTTGCTGTTAATGCACATTTGAGTGTTCATCCAGTTTATTGTGACAATATTCCACTTTAATTGAAATCATAGTTGTTACAGCGACATCTGAATCATGTATCAAGATCTTATTTTTTCCAAACACGAATTGAATTGAATAAGGAATCATAAAATTCATAATATCATGTATACATCTAAATAACAAAATATGTCCAAAATGAAGTCTTTTCTTGTACTATAAGATGATTTGAGGGCAGGGACATGAGGGTTGAGTGCTAACCCATCATATGTATTAACTAGGGGTGCAACTTGGGTTGGGCAACCCGATTTCAACCCGAGCCCAACCCGAAAAAATTAGGGCTTGGGCTAGGGTTTTTAATACTTGGGTTGGGCTTGGGTCAAAAAACTTCAACCCGAATTCAATTTGGGCCGGGCTCGGGTTGAGGCATCGGCAACCCGATTTCAACCCGAACCCGAATTCAATTAGTGTGATAGTGTGATGTTTTAAGTTTAATATTTTTATGAGTCTAATTTCTATGTTTTCTGGGATTGTACTTTGAGATTACTAGTTTTTTGGTGTGAAAACAGATGATCAATAATCGTGCACTGTTATGAATTTGTAATTATTCCCCCCCCTCTCTCTGTCTCTCTTGCAGTGAACCCGAATTCAACCCGAGCCCGTCCGAATTAAACTCGGGCTGGGCTCGGGTTGAGTTTCTCAACCCGAGGTAGGGTTAGGGTTAGGGTTAGGGTTGAAGATTATATACCTAGGGTTGGGCTAGGGTTGATTGTCTAACCCGCCCGAGTTGCACCCCTAGTATTAACATTTGTATCTATGTAGGAATGTGTGTGATTATTTTTTTATGCTTATAGCTGATATCTATTTATTGTTATTCTTAGATGATTCATTGTTTATTTTGAATTCATTTGTGTCAAATTATTATGGCAAATTCCATAGATTCTCTTGAGGGACTTAATTATGCCAATTGTTTTAAAATGCCATCTCATCTTCAATTTGTCTCAATGTTTACCTTGAAACTCCAAGAGCATACCAATTAATCTCATCTATGATCTATCCACTTCTCTTTTCGGAAAAAATTGAAAAATCCACACGTGATTGTCAAGTGAACCGACTCCATTTCTTTCTTCTTCTTATTCTTCTTCCTCCCTGTCTCTTTCTCTCCCTCTCTTTATATATATATATCGGTTTCATTCACAGACATAATAAAACACCCAACCACCACCACCACCACCCCAAATGACAGTCGCAACACCACTCACCAGACACTTGCACAAGTCTCTTCAATTTTCTGTATA